>JAFJYJ010000107.1:1052500-1511910 GCA_019022615.1 Acacia melanoxylon
GTTTTTTAAAAAAAAATATATATTTTTTTTAAAAAATTAATATACATTATCCTCTCCCCTGTGAGAGGATCCTCTCCCGAAATATATAGGGCTGACTTATAAATAGAATTAGAGAAGCAACTAAAAACATAAGATCACATTATCCTTAGCATAAAATTTAATAATCTTCAAATTTTAGTTCAATTTAATATACATTTCAGTTGAAAATGAAATGTCCATTTAAAAAATTTAACAAGGAAAAAAAAGAAGATTTTCACTTTTTTTTTTTCGCCCAACAAAGAAGAATCTTCTTTAGGTAAATAAAGGAATAAAAAAATCTTTTCAGGCCCCAGGAATCAAGGGAGAAGTGTATTTATTTATTTTTGGTAATAATTAATGATAACAACGTGGCGACGTGTATGGTTCTGGTTTAGCAGGTTGCCAAACTGAATTTGGACCGCGGAATCATATCAACTACGCATGGCCCATTCTTTAAATGCGGCCGTTTGCAAGTTGGCTAGTTACTGAACTTTTTGTTTATAGAAAAGTAGAAAACCCTATAAAATATTATTTGAAATTTGAAATTCTAAAAAGCTGGGTCCAATACGCAAAAACCCTGTAATACAGGCCTACTCGCCCGTTAAACAAGGTGGACCTTTGTGTTCCTCGACAAACTGGCAAAAGACAACCCGAGCTTGCTAGTCAGCCAATTATTATTATTATTATTTTTTTAAAAAAAAAAACCTGTCATTCTTTTTTCCCCCTTGAAAAAACTACAACTCTATCATCAATTGGGCGAAATTAGGGGCTAGGGGTGGCCCCCCAAAAAAAAATCTTTACCGTTCTCAAGTGTACGTGTGGTGTTATATGCATAAAGGCGTGTTTTTCCTTTCTCGTGAGCCACGTTGTCCAGCCTACAAATATCATTTATGTTTTCTAGCAGATATAATAATTCAGCGATACCCTAACCTAACATGTCTTGAACAAAATGAGTAGCTGAGCGTTGAATTTATTTCCTTTTCGTACTTCCCCCCAAATAATGATATCCTCACACTGGGCTTTTTGACTAATTTACCCCTAATTAAATAACTAATTACCAAAATGCTTTTCTAAAACTATTAATCAATATGTCCACGATGTTTGATCGATTACACCCCCATGTAATCAAAAACGCGCTTCTTTTTTTTGATTTTTCTCGTGATGTAATCGACTAAACTTCTGATCTTGGTCGATTACATCGCTTGCGAAACTTTTAAAAACCCCATTTGCGTATAATGTAACCCTTATGACAATGCACCCCCTTCCCCTCCAATACTCTCTCTTTTCTCGGCGGCGCACCATCGAGTTTAATATCATCCCACCTTGTTGAAGGTATTATTGTTGTGTAATCTTTGTAGTTTCACTTTGTTAAGCTTTTGTTTTTGTTTGTAATCCGAAACCCTCCATTTTACATTTCCAAATTGTGAAGGATGAGTTGATCAAACACGCAATGATCGAATCTACGGAGGCATTTTGTAGGTCCCAATGGTGTCCAATTTGAAGGAAAAACGAAAATGATGAAAATCAAACGGGGCACTACATACAACGAGCTCAAAGCAAGAATTTATCAAAAATTGGGACTACATGGAAGCCAATGCATTCATCGGTTAACTGCCAAAGTGGAGACTATAGTGGGTAAGGATAGTGTATACTACATTAGTAACGATGTATGTGATGATGAAGACATAGAGTGTGTCATAGATGCATTTGCTAATAGGAAATCACAAAATTTTATTGAGATATATGTTGAGCTTGAATCCACGGTGAATCATCATCTATACCCGTGCATACAAGATCTCCACAAGATATTTTGGTCAAGAAGAAAGACGTTTCGGTTTATGCGCACCTTCACAAGTCTTAAGTCAGATAACATTGACGGAGGAAGAGGAGGATGAAGAAGACGAGAATATGCATAGTGATGAGGAGAGCGAATCTGAGAGGTTTATTCGTGGAGGGTGATTTTGATGCTCGCACGAACCTAGCAAACCCGAGGACCGCAACAATGCCACCGCTTCGAGTTGACCCAGTTAGCAGTGGTAAGTTAGTAAACTTGTATTTGTGATTTTTATTTAGTGGTTCTGACAAAAAAAAAAGTTTTGACAGATGTAGGGCCTGAGATTGAACCATTTTAGAACGAAAGCCCGCACTATTCCTTCATTAATTGGGCCTGACCGTGATAATGACATGGAGATGTTGTATGGTGATGATATTGGGCGAGGTGGTTGGCATTTAGGTGATCCATTATATCTGTATCAGCAGTTTCTTTCTAAGTCTGAAATGCAACATGCCGTGAAATTATATTGCATGAAGTCTCATCACATAGCCAAAGTCGAAAAAAGCGATGAGCATAGGTTTGTGATCAGGTGTCGAAACCATGCTAACGGTTGTCCCTGGTATATGAGGGCAATTCTCCCCAAGAATGGAAATAGTTGGGTGGTGTGTAAGTGGGGTAAAGATCACACCGCTCAAACCGAGTCTCACCGGGATCATAGACAGCTAGATTCAGATGTTATATGTGCAGCCATTATCAGTAGGTTTCCCTTTTTTTTAGTTACATTCGGTTTGTTTATTGACAGTACATTTAGAATTTTCTTTGTTTTCACTAGGTATGTTAAGAGAAGATCCAGCTTTAAAACCAGTGCTGATACAAGAGAGGATACAACGTCTGTATGGATATAATGTAACATACAGGAAGGCTTGGAAGGCGAAAATTAAGGCCATTGTGAAGTTATTTGGTGATTGGGAGGAATCATATGCATTCTTGCCCAATTGGTTGACATACATGACGCAGTGTAACGTGGGTTCTGTTTTTAGGCTTGATACAGATGAATGTTTCGACGAGCGTCGTTTTTATAGCGACAAACGCGTCTTTCGTAGGGTTTTTTGGACATTTAACTGCACTATGAAGCCTTCAAATCTTGTAAGCCCATACTGCAAATTGATGGCACCCACTTGTACGGAAAATACAAAGGTACTCTTTTGATTGCGACTTCACAGGATGGGGATGGGAAGGTCCTGCCCATTGCCTTTGCTGTTGTTCCTCCTCGTGAGAAGTACGATGATTGGTGGTGGTTTCTTTGTCTCCTACGTGATCATGTGACGCGAGGCGAGGTATTTGTTTGATATCGATCGTCACGCCCGGTATCATAAAGGCGGTTAAAGATCGTAATTGGCGCCTCCATACGCCTATCATGTGTATTGCCTACGTCATGTCGGGAGCAACTTTAATACTAAGTTTAGGGATATACAATTGAAGAAAACAGTTATGAAACTAGGTATGAAATTTCACATTTTATTTACTTCTTGCACATATTTGTAATCATTTATTTGTTTCCATTGATATGAGTTTACATTCATTGTTCTATGCGAATGTAAACTCATAATGGTGTACTCGACTAAACTAAACCGGTCGGAGGCACCCTCACCGGTCAATTCGATTTCCAAAGATGCACAACAACATTTCCAACACAATTTTACATATCAATGTGACTTGGGAAGGTATTTTGAGCATCATTCATTGGTGTTGCATAGGTTTGGTCCGCTAAAGGTTTGGGCCCTAGTAGAGTCTACAGGAAAAACACCAGCTACCAAGTAGTTAACCAGATCAGCATACCATGGAAGCTTACCTTGTTGTGTAGAAGCCGCTTTCATCGTGGAAATCATCCCAAATAGAAGAGGGTGATAGGGAGAATGGGTGATACGACTCAAGTGGTCGCCTACCCAGCTTTGTGCTCCACCGCCGTCTCGAATCTCAACATCAAACTCTTGGAGCAATAACATCCACCGGATGAGTCGCGGCTTAGCATCTGCCTTTTTCAAAAGAAACTTTAAAGCAGCATGGTCAGAGAAAACAATTACTTTACTTGCTAGTAGATATGACCTAAACTTATCAAAAGCAAATACAATAGCCAACAACTTCTTTTCAATAGTGGTGTAATTAAACTGGGCAGGATCCAAAGTCTTGGAGGCATATGTAATGACATGAGATGTTCTGCCGACCCGCTGTGCCAAGATAGCACCAACTGCATAATTGGAAGTATCACACATCAACTCGAAGGGAAGGTACCAATCTGGAGGCTGGATCACTGGGGTTGTGGTCAAGCAACGCTTCAAGTGATCGAAGGCTGCCTTGCACTCATCATCAAATACAAAGTTAGTGTCCTTATGCAAAAGGTTGGACAAAGGTCGAGCAGTCTTGCAGAAATCTCGAATGAAACATCGATAGAAACCTGCATGACCAAGAAAAGAGTGAAGTTCCTGCACAGATGCGGGGTAAGGCAAAGCAATAATTACATCTATCTTAGTAGGATCTACCTCAATCCCTTTCCTAGACACTATATGTCCCAAGACTATACCCGACTCAACCATGAAGTGACACTTCTCATAATTCAGCACAAGATTAGACTCAATGCACCTATGCAAAACTCTAGACAAATTAGCTATACATGCATCAAAATCAGACCCATATACAGTGAAATCATCCATAAAAACCTCCATGTAGTCCTCTAGAAACTCAGAGAAAATACTTACCATACAATGCTGAAAGGTGCCAGGTGCTTTGCAGAGGCCAAAAGGCATCCTTCGGTAGGCATATGTTCCAAAGGGGCATGTGAAGGTCGTCTTCTCCCGATCCTCGGGAGCAATATGGATCCGGAAGTATCCGGAGTAGCCATCCAGAAGCAAGTAATGAGACTTACCCACCAATCGCTCTAACATCCGATCAATGAAAGGTAGAGGGTAATGATCCTTGCGAGTGGCTTGGTTGAGTCTCCTATAGTCAATGCAAACTCTCCAACTATTCTGAACTCGAGTAGTAATAAGCTCATTCTTCTGATTGGCTACCACAGTGACTCCGGATTTCTTAGGAACCACCAAGACCGGGCTAACCCATTGGCTATCAGAAATGGGATAGATGATACCAGCTTGCAAAAGTTAGTGACCTCCTTCTTCACCACATCAAGGATAAGGGGATTAAGGCGTCTCTGGGGTTGCCTCACCGGCTTAGCTTCCTCTTCCAACAGAATTCGATGCATATACATGGAAGGGCTGTTACCAACGATGTCAGCTAATGTCCACCCAATGACTTTCTTGTTCGCCCTCAATAAGCTTAGCAGCTTCTCTTCTTGGTCAGGAAGAAGATTGATTGCCACAATGACTGGCAACTGTTCATCCACCTCCAGAAATGCATACTTTAGGTGATCTAGAAGGGATTTCAACTCAAGTTTAGGTGGTTGCTCAGTGGAGGGGAGAAGCTTGAGCGGTTATTGCAACAACTCTGATGTCATCACACTGGGAATGCCTGAAATCACATTCAAAGAAATAGAAGAAGAACTGTGTCTATACAACTCAATGTTAACATCAGAATTCAGTTCATCAAAATTAAAGTTAAGCTCATCAAAATCAGAATCAGGATGTACATCAGGATCAGGATGAAGCTCAAACTCAGAATCAATATCAGAATCTACAAGTAATGCAGAATCACCAAGCAAGTCAGAATCACCAAATAATGCAGCATTAATCAAGTTAGTGCAAACAGAGCACCATTCATTATCAGCACATGCACAAATGGGAGAATCACTCACGGATGCAAAATCGTGGTATCAAAGATACCAATCGGAAGAACATCATCCACAACATCATCAATCACATCAATGCAGAAAACAGAATGCTCTTCCCTAGGATGTTTCATGGCATCAAAGATATTGAAATTCATAGATTTATCACCAAACTCCATGGAAAGAGTACCAGAATGCACATCTATCTAAGTCCTAGCTGTTTTCATGAAAGGCCTCCCTAGAATGATTGGTGACCTACTACTACGAGACTCACCCTCCATATCTAAGATGTAAAAATCAATAGGGAATATTAATTCATTAACTTTGACTAATACATCTTCAACTAAATCAGAAGGATGAGCATTACTCTTATTTGCTAATTGAACAACAACACCAATAGGACGTAAAGGACCAAGACCAAGAGATGTATAAACAGATGCATGCATGATACTAATAGAAGCACCTAAATCTAGCATGCAATCATCAAATCTATAGTTACCAATAATGCAAGGGATAGAAAACGTCCCTGGATCTTTGCACTTGCGAGGTATGGTAGGCTGGATGACTGCTGATACATACTGGTTCAAACTCACTCGTTCATTCCCCTTCATTCGCCTTTTGTTGGTACACAACTCCTTTAGAAACTTGGCATATTTAGGAATTTGTTTGACTGCATCTAAGAGAGGAATGTTGATCTCTACTCTTTTGAATGTCTCAAGTATATCATTCTCTTGTGCTTTTTCTGCCAACTTCTTGGATTGAGGGGGTCTCTGAGGGAAAGGAAGAGGAATAGGAATGTCTTCCTCTTCACCTTGTTGCACTGCCTTTTTATTTTTAGAGTCAATCTTCACATTTTCTGACTCTTTTTCTGATGTGGAAGTCACATCTGCAGCTTGTTTAGGTTCCTCCAATTGCTTGCCAGACCGTAAGGTGATCGCACTCACATTCCCTTTAGGATTGGGAATTGTCTGTGAAGGAAGAGCATTGGATCCCTAAGGTTGAAGCTGATTCAGTGATGTTGCCAATTGGCCAATCTGTGTTTGCAAACTCTGAATGAAAGTTTCAATTTGCTGTTAGAACTGTATAGAGTTTGTGGCAAATTGCTTCATCATATCTTCAAGTGAGGAACCACTACTACTACTACTACTAGCCCGTCGTTGCCGCCCGTGGAGGTGCACATATGGCCGGTCGAGGAGGTGGTTCGGCAAAGGAGGTGCATATTGCCGCTTGGAAATTTCGGGGTCTCGTACTATCTCTCGCCGGTAATTCCTGCACCCGTCGATATTGGTTACTCGGTTCCGATTTTGGTTCCAACGGAAATTGGGGTGATTTCTCTAACCAGGAATGTAGGTATTGGAAAAGGCATTATTCTGCTAATATTGTGGCTTTCCTGGAAAAACACCCACTGCAACTACTGACTGGTCTTGATAAGCAGGATCATGCAAGGTAGGGCAAGAGTCGATAGAATGATAAGGGTCGAACGTAACCCACACGAGTACCCAACGAGGAGGGAGGACTGCGTACGTCTCGTGTCATCGCTAACCGCCTCCAGGAGGTCGATCATCAAGTCTAGTCTCTAATCTCTCGAATCGTGCGGATTGGAGGTGCTTGAATCGGCAAAAAGGAGTACTATTGGTCCTAGTACCAAACCGCCGAGAGTTAGTGCCATAGTGGATATCAAGTCTCGGGCATCTTCAAGTGTCTTGTTACTCAGAGCCCCACCACTAGAAGCATCCACCAAACCTCTATCTACGGAAGTAGCGAGACCCTCATAGAAATAGGTAATCAAAAGTTGCTCGTGATCGGTGGTGTTGACATGCCTTGCACATAACCTCGTTGAACCTTTCCCGCACTCATGCATAGTCTCCCCATTAGCTTGTTTAATGCCACTAATTTCCTTCTTGATCGAAGTGGCTCTTGAGGCAAGGAAAATTTTCTCCAGAAATAACTCTAAATAGCTGTCCAACTCCCAATAGATAAGGGCTGAAGGTAGAACAACCAGTCCTTAGCTCCACCTTCCAATGGAAAAGGAAAAGCTCGGCTTGATATGATCTTCATCAATGGCTCAACGGTTTCATTGTCCGCACACTACATGGAATTCCTTCAAATGCTTAATGGGGCACTCACCTGCAAGACCATGAAACTTAGGCAACAAGTGTATTAGACCAGATTTAAGTTCAAATTTAGCATCAAGGTCAGGATATTGGATACACAAAGGTTGATAATTAACATCAGGTGTAGCCAATTCCTTTAAAGTAGGATGATTTCCTTCTTCTTCTGCCATAATTTCTGAGTTAGCAAAATTGCTACTAGAATCAGTGAAAACACAAGACTATCAAAAGTACTATCAAAAACACAATCAGAAAGATCAACAGAACGGACACAGTCGAATGGTCACAATCGACTCAAGTTCAATGTCCAATTCAAAGATTAATCCCACGACTTAGCCTAACAACTCTTTTAGCAAGAAGAATTGTTCTTTCTATTTCAGGATCAAATGGCAACAAGTCTTCTGGGTTAGTAGTACTCCTAGTACTCATGCAGCACAACCACAAGGCAGAAAATGCCACTAGACACTCAGAATTACGAAAATGCCACTAAAAGTGGTAAAAGGTAGAAAAACATTAAGATGACACACAAACAAAAACACAAAAAGCAAAAACCTATGTTGGAAATTGACCAAAACAAGTCCAAAACACTATCAAACGATTTTTAAAATTTATGGGACTTGAACAGGGCAACTTCTACACTATTGGGGAACCGAAAAATGGAATTAAAAAACTTCAAAAATTGAAAAAGTGGTCTAAACGATGGAATTTGGCTAAAATCTCAAGACCACATGGCGCAAGCACTATGTGTCTTGTGAGTTAGGCCATTTTCTATCACCTTGCAAAATTTCAGACCATTCGGAGATACTCCGAAAAAAATGCCCTAGTAGAAATCATAAAACCGAAACTAAAAACAGCGAAAAAGTGGTCTAAATGTTGGAATTTAGGCAAAATAGGGCAGACCTCACTTCCTACTTGGAAGTGACTCTTGCTTAAAAGGCCCAATTCCTTGTGAATAAGATCTGGTTTGAGTAATTTGGGTTAGAAAATTTTTTGCCCAACTACCCGAACCACCAAAACAACATTATTTACACTATGTCTAATCAAACCGATGCAAATTCCCCGGCAATGGCGCTATATTTTGAAAGAGAATTGTCGTGTCTCTCAAAATAACCAGATTCATTAAAATATTTGCGGTAATAGGAACCTGGATCATTTTCCCAACGAATTCGCAGCGGGTTTGATAGGACAATAACAGCAAAATGGAAACAGTAAAAATGGGGGTTTTTTGGTTCAAACAGAATAAAAAACGCAATAAACAGAAACAGAGTGAAATAAACAGATTAAACAGATAATAGAAGATCAACCCAGGATTTCGAATTCCACCACTTTCCATCCTTGGACAAAAACAGATTTTGAAACGAACTCGCGATCGATTCTAGACGAACCGAAATCTCTACGTTCGTCCAGAAAATCCCTCAACTAGACGATCGCCTAGCGTTTATCCGAACAATGGTGTGTCACTGTGCGATCGCACAGCAAGCACTTAAACCTAGTTCGAACTTGATCCTTGGGATATCTCAATCTGGGCGTTAAATCTAACACCCAACCGAAAGTAAATCGAATCCGAAATTACAAAACAGAAACGAATTTGTTACCGTTAAGAACGAGTCCTCTGGATAGTGGAATCCTCAATCCGTGGGCCAATCACAGTAGCTTATCCCATCATGGCTATGCAGAACGAAAATCAAACATAAATGAAGAAGTTCATCATGAACACGAAGAACAGTAGAGAGAATTTCAAAAATTCTATTTCAATCAAAAAATGTGTAAAAACATAATAATGTAAGTGTTGTAGCCACCATTTGACTTAAAGTTAACCTAAAATAGAAATGGACTACAATGGTTCACCCAAAACGGAAATAAAATAAAAGTGAGCTTTAATTACAAAATTCGAGTCCAAATTAAAATCCAGAAATATACATTTGACTTTGGCCCCCAAATGGACTGCCCTCTTGTCCGAATTTTCCCTTCATGTCTTCATAGCAATTGTAGCTCTTTAAATCATCTGAAATATGAAACAAGAATGAGGCAAATCCGATGTCTGGTTCAAGAGTTATGGTAAAAATAGTGAAGCAATGTAAAACTGGAATTTTATCATTTAAATGACTAAAATCTAATGAAAGGCCCAAAGCCCAAATAAGCATAAAAGTCATTATTTCTTAACTAAAGAGTCCTAAATTATTAATCAAGAGTACTAAAGAAATGTATAGAATATTCAATTATCAGAGGACAATAAGTTCTCTTACCATTCCTTGGATGTAAGTCTTCGCGTATTCCCATTGCTTGCAAATCCAATGTTGCCTTCACACCTTCCTTGGAACTACCTTGTATGTTGAGAAGCGTGCCAACAATACTATCACATATGTTTTTCTCCACATGCATGACATCAATATAGTGTCTCACATCAAGATTGCGCCAATATGGAAGATTGAAGAATACAGATCTCTTTTTCCATATATTTGTTTCTTTTTTACTCTTTGCAGTCTTACCGAAGATGACACTGATACTTTTCACCTTTTCATAAACTTGCTCCCCAGTCAATGCCACCGGAGCATCTTCATACTCTTGGCCACCAAAAAAGGCTTTCTTTAATCGATGAAATGGGTGGCCTCGTCTAAGAAATCTCCTATGTCCAAGATAAACCGTCTTTCTTCCATGTTGAAGTTGATGGGAGCATGTGCCTTCTTCACAAATCGGACATTCTTTATGGCCTTTTACACTATACCCTAACAAGTTACCATATGCTGGGAAGTCGTTTATAGTAAAAAAATATCATGGCTTGCATTTTAAACACCACCTTCTTGAAAGAGTCAAAAACATCGACACCTTCTTCCCAAAACTCCTTCAAGTCTTCGATTAAGGGCTCAAGGTAAACATCAATGTCATTTTCGGGTTGTTTTGGTCCCGAAATCAACATAGACAACATGATGTACTTTCGTTTCCTAGGTTCTTCGCAAAAGTTAGGAAATAAGTGATAGATTTTCTTCCATTGAGAAGAATCAGCCAGATGACAAAGCTTTCCATCAGTAATCCTCTCATCTGCATGCCACCTCAAATTTTTTACATCATTGTCATTAGCAAACAAGCGCTTGAACCTTGGTATGATTTAAAGATACCACAACACTTTTGCAGGCCCCTTATTTGACTTGTACCTTGGGGTTTTACATATCGGATAATTCTGCTTCTCTTCAAACTCTTTTCTATACAATATGCAATCATTCGGGCATGCATGGATCTTTTTGTACTCCATCCCCAGTGGACAAAGTATTTTCTTAGCATCGTAGTATCGATGCGGCAACACATTATCATCCAGAAGCATGTCCTTAAAAGCCTCAAGCATTTCTGAAAAACTCTTGTCGCTCTATCCATGATGTGCTTTCAAGCTTACCAATTTCAATACAACGTTCAACAATTGGTATTTTGTACACCCAGGGTATAGCGGCGTCTCTACATCACTGCACATATTACAATATGCATGTGATTGCTCAAAAGCCTCTTCTCCTACTTCACAAATAATGTCATTTATGCGATCATCCATATCCGTGTCATTATCATCAAAGGCCACTTCCCCATGTTGAGATGTACTTGGCATTTTTTCACCATGCCATACCCATACTGTATAAGTCTTACAAAATCCTTCACAAATTAAATGTGTGTGTATAACTTCAGGACTTAGTCGCCTCTCATTCAAACATTCTACACAAGGGCAATAAAACTTTCCACTATCATCATGGACATTTTGTTTAGCAAATTCTATAAATTCCCTCACCACATTTGGATATTTAACACTCGTTTGTAAAGCATTTATCCAACTGTGATCCATAGTAGAATTCATATAGACGAAAAGATTTAATATAGATAATCTGAAAACATTGAAACTTGCAAATAAAATAAGCCAACTCCAAATGCATATGCTCAATGTCGGTTATTGATGAGTAAGGTATAACCAGTGCAAGTATACACTATCAATGTAATACTAGCAAGTATCCCGAGTAATAAAATATCGTTCCCACGGGGACCAAAGTTCCAACTACCAACCCAATTTACTTGAATTTAAAGTTGATGCAACCATATGAGTTTTTGGATGAACATATTAAAAGAAAATAAAATGACAAAGAAATTGAATCAAACTTTGTAGAAAACAATTAACAAAAGCCTAGGGTCATGTATGTCATCAATAATCCATTTAATTGTTCTTCCTTTACCCAAAGCTAGATTAAGACATAATCTTCTTTTAAGGTAGAATTTAATTACTTAACCCATGAATTGGAGTATGTCAATCGAATTTCAGATTTTAATCTAATTGCTTATTCCTAAGTCAATTAGCCTAATCCTCAATCCTAAAGTCATGTTCTCATGCTCATTAGAATTAATTCTTGCATTAAGTCCAGAATTCTTTATGATTGCATAAAGCCTATGTCAAGTTCCCTTGCTAGTACCTTATGTTCTTTAATCAATTGAACCTAGAATTAACTAGCCTTTCCCAAGGTCTAATTAATCTTTCAATTCCTTAATTAGATGAACAAACTAACTAAGGCATTAAACATGGATTAAAGAAACACATCCAAAACAAGTATTATGTAATTAAAAACAGAATTTCAATTAAACTTCATAAAAAATCCATACATGACCTTAGAAAGATACTTAGCTCATGCTATACATGACCAAGCATAAAAAATGGTAAAAGATGAAGAACATAAAAATAAACTATAACAATTAAAAGAAAAGATTACAACTAATCGTCCATGTAGGATATGTAGGACTTAAAATGAACAAAACATAACATTAAATTATAACAATCGAAAAGAAAAGATTACAACTAATCGTCATGTAGGAGGTAGAACCATCGCATGTAGGACTTAAAATGAACGAAACATAACATTAAATTATAACAATCGAAAGGAAAAGATTACAACTAATCGTCCATGTAGGAGGTAGAACCATCGCATGTAGGACTTAAAATGAACGAAACATAACATTAAATTATAACAATCGAAAGGAAAAGATTACAACTAATCGTCCATGTAGGAGGTAGAACCATCACATGTAGGACTTCAAATGAACAAAAGGAAAATAATACATAAGAAGCATAAACAAGATGTAAGAACCATCCATATAGGAGGTTTTGAACAAGAAAAGAAAGAACTTAAGATGAAGGAGATATGAAACTTAAGAAAGAAAGAACCTAAGGGAGAGAGAGCTCTTCTCCAAGTATTTTTTAGCTTCACAACACTCTTCTATTTATAGGCAGCTAGGAGCATCTCATCCATGCACTTTACAACTCAAATTCGTCACTTTTCTTAGTGGCCAACTTGGAAGCATCTTTGAATCACTTTACAGCTCCAAAACCGTGTCCGATTTACAGCCTGTTTTACACCACGAATTCGGTGGAATTGGGCCACGTTGTCTTCATATGAAATGTATCCCTGGATGTTATCTTTTCAGTCGTTCAAACCGGACCTCATTTGGAGTTCGGAAGCCCAAGTTATGGATCAAATACGGTACGTTGTTCCAGAGTCCGTCACAACATCTTGTCTTGCATTCCAAGCCCAATTGGGTCCTCTAAACGTCTCATTTAGCTTCTGGACTCTTCATATAAGTTGTAGGGCTTTCATTCAGCGTTCCTAAAAGATAAATTTCAGATCAATTGGAGGTCTAGAACTCAAATTATGATCAACATACCAAACAGTGTTCACTACCCAATTATAAAAGAGATGTGATTTAAGCCCAATTTTGAACAAAATTCCAAATATGACCAAGATCTATACAAATAAATTCTAAAAACTAATTATGAAGATGAAACTACATATTTAACTAATTTAATCCATTAAAACATGACAATGATAGAGTTTGTAACTCCTTTTTGCAATTAAAACATCATAAATTCCAAGGTTATCAAACTCCCCCAAACTTAGATCTTTGCTTGTCCTCAAGCAAATTAATTCAAGATAACATATGTAGCTTAAAAACAAGGAGGTGTGAAGATCAATGTGAATGAGGAAAATAAGATAGTTCAGTGAAAGCATAGTTCAAAAATGAGTAATACATTATGCTTGTATCAACACTTCACTAATTTCCAGATTAATAGAAAGTAGAGTTATCAAGAGGAAAATAGTAAATTGGAATAAATAAACCCCTCACTTGGATATTCAATCCACTCAAACTCTCAAGTGTTTTAGGGTGTGTATTTCACTCAATCCACCATCATTCCAATAACACTACCATAGGCTTGTTCATATTCTAATTCTCCACATTTGCCTTGTAATACATGCATAAACCAATCAAAAGGTCTTTCAAAGGTTGTAATGTGGCTAAGGTTAGGGAAGGATATTTTATGGATAAGTAGCTTTAACAATGGAAAACGAGCATATCAATCATCAGTCAGATCCAAATTATATCTCATATAAACTGTTTTCATCCTTTACTCTTCCTCATTCCTCTCTTTTTCTTCTCTTTTTTTTTTTTTTTTTGAAATACCAGTACCACCAACATAATAAATTTTTTTTTTAGCCCTCCTTTGTTATTTTGTCACGATATATTCATCGTATAGATCATAACCATCATACAACTCCAAAATTCATTAATTAAGTTCATACCTTCACCTTACGTAGCATACACTATTTTCCCTTTGTGAGGTAGGATATGTATGGAATGGTTGTGTGAAAATGGTTAATAACAAGAACAAACATGGCATCAAGCTCAAAAGGGTTAATCAATGGAAAATGCAAGGTGGGCTATTTGGCCAACTGGTTTATACAAGAAATAAATTGCCTTTTATCATTTCGGAGTATGCATGTAATACTTGCCATCTCAAACCGAAACAGAACAAGTTCTAGAGTGCTAAAGTAGTGAGGTGCACACAAGAAAGAATATAAGTATATGAAGCTCAATCCCTCACGGCTATGGGAATCAATTATACTATCCTCAAGATCATTATCTACAAACTACTACTCAAGAAATTTAGTGACTTGTTTATTCAAACATATGATCATACTCACTCAAGAATAGCATATGTGACATTCACATTTTGCATTGCTAGTAACACATGATTCTTATTTTCCAATCCCACAATATCTACCTTAGAATTCATTCAAGTCATGTTTTAAAAGATTTTTTTTTTTTTTTTTTTTTTTTTAATAATAAAACATCTAATGCCTAGTCATGAAAACATCAAACCTTGTTGGGAAAAAGTCTTTAAACCCTATCCTTAAAGAAAATAAATACATGTTTCCAAACAACACCCCCAAACTTAAAACCAACATTGTCCCCAATGTTGTCTAATATGTAAAGTGAATAGGTAGTGAAGAGAAAACCATAAATAAGAGAGAAGGGTTAAAGAGACTCCCCCAAACTGAGAGGACACCCAAAGCTTAATGTAAGGGCTGCCACCAAAGGTTTTCATGCGACAATTCTGCACAAACAACAAATAAAATCCGAAGCGCAAATAGAAAATAAAGAACTGCAAACCACCACAATATTTTTGTTTTGTTTTTGTTTTTGTTTTTTTTTTTTTTTTTTTTGATTAATTTAAATGGAAAACACAACCAAAATTAGCAGCAAATTATCTATAGACAATAGTGCACATGCTAAGTTTATAGTCTTTAGCGAGACTTGTTACCCATATTTACGGATTTCGGGATGAATGAGAAATCTCACTCGGTGCACATCTTTGCTCCATGTAATGCTTCAATCTTTGGCCATTCACGGTGAAGGTTCTTTTGGAACTTTCCTCTTCCAATTCCACAAGACCATAAGGGAAGACCTTTGTTACCTTAAAGGGACCACTCCACCTTGATTTGAGTTTTCCGGAAACAATTTCAATCTTGAATTGAATAACAATACCTTTTGGCCTACCTCAAAGTGACGTGGAGCAATCTTCTTGTCATGCCATGCTTTGGTCTTTTCTTTGTAGATTCTTGCACTTTCATAGGCATCCTTCCCGATCTCATCTAATTCATTCGGTGAAGGAGTCTATGTTCTTTAGCCACAAAGTGGGATCAAGATTAAGCTGTTTTATGGCCCAATATGCTTTATGTTCTAATTCCACGGGGAAGGTGACAAGCCTTACCATATACTAACCTATAGGGAGATGTCCGAGGGACAGTCTTGTAAGCGTACGTAAGCCCAAAGAGCATCATCTAGCTTTATAGCCCAATCCTTCCTTGTAGGTCGTACCACCTTCTCAGAATTCTCTTGATCTCCCTATTTGATACTTCCACTTGGCCACATGTTTGAGGGTGGTAGGCGGTAGACACTTTGTGCTTGACCCCGTATTTCACTAATAGTGTCTCAAACCATTTGTTACAAAAGTGAGAACCGCCATCACTGATTATAGCTCTTGGGGTACCAAACCTTGTGAAAATATTCTTCCTTAAAAACTTGGTCACTTGGTGTGCTTCATTGGTAGGAAGAGCCACTGCTTCAACCCACTTGGTAACATAGTCAGTTTGCCACTTTGAGAATGTATTTGCAATTGTTGGAAGATGGGAAAGGTCCCATGAAGTCAATTCCCACACATCAAATGGTTCAATTTCAAGAATACTATCTTTGGGGCATCTCATTTCTCCTTGATATATTACCTGTTCTTTGACACTGTCACAAGAAACAACAAACTCCCGGCATCATGGAATAAAGAAGGCCAATAAAATCCGCTTTCTAGGACCTTAGCGGCGAGTCCTAGTGCTCCCATAATGCCCCCATAATCTGAATTATGACAATGCACAAGAATATTATTAATTTCCTCTTGTGGTACACACCTCCGAATTATTTGATCGGGACATCTTTTGAAAAGAAAAGGCTCATCCCAAAAATAGAATTTTGAATCATGCATGAGCTTTTTCTTTTGTTGAAAAGTAAAATCGAAGGTAGAATACCACATACCGAGAAAATTAACAATGTCGGCATACCGGGGGATTGACGTGGCAACTCCAAAGAGCTGTTCATCCGGGAAGAATCCATGCACGAGTTCGGTCTTGTCTTCATTGCTTCCTCTAATCTTGACAAGTGATCGGCCACTTGATTTTCGATCCCCTCTTGTCTCGATTTCCAAATCAAATTCTTGTAACAAGAGGATCCACCTTATCAACCTTGGTTTAGAATCTTTCTTGGACGGGTATTTAATGGCGAGAATGATGTGTAGACAACTACCTTGGACCCCAACAGATAAGCTCGGAATTTATCAAATGCAAATACTATAGCTAGTAATTCTTTCTCTGTTGTTGCATAATTCTTTTGAGCATCCGAAAGAGTTACGCTAGCGTAGTAAATTGCATGAAAAATTTGTCTTTTCTTTGACCCAAAACACCCCAATTGCAAAATCACTCGCATCACACATTAGTTCAAATGGAGCACTCCAATCGGGAGCACTCACAATGGGGGCTGAAATAAGCTTGTTCTTTAGAGTCTCAAAGGCTTGCATACAATCATCATCAATTTTAAAAATTGTATCTTTTTCCAACAAATTGCAAAGAGGTTTGCTGATTTTGGAAAAATCTTTTATAAAACGCCTATAAAAACTCGCATGTCCTAGAAAACTCCTAATGGCCTTCACATTAGTGGGAATGGGTAATTTTTCAATCACTTCAATTTTAGCTTTGTCTACCTCAATTCCTTTTTTTGAAATTTTGTGGCCTAACACCACCCCTTCACGTACCATAAAATGACATTTTTCCCAATTTAAAACCAAGTTTGTTTCTACACATCGTTGCAACACTTTGGACAAATTTGCTAAACATGCATCAAAGGTAGAACCAAAGACAGAGAAGTCATCCATAAATACCTCCATTATGTCTTCTATAAGATCATAGAAGATTGCCATCATACACCTTTGAAATGTGGCAGGGGCGTTGCAAAGACCAAAAGGCATCCTTCGAAATGCAAATGTACCATAGGGACAGGTAAAAGTTGTCTTCTCTTGATCTTCAGGAGCAATTGCTATTTGATTGTAACCCGAATAGCCATCAAGAAAACAGTAAAAGTCATACCCGGCTATTCTGTCTAGCATCTGATCCAAGAATAGGAGAGGGAAATGATCTTTCCTGGTTGCCTTGTTTAACTTCCCGTAATCCATGCATACCGCCAACCAGTCACGGTCCTTGTGGGAATCGGCTCATTGTTGTCATTCTTTACCACTTTGTTGTGCCTCCTTTCTTTGGCACACATTGTACCGGGTGACCAAGAACTATCGGATATGGGATAGATGATCCCATTATCTAACCATTTGATTATCTCCTTCTTTACTACTTCCTTCATGTGTGGGTTTAGACGCCTACGTGCTTCAATTGAAGGCTTGCTTCCTTCTTCCAAAATGATCTTGTGCATGCGTAGGAAGGGCTTATACCTTTTATGTCAGCTAGAGTCCATCCTATTGCCTTCTTGTGCTCCCTTAACACCCTCAACAGTTTTTCCTTTTGTACCTGATTTAAGTCAGCTGCAATAATAACCGGATAAGAAGCATCCTCTCCTAGATAGGCATAAGAGAGGTGTGATGGAAGTTGTTTTAAATCAAGACTAGGAACATCATTAGGAGTAATGGGTGGTTCACTTACCTCTTTACCTTCAACAACATGTAAGGTTTCAAAAAATTTATTACGCAAGGAAAGGGAAAATTCGTCTAAAGAAAACTCATAATCCTTACCATCAAAGGACTCTGTCTCTTCTAAAGCTGCACACCGTAAAGGGTCTAGAGGAAGAGTCATTACTTTTAAATCATTAAGGCAATTATCAAGCACATCGATAGAGAAAACATTCTCACGGTTATCGGAAAATTTAAGCGCCTTAAAAACATTAAAAGTAACATGTTGGTCTTCAACCCGCATAGTCAACTCACCCTTTTTCACATCTATCAATGTTCCTCCAGTGGCTAAGAAGGGTCTTCCTAAAATGATAGGAATATCTCTGTCCTCTTCCATGTCTAAGATGATGAAATCTGCGGGTAAGATTAGTTTATCAATTTTAACAAGGATGTCTTCAATTATACCTTTTGGATATGCCAATGTTCGGTCGGCTAAGCGAAGAGCTGAGATGTAGACTTGATCTCCCCAAGGCCGAGTCTTTTGAATATGGTTAGGGGCATCAAATTGATGCTAGCCCCTAAATCACAAAGGGCGTTACCCACAAACCGATTGCCTATTGTGCAAGGTATGGTGAAGCTTCTGGATCCTTCAACTTTGGTGGTAACTTCTTTTGCAAAAACCGCACCGCACTCCTCGGTAAGTGCAACTAGTTCGTTCTCCACCAATTTCCTCTTTTTGGATAACAATTCTTTCATAAATTTTGCATAAGATGGCATATTTTCTAAGGCTTACGCAAATGGGATGTTGATCTGCAATTTCTTGAATACATCCAAAAATCTAGAAAATTGCCTATCCTTTGAGTTAGGTTTTACCCGTTGAGGAAAAGGAGGTTGAGATTCTTTCCTTTCAGTTTCAACAAGTTGGTGTGGTGGCTTGGTTTGACATTCAACCCTACTTTCACTTTGATTGTTACTTACAGCTTCTTCACTTATTTGGACTTCAATGGTTGCAGGTTCAGCACCTTTCAACACTTTACCGCTTCTGAGGGAAATGGCTTGGCAAGTTTCCTTACCCCTAGGATCTTCTGTATTACTGGGAAGTGTACCTTGCTTTGCCTAACATTTAGAGAGTTAGCAATCTTGTCCTACCGCACCTCTAGGTTCTTGATAGAAGTTTGTGTGATTTTGCAAGATGGAATCTGTTCTTGTCATGAATTGGGCTAGAATATCTTCAAGATTGCTTTTCTTCTCTTGTGGCTGAACTGGTGCTGCAAATCCGGGAGGATTGTAGGGAGGTCGTAGTTGTTGTGCACTGTTTGATTTCCCCATGAGAAATTAGGGTGATTCCTCCAACTGGATTATAATAGTTTGAGTGCGGATTGTATTGTTGCTTATTTTGATGAGCAACATCTGCACACTTTCCCCGACTCATAGCACACTTCTCGATAAGGTGCCCTCCTCCACATAAGTTCTGACTACTTACTTGCACATTGGCGGATGTCAACTTGTTTAGGCGATTATTCATAGAAGCTACTGTGCGAGAAAGTGTTGATAATGCATCAAGTTCATGAATTCCGCTGCTTTCTTGGTATTACTCCTTTCTCCATTCCAGTGGTAATTGTTATTAGCCATGTTCTCCAAAATATTGTAGGCATCATTCACTGATTTTGCCATTAGAGCTCCACCGGCGTGCATCAACAATGCCTCTCGTATTCCCCGTAGCCCATTATAGAATGTATGGTGGATACCACTCGGGAAGGCCATGATGTGGGCACTTCCTAAGTAAGTCTTTGAACCGCTCCCATGCTTCATAGAGTGATTCACCATCGGCTTGTTGGAAAGAGGTGATGTCGTTTCTTGACTTTCTTTGTTCTTGCGGGAGGGAAATACTTGCCCAGGAATTTTTAGTTAGTTCATCCCAAGTGGTGATGGCTCCGAGGGGGAAGTGGCGCAACCAGACTCTTGCTTTATCTTTCAGAGAGAATGGGAAGAGCCTCAGTCTAATGGCATCATCAGTAACGCCATTGAATTTGAACGTGTCACATATCTCCAAGAAGCTTGCTAGATGCAAGTTCGGATCTTCATAAGGAAGGCCATAAAATTGTACGTTTATCACGCACCATCGAATAATAGGCGGCTTGATTTCAAAGTTATTGGCTTCCACCCTTGGCTTGACAATCTTTGGAAGCAATTTCACTAACCCTTGGGATAGCAAAATCTCCCACACTTCTACGATTCACGACTTCTTCGCCATTGCAATATTTTCGAGTTCGGTTGTATCGTAGATGAAGAAACTTGTAACAAAGCCTTTTGTTCTCTTCTCAAACGTCTCAATGTCCTCTCTATTTCTTGATCAAATAGAAGATTTGAGTCTTGCATACACCTTAATCAAGAAATTAGTTCTTAAGAACCTGAAAGTCAAGAAGAAATGAACTAGAAAGGTTTAGTTAGTTTCAATTGAAATTTTGCAGAAAATGAATTTCCAAGTAAGTACACACAATTTAATGGGATTGTTTTTTTTTTTTAACACAAGAAAATTATGCACTTTATAAAAAGAATAACAATACCAAATTAAAGAAACAAAATTCAAGCTCGACACCTTATGCAAAATATACTAAACAATAATAACCAAAACACAAGGATGTAAAGAACACAGTTAAATGAAAAAGGAATAACTCCAAATAAAGAAAAAAAATTACAATTAAAATAAAACAAGCACCAATCTATAAAACAAGCAAAGATAGTTGATATTGGGACAATTTTGGTCCCGACAACGGCGCCAAAAACTTGATGAGTAAGGTATAACCGGTGCAAGTATACACTATCAATGTAATACTAGCAAGTATCCCGAGTAATAAAATATCGTTCCCACAGGGACCAAAGTTCCAACTACCAACCCAATTTACTTGAATTTAAAGTTGATGCAACCATATGAGTTTTTGGATGAACATATTAAAAGAAAATAAAATGACAAAGAAATTGAATCAAACTTTGTAGAAAACAATTAACAAAAGCCTAGGGTCATGTATGTCATCAATAATCCATTTAATTGTTCTTCCTTTACCCAAAGCTAGATTAAGACATAATCTTCTTTTAAGGTAGAATTTAATTACTTAACCCATGAATTGGAGTATGTCAATCGAATTTCAGATTTTAATCTAATTGCTTATTCCTAAGTCAATTAGCCTAATCCTCAATCCTAAAGTCATGTTCTCATGCTCATTAGAATTAATTCTTGCATTAAGTCCAGAATTCTTTATGATTGCATAAAGCCTATGTCAAGTTCCCTTGCTAGTACCTTATGTTCTTTAATCAATTGAACCTAGAATTAACTAGCCTTTCCCAAGGTCTAATTAATCTTTCAATTCCTTAATTAGATGAACAAACTAACTAAGGCATTAAACATGGATTAAAGAAACACATCCAAAACAAGTATTATGTAATTAAAAACAGAATTTCAATTAAACTTCATAAAAAATCCATACATGACCTTAGAAAGATACTTAGCTCATGCTATACATGACCAAGCATAAAAAATGGTAAAAGATGAAGAACATAAAAATAAACTATAACAATTAAAAGAAAAGATTACAACTAATCGTCCATGTAGGAGGTAGAACCATCGCATGTAGGACTTAAAATGAACAAAACATAACATTAAATTATAACAATCGAAAAGAAAAGATTACAACTAATCGTCCATGTAGGAGGTAGAACCATCGCATGTAGGACTTAAAATGAACGAAACATAACATTAAATTATAACAATCGAAAGGAAAAGATTACAACTAATCGTCCATGTAGGAGGTAGAACCATCGCATGTAGGACTTAAAATGAACGAAACATAACATTAAATTATAACAATCGAAAGGAAAAGATTACAACTAATCGTCCATGTAGGAGGTAGAACCATCACATGTAGGACTTCAAATGAACAAAAGGAAAATAATACATAAGAAGCATAAACAAGATGTAAGAACCATCCATATAGGAGGTTTTGAACAAGAAAAGAAAGAACTTAAGATGAAGGAGATATGAAACTTAAGAAAGAAAGAACCTAAGGGAGAGAGAGCTCTTCTCCAAGTATTTTTTTAGCTTCACAACACTCTTCTATTTATAGGCAGCTAGGAGCATCTCATCCATGCACTTTACAACTCAAATTCGTCACTTTTCTTAGTGGCCAACTTGGAAGCATCTTTGAATCACTTTACAGCTCCAAAACCGTGTCCGATTTACAGCCTGTTTTACACCACGAATTCGGTGGAATTGGGCCACGTTGTCTTCATATGAAATGTAGCCCTGGATGTTATCTTTTCAGTCGTTCAAACCGGACCTCATTTGGAGTTCGGAAGCCCAAGTTATGGATCAAATACGGTACGTTGTTCCAGAGTCCGTCACAACATCTTGTCTTGCATTCCAAGCCCAATTGGGTCCTCTAAACGTCTCATTTAGCTTCTGGACTCTTCATATAAGTTGTAGGGCTTTCATTCAGCGTTCCTAAAAGATAAATTTCAGATCAATTGGAGGTCTAGAACTCAAATTATGATCAACATACCAAACAGTGTTCACTACCCAATTATAAAAGAGATGTGATTTAAGCCCAATTTTGAACAAAATTCCAAATATGACCAAGATCTATACAAATAAATTCTAAAAACTAATTATGAAGATGAAACTACATATTTAACTAATTTAATCCATTAAAACATGACAATGATAGAGTTTGTAACTCCTTTTTGCAATTAAAACATCATAAATTCCAAGGTTATCAGTTATGTCTTCTTCTTCTTTTTTTGCGGAGAAACTTGCCCATTAAATGCATAACGAAGAATCACTTTTGGTCATAAATGTATCACGGTGAATCCAAGAAGCAAAATAAATGCATGACGAGGAAAATAAATGCATCGCATGAAGGTCTTGTAGACTCACTTGTAGCATATAAATTCAAATGCTTTTGCTAAGGATTTCATCTCCACGAACGTTGTTGTTGCAGACAGCAAAAGTAACCCTAAAAACACTTGTTGGTCAGTTGGGTAGGTCTCAAGTGCAAATATAATCTTCAAAATACAATATTCATTAACAACAGAGGAACCCAAAAGAACATTTCATCGATTTCGTTCAACCCATGAAAAACCCAGAACGACAAGCAGAAAATCAAAAAGTTATATAACCGAAACACCTCTTACAGCTTGGTCTATCGCTGTTTAGATAAGGAACCGAAAGTGATTGTCGAGAGAGCAACACGAAGTAGCGACGAAGCAATATACAAACACTAGAGACAGAACCTGAGTTATCACTTTCGGCACGACAAGAGAAGTTCAGGGAGGGAAATTTAATTTTCCGCGCGACAAAGACATTTTTTAGAGTTTTGGATTTTATTAAGACCGATTAATTATAAAGTATCCGGTCCTAAAGGTATTCATTTAATTTTTAAGACCAGAGTTTTAGAAGAATCTGGTCCTAACTTTTTATTATTCATTTAATTTTAAGACCGGAGTTTTATAAAATATCCGGTCCTAAAAGTCAAATACTTTTAAGACCATTAATTATAAATTATCTTATCTTAAAGGTTCTTATTTACATTACGAAAAAAAAAAGAGAGGGTGGACATTGGCGAGCACAACAGCAACTGAATAAAAATAAAGGAAAACTGGAGAATAAACTTCTTTAATTGTTGGAGAATATGAACAAAAAGAAGACACAAGCTTAGTTCTTAATGCTTCATACATTACTAGGGAATATACATGTACACAAGAAAAAAGAAAAGAAAAACAAACTGAAAATTATCAACAACAAGAATCTGACTAAACATCCTAAAGCTTATTATCATCCAATGCCTTGGCGATATCAGCGTGAACAACATTAATTTCTCGCCGAAGATCAGCAAGTTCCTGTCTTTTTTGCATCAACCACAATGCATCATTAGAGGAAAAAGGAGAGGGGTCCCGGTAGCGCTACTGGGACCAGGAGGTTGGGGAATATTGGCAGAAGGATGGAGGGGGTGCGACAATCTCTTCATCATCCGAAATAACAATGGATCCAATGACCTAAGACTCTTCCGTCAAAATAGAATGAACTCTTGCTTGAGGCTCCCCATATAATGATTTAAGGAAGGCACGAGCTTCAGAAGTACCCCTACGAGCGGTTATCTTGTATCTAACCATGGTTTGAGCAGTTGGGGCAGAGAGCTAGGTAGTGAGGAGTTAGGGCAGAGAGGTAGTGAGGAGTTAATAAGGCGCGAGAGATATGCAATTGATTATGCGAATGAATGTGATTCAATTGGTATAAATGAATTTAATGTTTCTACTTTAAGAGCGTATTTTAGAAATATCCGGTCCTAAAAGTATATTATTTATTTTTTAAATTCAATTACTTTTAAGACCGTCCTTTTATCATATATCCGGTCCTAAATTTCTATTATTTATTTTTTCAATAAATTCAATCTTTTAAGACCGACCTTTTATCGTGCATCCGGTCCTAAAAGTCAATTATTATTTTTTCAATTCAATTTTTTTTAAGTAAGAATTTTTTCTTAAAAAATATTACTTTTAAGAACGGATCTTTTACAATATCCGGTATTAAAAGTTCAGTCTTTTTCAAAATTACTCAGATAGCAGAGTCGTATCCTTACACTTTGTTTCAGAGTCTCTTCGGGTTCCAGGTAAACTTCCCAACTATACGTCTCCTCGTATTTTGAGGAACTATGCGTCTCCTCGTTAAAGTTTTCGGCGTTTCATATTCTTAAGGATGAGGTTCTCTATTTAAACATGTTGTTACTTTAGTTTCTTCACATTCTTCTTCATCACTTCTACAACCTCCACGGCCTCCTCCACCGCCTAGCCTATACCATAATGGCTGCTCCACCAGGTCCTCCTTTTCCTCCTCCTCCTCAACCTTAGCGCTCTCTTCCATTGCCTCCAAATCCTACTTTCAACCAGATGGTGGAGCACATGGTGGCCCGCGTCGATCACATTGACCGACGCTTGGGCCAATTGTTTCAACTTGTTCATACCGTTAACAACAAGCTCAATATGGTACTCCACGCCAATGACGTGGAGTACCATCCTTCTGACGAGGACTCATCCGACGCGCTCTCCGCTGGCTCCTCCCCCTCTGACAACGATGGGGAGGATTAGATGTTTTATATATTTTTTTGTATGTAGTAGTGCTGCCCCTTACCGGGCAGCATAAAAATTATAATAAATAAAATTTTTAGTTCCCATCTTCGATCATTGTCCTTTTCATTATCTTCCTTTTTTTCCGACAAAAAGGAAACAAACAAAACATTGTCCTCGTGTGTGATCAACATTAAAAATTCACAGAATACACCTTTAAGACCATACAAAACAAAACAAAAAACATCGTTTACCTTATTCGAACAAATACAGTGACAATTCTTCTCAAGGTTGGACCGTCGTTTTCATCGGTTTTACCTTCCCAGATTTGATCATTTTCAGTGTCCTTTTCCTTATCTTTCTTTTTTTCCGACAAAAAGAAAAAAGACAGAGAAAAGGGAGACTGATAATGCTGCTCAATATCTGGAGAGGTAAAAAAGACGACAATGAGGGACTTACCTTGAGCAGAACCTCGTTGTCTTATGCATTGTTTGAAAAGCGGGTCACCATTATTTATATTTAAATGAAGACTTTTAAGACCGGATTTTAAAACAATATGGTCTAAAAGACAGATTTTTAGGACCGAACATTTATAAACCATCCGGTCCTAAAAGTCTCGCCATATTTATAAAATTAACCAAAGACTTTTAGGACCTGACCTTTATAAACCATCCAGTACTAAAAGTCTCGCCATATTTATAAAATTAATCGAAGACTTTTAGGACCGGAC
Organism: Acacia melanoxylon; assembly: GCA_019022615.1. NCBI lineage: Eukaryota > Viridiplantae > Streptophyta > Magnoliopsida > Fabales > Fabaceae > Acacia > Acacia melanoxylon. The sequence goes on from JAFJYJ010000107.1 coordinate 1,078,544, forward strand.
CTTTATAAACCTTCCGGTCCCCTAATAGTCTCGCCATATTTATGAAATTAATCGAAGACTTTTAGGACCGGACCTTTATAAACCATATGGTCCTAAAAGTCTCGCCATATTTATAAAATTAATTGAAGACTTTTAGGACCGAACCTTTATAAACCATCCGGTCATAAAAGTCAAATTAAACGAAGAATTTTAGGACCAGAGCTTTATAAACCATCTGGTCCTAAAAGTCTCGCCATATTTAACAAAAACTTTTAGGACTGGATCTTAAAAAACTATCCGGTCCTAAAAGTCGTGAAGACTTTTCAGATACTCATACTGCTCATTTACAACATCCTATCCTCAAGGTACAAGCAGCACTAAATAGCTTTATCCACCATTGATGACTTCTCATTTTTAATAGATTTGAGATATATTTTCATATATTTGAGAAGTCATTATTACTAATTTAAAGAGATTTTATTGAGATTTTAAGAGATATCAATTGGGATGCATTATTTGGGGGATTTCAATTTAAATAAAAGTTTTTGAGTTTAGGAAATAAATAATAGTAATAGGAAGTTTTATGAAAAGAAAACTAAAAAGAAAAGAAAAGAAATTAGGAAATAAAAATTTATTATTATTATTATTATTATTATTATTATTATTTAATCTTCTTATTTATTTTACGAATAGGCGGACCGGGAGATGCAATTGAAAGGAATTGAAGATTAAAATCAAATGGGGCCCACAAAGTTGAATAAAAGAATAACCTAAAAAGCTAAAAAGTTGGAGACGCGAGTTTTAACAAAAAGGAAGGAAGACCTAAATTAAAAAAAAAGAGGAGGACGCTGTGTGAAATCGGGGCGGCATTTGATTTGGAGATTCATTCTCGCCGGACAAAAAACGCAGAGTGAGTAGCGACATTTACGACCGGAGACGCAGAGTGAGGCGCGAACGAGAACGAGAAAGCACCTTCAACCTTCTTCATCCTCTCTCGCCGGCGGCTTCCCTCTCCACCACGGTCGCCGGCGAGCTTCGTCTTCATAGCCACAATCCAACTTCATTAGGCAGATTTGTTCCTTGGTCCTTTTGTTCGGTTTGCTTTTTAAATTTGAATTTGACTCTGGAATTTTCTGTGCTGTGATGATTTGTGTTAAAGCCATGTTTGGCTAATTCCTCTTTTGCAACCTAGAGTAGCTATGAACTTATAGGTGTGGATTAGACTTTGTTTTTATTATTTAGTTATAATTAATATTAATTTTGGTTACCTAATCTTGTTTAGCTTTGTCTATTTAGTGTCGATCATCCTTTGAATATGAATTTGAGAATTAGGATTTACCTTGACGAAGGGGATTTTAATTAGGCTCGAGATTAAGTAATATGGGATTAAATTACGATTTAATTTGCGATTAGGATAGTCATATACCTAATAGCCCCATATAATTGTTGAGGAGTGTGTTCGAGATTTATTGCCTCTTGAGTAATTATGTTAGACATAACCAATTTTACTCAAGAGAGGGTTATAAGTGGACCGACAGGCACTTATAGCTATTTATACTCGAGATTAACAAAATTGATATTAAGGCTAATTAAATTAGTGAAAATAAGGTTTATGAAACTAATAAGGGATTAGTGACTCTAGGTTGCTCATTTTAATATTTGTGGTAGTTTGTTTATTTTGATTTTATTTTATTTTATTTTAATTAAATTCAATTCTGATTTGCTTAACTTAAACCAAATTGTAAAATCAATGCTTAACTGAGATTGTTATTCAAAGTCCTCGTGGGAACGATATCTTTCTTATCACTTTATTACTTGATACGGCCCGTGCACTTGCGGAGTTTTTTTAGGCTATAAAGTTTTGCCCTATCAAGTTTTTGCCCAATACATTCAGCAACCCAAAATGGACACAAGGAAATTGTTCGAAAAAATAAACAAATTTATTATTGACCATTAAACAAATTGTACAATTGTTCATTTACAAAAGATGATTATTGCTACAACATATATTTACAAATGAATTCAGGACAATAATTATTGTTCTGACTTTAAGAGGTCATACAGATATTCACAAAACACTTTGCGTATGTGTTCCACATCATCATCAGAAAAGGAATCAGCACAGGCAAACGTCTGTAACATCAAAGACAGAAACTGAATTAACTTGCGTGCATATTTCATATGTAACATTAAGCCAGAAACTGAATTCAACCATAATATGTAACATCAAATACATTTACCTTTGTAGTGAATTTAGTCCTTCCTTTCATGATAATATCATGTGTTTCAAGACGTACGGGCCACATAAGTTGGACCCCTTTGGTTGTCGATGGGTCTAAAAAGAACAAGAAATATATATATAAGAGCATATATAGCTTACTGACCAAGTTCACAAGGCAGTGTGCCAATGTCCAAATACGTACTAACCTTTGGACAAATCCATGTAGGATCTTTGGCCTCATACGTATGCTTTTTTCTTACCTCGATTTGGAAGGTCCTCATGGAACTATCCTCAAAATCTCAAATTTGTCAATAATGGTCACTGAAAATTCAGCAGAGATTTCAGACAAGATAATCAAAATGACATGCTTACTCGTTCATGGTCTGCTTCAATTTAGGCCCTGAACTGCTGTGAGTGGAGCATAAGAAGACCACTATATTTTGCTCCATGCACATGAGGACCAACTACCAGTGGTGGCTGAAAATTCACAGCAGACAAGTACTCAGTGATATATGTAGCAGAATTAAGTGAATTGCAGACAAGAATTGTGATATGTACCTATGGTAGTATGGAAACAAGTACACCATTTTTATCACTTCACATACCCTGTTTGAAATGTACAGTTTGATTTCTAAGGGTGTTGTACTTGCATAGTCTGGGCACAAGAATCCAAAATCCTTGCTTCTGCCCTGTTGTTCCAATTCATCATGCATGAACCTATAATAATAACATCAGGGAATTAGTATATATGTATGTGTGTCTAAACGATGCATTTAAATTATGTACTCATAAAAGAAGATACTTACTTTATAAACATTAGAACAATTGTATTAGTAAGCTCCTTTCCAGGAAACAGCAGGGACGTTAAATCATCTTTGTCAACAAAAATCAGTTGCTTATCAGGGAGGCTTACTACTTCATTGACAGGCCACAATTTATCTTTAAAAGATCGATTGGATACCATAATGACAATTTTGTCCTTGGCAGTCAACTTAACCATGTCAACAACTTCGGTGTTTGGAGCTTGAGGAGGGGATGGAACTTCAGGAGGAGTAGAGACATGTACAAGCTTCAGCTTTGGCCAAGAGATGAAGGTTCCCTCTACATCACTCACAACCTTCAGCTAATCAGTTGGGAGAGGGACAGGTGCATCAATAATCACCGCTTCAACTGAAACTCTAAGTTCATCATCAGCCATTTGTTGGTGGTGTACAGTTGATCCCAAGTTGTAGACAGTCCCTTTTGCAACTAATCGTCTATGAGGTTCTGCCACATAAAGGTCACGAGGTTGCTCTGACTGTCCAACATTGCAATTCCTTCTAGTGCTATGCTGCATAGGTGTAGGAGAATGTGTGAAGGGAACACTGGTCTGTGGACGAGAGTTCAAAAGTAGCATCATTTTATCCATGTCCTCCTTCATCTTGCTCATCTGGGATTGAAAGTAGGCAGTCAATGAAGCTTCTTTAGCCGCTGCTTCCTTACTTAATTTGGTCAGCGTATGTTCCATCTCCTCCCGGGTAACCATGCTTTGTTTATGGCATTTGAATTTACCAAATTATTGCCTCAAGCCTACCCGTCCTCCAATCCCCCTTACACGCCCCACGTGATCCAATTTTCCAGTCGCAACGGTTAGAACATCATTACTCCCGTCCGACACAAAAGATCCCTCTGCTTCTTTCTTTTTAAGATCTTCCTGTAAGATACAGAGAACGAGAAGCTTAGTAATGAAACATGTTTAGTAACTAAAAAATAACAATAACGATACTTACAATTCTTTCAGCAACTAGACGAGTTTGTTCACTCGTGTAGGCGCCGCTTGGCTTTTGCCGAATATACAACCATAACTCCTCGCGACGTATTGGAGATGGCGGATCATGTATCGCAAAAGGATTGGATTCAGCTTCATCTTCCAATCTCTTCCGCTTGGCCGCCATTAATTTTTTTTTGGCCTTTTCATATCCGCCATGAGAAGCCCTATGCGGGCAATCATTCTTTCTCCCGATCTCTTGTGCTTGTTCCCTTCTTTTCTGTGAATCAGAATTAAAAACACCTATTAATTATGAATTCCAGCCATCTAACTAATAGAAATTAAAGAACTTCTGCTTGATATGAACATCAAACACTAGTCAAATTCACTTCATCAAGTTTCAACATTTTATTGAGGGAAGATGTAGAATTGTAGAAGAAATTGGGAGAAACAGAGGAAAGCGAGTTGCAGAGTTGCTGCCAACTCAGTCAATTCATTCCTACAAATATTAGACTAACCTCTTATATATTAATTAGAGGCTTGACTCTTAAGGCCCAATAACAACTTGCACCGAAACCATTACACAGTTAACATACTAACTAACTAACAGCAATGTCTAACCACTATCTACTATAATAGAACTAAGACTATAATAATGGCTTGACTCTATGCCATTATTATTTCCCTAATTACCTACTTAGTATTTTACCTTTTCACGGTTTACATATCAAACTTGCATAGAACTAAGACATGATCCTCTGATGCAGGACAAAGGATTGAAATGTATACTTCTATTCACACACCAAACCATCTAACTAACAGGATTAGATGAATACAATAACATTCACATATCCACATAGGTTAATAAGAAAGCAAAAAAGGGCAAACAAAACTAAATATAAACTCACCAAAGTTTTAGGAGGGGTCAGCAGTTGAACAAATTGTTGCCAAGTTTGTTTATCAAGAAATGTGTACTTATCCCAAGGATTAGGGCGAGGCTCACCAGCTGGAACCTCGACAAAAATAAAGTTGTTAGCTAGATAGATCTTAAACTTCCTCCACCGATCAGCATAATACGACAATGCCTTGTCTTTCAACTGTTGACTGTCAGGAACAGTGTATGTAAGCCAGATAGTGTCCCAAATAAGATCCTTTACTGTGGCATTGTTGACATTTTTCCACTCATCTGTCAAGATGCTAGTTTTGCTGCGTGCTAGAAAGCCGACAAAACTATTATATTTGTTTTTATTAGGACCAAAAGGAGCCAAATTTTCATCAAACTGAATCTCAAGCTTTGACCTAGAAGTCTGACTTAAGGATACATCTTTCATTCGTGTGCCACTTCTACCATGGCGTGCAAGGCGGTTACAAGGCTTACTGTGAGATGAAGAGGGTTCATTCTGACTCACATCAGTCACACTAGTAACTGGCGTTGAACGAACAGGACAAGAATCGTTATCTCTGTTCATTTTCGAGAAAGGAAGAGAGGTTGAGAGAGGTTGTGCGAAAGAGGAATGCCTGAGAAAATGAGAGAGTAACAGACGATGGTGGTGGTGGGGGAGGAAGAGAGGTTTCGCAACAAGAACAGAGGTTCAGAGTTCAGAGAGAGCAACGTAAAGTAAGGTTTCGCGCGAAGAAGAATATATTTTGCGCTTTAGTGTTAAGACTAGATGTATAAAAAAGAAGGTCTTAAAAGTTAATCTTTAAGACCGGTCCTTCTTAAACTCTGGTCTTAAAGTTAATTAAAGTTTTGTTTAATTTTTTTTCAATATTTTGTATCAGCCACAATTTATGTTCGGTCTTAAAAGTATAACTTTTAAGACCGGCTTTTATATATAACTAGTCTTAAGAGTTTTAGACACTTATACTTAATTTTTTCCTTATATTTTTGGACCGCATAAAATATAAGTCCGGTTGTATGAGATTTCTCTAAAAAGTAATTGATATTTCAATTTTTTTTAATAACATTTTAAAGATCGGTTGTTTTGTTTACCAGTCTGAATAATATATTTAAGACCTATTAATAAAGGATCCGGTCCAAGAAGTTCTTTTTATTTACAAAACTGTCACCGGTCATACTTTTAAGACTGGTGCGTCAATACTCCGGTCTAAATGTGGCGGTCTTAAAGCTCTTTTTTGCACTAGTGTTTGCAATGCCCAGAGAATGATTTGCCAATAGGGTGCTTAGTTTTCTGGACCAGCAATAAATGTTCTGACATCACATTTTGCTTTATGTTTAATCTTCAATCTAATACACATTTGATCATCTGAAACTCACTAACAAACTGATTAAACATAGTTAGGAATAGTAATGAGTAATGATAAGAAGTATCTAGATCATTCATGAAGATTTCGTAAATTCGAGAAACATGTTTTCAAAACAGAGCGTTTTAAACTGGAGTTTGTTCAAGCAAACTGGAGTTTGAAATATTTTACTCAAGTAAGTGTAAGACTTGAGTTTAATTACACAAACTCGAGTTTAGTTCTTTCTGAAAATGAACATCGCGATTGACCTTTGAAGAACACTTTGAACAAGATGCAAACTCGAGTCATTAAGTGACCAACTCGAGTTTTAGACTTTTTGAAATGAAAAAGGGATTAAGTTCACAAAGCTCAAACTAGAGTTTTCAAGTTTAAACTCGAGTTTTCTTAAGTTCAAAAAAATAGTGAAAAGCTCTTAGCCTGGCACAAACTGGAGTTTAGCAAATCTAACTTGAGTTTCCTTAAAAGGGTAAATTCTTTGAAAACTCTCGGGCTAGCACAAACTGGAGTTTGACATATTGAACTTGAGTTTGTTTTAGATAAGAAAAAACTTTAAAACTCTCGGTCTGACAGAAACTTGAGTTTGCCAATACTAACTCGAGTTTACTTAACTTGTAAAAACCTTTGAACGCTCTCGGCCAAGGATAAACTCAAGTTTACATAAGAAGACTCGAGTTTGGTTAAGTTAAAGTAACTTGATTTACTCTTTGTCAAGGTCAAACTTGAGTTTGATAAATCTAACTCGAGTTTGTCTTAGACAGTAAGTTTTTAACTTAACAAAGACAAACTTCCTTTAAGTTTACAATTATTAGTTATCATCAAAACACATAGAGAACTAACAATCACTTCTATATAAATTTGATATAGCCACCAAAATAAAGAAATGATATTCATATAAGAAGTTCTTAAGAATAAAGGACTTGCAAACCTCACCTTATCGGCCCAGTTACATTGAAGAGACATGAAGAATCATTTTAGACCTACAAGGCAAGTTGCTTCATATGTGCATGGTAACATATTCAATATTTCTAAGGTTAAAATTAGTAAAAGGCATTAGTTTGGATGTGTTAAGAAAGTTAGAAAAGCTCGAGAGTAGGTAAGAATTACCAGGAAAGATAAAAGGATCAATAGGATATTTTGAAGGCTAAAGGGAAAATTAGGACCCCTAAAAGATTCCCGAGTGAATAACAAAAAAAACAGGATTTGATGTCAAAAATCTGAGATTTATGATTGGACTCTGTTTGATGGAATGAATCCTTATATATAAATATTTTGGGGCATATTTGGTCTGGTAATAGACTAACTAAACTACAAAGGGGTTGAATTGGGTTCAAATCCCACACTATTAAAAATAACTTATAAGGAGAGACATCTTGATCGCAAAGCCTCAATCAGGATTGGTCGATTGTTTAGATACTTGATTAGGTTTTTTAGATGACCATAAGCCTAGGTTTTAGGCCCTAGAAACTTTTTTATTATAACCCTTTGGGTCACCTAGTATCCATCCTCCGATCCAAAATATAAGTAATATTTTAGGAGAATTCTTTGATTAGTAATATAAAATCACTTGGATAGTAATTAATGTTCATTTACCAAATCACCATTGTAATTAATGTTTGAATGTGGTTCATTGTATTTATTTCTCTCCTCCAAAACCTTATTTAATAGGGGTAAACACTACTAGAAAAAGGGGCTTTAAGACCGCCACATCTAGACCTCTATAGGCGAAAACAATGAAAAAATTATAACCGATGACAGTTTTGTAAATACCGTTTCAACTTTAGACCGGCCATGCATTTGGTCATAATTGCTAATCTGGTTGTATTTTAGTCTGCTCTAAATTAATTGTGCTCGTGACTGGTTGTATTTTCATATGCTCTAAATTAATTGTGCTCATGATCAGTTGTATTTTTGTCTGCTCTAAATTACTTGAGCTCGTGGACCGACTTATAAATTTAATCGATGTAAAAATATACGCGTGCCTAATATATATATATATATATATATATATATACATATATACTTTGGTGCCTGAGACCGAGATAAATTGCAGTTCATTGCATTTCTCTGTAACCTTCTTCGCCTTCAATCTTACTTATCTTCTAGTGTCATTTTAATCAATCACACTCCCATTTTATTTCTGAACTTCTGCTTCAATCCCCAAACTTCTCCTTCATTTTCTATTTTATGACCTAAATGTTTTTGCAGTTTCATTAAACCATGAGCATTAGGGGTGAGCAAGTGACCCGCAACCCGCCCAACCTCTCGCGCCCCGTAAATTTCTCCCCGGATTAAACCCGCTTAGATTGGACCTGTCACGGGTACGAGGCTGCCCCGTACCCATTTTCATTATAAGGGCGGGTCACGGGGCACCCGTGCCCGCCCGCTACCCGTTTAAGTGTTTTAAAGGGCCTGACGTTAATTGCAATTAAAGGGCCTGGGCTGACTATACTTATAAGTATCACCCAACGTTGTGTACTTCTTCTGTATATATAACATAAAACCTTGCAGTAAGGTTCTTTCTATAACCTGCATCTTCCACCTCTGAAGATGGAGCTAGAAATGGGCCATGAAAATATAATCACCCGAGAGGAAAACAGATCAAGAGAAATGGGTTCACGATGCTTCATCGATCACAGAGGCAAACTTCCTTTTCGTGTTTCCACGGAGTCCGGAAAGCTACCCCTTCATCCTCGATAAGCTTTTCTAAGTCCATAAAATTCAGCGACTTTCTATATCTGACCAACTTTGTTGTTACTGAAGAACTCCAAGTATCAGTTTGCAGAAGTTGATGAACCTTCATTTTAAAAATAGAGGATTTTAAAATCATTTTTTGGTTCTTTCAGAGAAAAATCCTTTGATCTTGGAGATGGCTTTTAGTACCACTGAACTAAACTTTATAGTGGTTCTCTGTTATTGTGCATATGTTCTGTTAGTAGAAGGTAGAAACAATAGCTTGGTGATTTTTAAGTCAATTTTTTGGTAGCTATTGAATTTAGTAAGAGAGTAAGTTTCTTCGGGATAGCAACAAATCTCATCACATACCTTACCGAGTGATTCACCAAGACCTCGATACAGCGAGTAAAGAATGTGAATTCGGGAAATTTGGAACAACAACCCCGATGCCTCTAATTGGAAGATTTTCTGCTGATGCCTACACTGGCCGCTTCAATATGGTTCTCTGTTCTTCTCTTGTATACCTTAAAACCCATTATGGGAAAAAAAAAAGCATTCTGGGCCCATAAAACCTATTTTTTTTCTTATTTTTTTAAGGCCAGATTCCTAAATGGGTTCCCTGGACCCGTTTAGGCATACCCGTTTAACTCGTACCCATTTTTATATGGCTTAAACAGGTCTAACCACGAGTACAAGGTGTCCCGTACCCGTGTAAAATAAATGGGGTGGGTCACAGGTTACCCCCCGGGGCAGCCCCGCTCGCCCGTTGCTCACCCCTAACGAGCATGTGAAATGGAATCCCGCTCCAGATTCATTTTTGTAGTTTCTTGACATAAATATCTTTGATGTGGTCTTATTCATACTTCAAGGTATTTTGTTAAAGGGTTTTTAGGGTTTATTACTCATTCTGTGAATCATTTTTCAGATTTATATGAACTCGCATTTTGTTTCACTCACATCGTAGGATGTCAAATATGGACTATAGTTGGATAAGTTGTAAACAGACAAGTGTTGAGTATTGTATTGGGGTTAGGAAATATTTGGAATTTTGTAAAAGAAATCCTTGCATGCTAATGTTTAGGGGAGGTTATTTTGCCCTTATATGAAATGTTTGAATGGTATAGGTGACTGAATACCACATAAATATACATCCACTTAATTTGTGAGTGTTTTATGAAGAGTTATAGAATATGGGTATGACATGGTGAAGAAGTGGAAAGGCGGAAATCTCAACAATGGAAAGAGACATTTTGTCTTAACTATGATTTTATAGATAGTAGTGAAATGGAGGACATGATCCGTGATGTTGGAGTAGGCACCTATGAGCATGGAAGTGCATATGATGATTTGTGCAGCAATGGTCAGAAGCCCTTATACCTAGGCTATGAACAATACAAAATGTTGAAGACTTTGGTGATATTTGTGAGCTTGAAAGCACAACATGAGTGAAGCGACATCAGTTTTTTAGAGCTACTTGAGGCTTTAAAGACATGTTCCCTTATGGCAATTCTCTACCAGAGTACTAATATGATGTAAAGAAGTTTGTGTACCCTTGTCATGGAGTATGAAAAGATTCATGCATACTCAAAAACTTCATATTGTGAATAAAATATTTTAAAGGGCTTGTCAAGTGTTCGAATTGTCACACAACAACGTACAAATCAAAGAAATCTCTAGCGAAGGAGTTGTGGTGCCTACTAATTGTACGAAGGCTAAAGCGAATGTTTTTTAATGAAGAGGATTCAAAGCATTTATTATGGCATGCAAACAATAGCATTTCAGAAGGAAAGATCAGACACCTGGTAGATGCCATGCAATAGATGAAAATTGATGAACTATATCCTCATTTTGTCCAAGAGCCAAGGAACATAAAGCTTGCACTTAGTACATACGACATGAATACTTACAGGAGCCTAAGTAGCATACATAGTTCGTGGCATGTTTTGTTGATGATTTACAACCTTTCTCATTTGCTATGCATGAAATGAAGTACATACTATTGTTTATGTTGATTTCTAGATTGAAACAACCTGGGAACGACATAGATGTCTACCTAAGGCCCTTGATTGAACACTTGAAAGAGCTATGGGAGAAAGATGTGGATATTCATGAATCTAATTGAATGGAGGTTTTCAAGCTTCAAGCGATTATATTTTGCACTAGTAATGACTTCCTAGCGTACGAAAACTTGTTAGGATATAGCTTTAAGGGCCATAAAGCATGCCCAATTTGTGAGGAAAGGACATTTTACCATTAGCTTCAACATGGTGGGAAGACGATGCACTTTGGGCATAGGAGATTCCTTAGGCTGGGCTACTCATATCGCACATTGAAGAAAAAATTCTTTGGTGGCCAAGAACTTTCAAATTAGACCGGGCTACCCATGGCGCACATAGAAAGAAAAGGTTCTTTGGTGGCCAAGAACTTTCGAATGCTTCGGTGCCATTGACAGGAGATTAGGTTCATGAAAAGGTGAAAACTATCAACACTTTCTTTGGTAAGTATAAAAGAGTATGGGGGAAAAAGAGGTTTATCTTCTTTGACCTCCCATATTGGTGCAAGCTTGATCTGAGACACTGCGTTGATGTCATGCATGTGGAAAAAAACGTGTGACAGCATTGTTGGAACACTTCTGAACATACAGGTTAGTGCTAAGGAAGGATTGAAAGCAAGAGTGGATTTACAAGATATAATAATAAGGGGGAATCTCCACCCAGTGGCAGATGGTAAACCAACTTATTGTTCCCTAGCTCCTTATACTTTATCAAAGGAGAGAAGCAAAGCATATGCCAGTGTTTGTATGACATCAAAGTACCCTCTGGTTGTTGTTTGAGTGTTAAGAGTCTTGTTTTAATGAAAGATTTGAAACTAGTAGGACTAAAGTCTCATGACTGCCACGTCCTAATTCAACCATTCATGAGGATAAGTTGAGACATATAGTGACAAGAATTTTCTTCTTCTTTAATGGTGTATTTTACAAGGTCCTTGATCCCAAAATTTTTGAAGAAATGGAACATAGGGGATATATGATCTTATCAAACTTGAGAAGTTATCTCTTCCTACATTTTTTGACATCATAGTTCACTTGATTGTTCATCTAGTGAGAGAGAGAGAGAGATAAAGTTTTGTGGCTCTGTCTATTTACAGAAGATGTACCCTGTTGAAAGAACAAGGAAAATCCTAAAAGGGTACGTGAAGAACCCAAACCAGCAAGAAACATGCATAGTTCAGAAATACGTTTTAGAAAAAGCTATGTAATTTGGTCTGTAGTACTTGTCAGAAGTACCATCAATTAAGGTTCCTAATAAACGTAGAGTTGAGGAATGCGGTAACTGCAGGGCTGATGTGAAGAATGTGGATCCTCATGAAGTACACCAAGTATACTTGCACATCTTGAATAATATTGATGAAGTTGAAGAGTACATATAGACGCATAAAGCACATGTTAGGAAGGAAAATGGTAGGGCTAGAATGACTGAGGAAAGGCTAATCAGGGAGATTAGCAAAACTTTTTCATAGTGGTTTAAAGATAAAGTTGAAGCAAAGGCAAGTGCTTCGGATATGGTGAGATAGTTATCTCGCGGTCCTATGTTAGATGTGATTACTTGGCAATCATTTGACATCAACGTGTGTTCTTTTTATACAAACACACTAGATGATAAGAGCATTGTTCAGAATAGTTGTGTGACGTTAATGGTTGATTCTATGCAATTCTCAAGTTTGAAAGACAAGAATTATAAATTGACTACATCCAATTTAAATTGCCTATTTTCAAGTACAAGTAGGTTGATATAAACAATAGTGTTGAGGTTAATGAGTTAGCTTTTACACTTATTGACCTTAATAGTAAATATTTTGGTGATGAACCTTTCATTATGGCAGACTAGACTTTTCTACGTTGATAACCCTGCAAAAAGAGGATGGTCTATGCTCTTCAAGGGAAACAAGTGATAGATTATGATAACCTCAATTATTTGAATATTGAATGTTTCTGAGACTCCTTTTTTTTAAGGGGTCTTCTTGAATTGAGTGGGAAAGATGAGCCAGATGATGAATACGCATAAGAAATGATAACTATGAAGCGATATGGGAGGATATACCTATATGAATCTATTTCGATAGTTAGTATTGTATTTCCTATGATCTTTTCAGTTCAATGTATGGTAATATATGTTGTCATGTGACCTAACAATTTTTTTCATAATAGAAATATGGCTGATGATAGTGTTAATCAGATTGGGCAAAGCAGATCATAGAGGGCACGTTAACCCAATTAGACCTATTGGCCTCATGATCTGCTGCAAATCAGTTTGTTCATACCAATACACAAATCATTGCAGATGTCTTGAATACTGTAGGCCGTCCAATGTCAAGCATTTCTACACAGGCGATGCCTTATAGTGATTGGTTTGAGCCTGTCTCCTACCATAGACGAAGAAGAGGAAAAAGGGCTACAAAAATGAGAGGTTAACTTGTCTCCTAATATCTGGATGAAGAGTTTAATTGAATTTGACAACAATCAGAAGTCAATTGGGGAAAATGACATGGGCTACAAAGTTACCTTGGTGCCCTCATACACACCCGATCACCTTAGAGACTTGGGAACAAGTTTTAAAGGATGTTGAGGACCAACTTTGGTAGATTGTCTTGGCACAAAACATATTTGAATTCATCACATTTTATAACTATTGTTCATGAAACTTTGGTTCAATCACATGCTAACCATTTAATGGCGTTCAATGCAACTCATATATGATGTTACACCCCTACCGGCCTCGCCCTTTCGGGTGGCGGGTTAGAATGATTCCTTTACTTAGTTACCTTTCCCTCATTATTAGGTTCATTTAACTTGCATAAGAGTTAGCGCAACAGAGCATTTAACCGGTTTGGACATTCTTCTGTACTGGTAAAAGTAAATAATCAGAAAATAAAGTCCCTGTAGGGTTAAGGGTACAGTTATCCAAAAATACAAAAGATAATATGAAGTACAACGGTGATAGGGCATTCCCTATCCTTCACTGCACCGATACGTCCTTCCTTTCCAAAAAGGTTCTTCCTCTTCAGGCACGTACCCCTGTAGCTTCAGAAATGTCTGGAGTCCAATAATGGCCCCCAGAGTAACCATCAATACTCATGCACTAAATGTGAAATGTGTATGTATACAACCATGTAAAACGTGTGAATACAGATATCAAGCCAAATACACCATATATGCAAACAAACATATGCAACAACACGTCTCCGTACCGTCGAGCCGCCTTACCAAGGCAGGCCCCGGATTTACCGAAATCACAATCCTGTCTCCGTTGAGCCGCCACTCAAGGCAAGCCCGGACCAGGCCAACCCTATCTCTGTTGAGTCGCCCCTCAAGGCAGACCCCGGACCAGGCCACCGCGCGTGGGAACACAATCATCAACATGTTTTGTATGCATATTTGGCAACAGTATACACAAAAACACACATGGCAAAAACACATACAACAAACACATAAAAGTGCCGGAGTACAGAGGTTACTACCTGGTGGTAAAATACCGTATTATATTTTTAGGGAGTCCACTAGCTCTCCAATATGTTGCTTTACCCTAAATAACATAAAAATAATTTATTTGAGTGTTTTCCAAAAATACCCTTACAATTTTGGTCAAAACCGAGCTCAATACAGAATTTCTAGAATTCCAGTGTTTCTGACCCAACTTCCCAGATTTTTAATAAATTCTACAAAAATCATATTTACATGAAACCAGCGCCATCGGAACCATTAGCATGTCTATTTTTCATGAAAAGTATTTCCAGAATCCAAAAGGACACTTATTTTGGAGTGTATCCAATTGTCTACACCTTGGTCAGATTTCGCCCTGTTGCACACTGGACCAACTTTAACAATTTTTATCTCCAAGAAGAAAACTCCAAATGACACAAAATTATATGTCAAGATGAACCTTAAGATGTCTAATTTTGCCCTGTAAAATATAATCTTAAACCATTTTCATTTAATATTTTTAAAACTCAGTTGAAGGTTCGCTGCCAGAAATTCCAGAATCAACAAATAAGCTTGTTCTTGGTGTTTTTCGGTGTTTTGATTTCGGAAACTTAGACTATAAGCATACCCTATACAAAATCGTGTTTCAGAACCATTTAAAACCTCAAAAATACAGAAATCTAACCATAACACCCAGCTCCTACTTCATGCACGAAAATACCTCTCAAGAACTCAAGAAATGAAGTTGTCGGTGTTACCTTAGAATCGGAATATCGGTGGTTGTTCTTGTGTTCTTGGCTCTTTGAGTTTCAGCTATGGAGGTTGCAGATCCTCTCTCTCCTTAGCTCTGGAAATTTCGTGCTCCCAAGGGTGAAAATGAAGAGCCAATTACCTTTTTATTAAAGGTTAATTTGGTCCGGTAAAATTAGAATTAGCGGGCGTAAATTTCTGTCCAGTTGTGCAATAAATGGGATCTGCTTTCTTGACTTATTTCCCAAGAAAATCTATAAAATTCCAGGGCTTCTAGGGTGCTTCCAAGTGGCGATCCCCCTCCAAAAAACGTGCAGATCTTTATCTCCTTTTGGGGCAAATTACGAGTTTTGGCCCGAAACTTTCGTTAATTGCATTTGTGGCCCAGAACTTTCTAATTATTTTTTGCTTTTCCCCATGTGCTTGGACCTGTCCAAAAGGACATATGGCACGCCATTTTGGGCCCACAAACATGGTCCAATTAATGTTTACCCATTTATTCCCATTTTGCCCTTTTTCTCTGGATGTGGGACCCGCGGTTTGACTTTTACACTGATTTCTCTTTCTTTCTCTCCAAGTAAGTACTTTAATAATTAGAGGGGGTCATGTGGTGCCTAATAGGGCCCACATACCCGATCCCCTATAATTAATTCTTTTTTCTTACTTTATCGTCCATTCGATCAAGGCCCCCACCGGCCCCATTGAGTACAGAAAGGTCTTCTTTTGACTTTTTCTTCAACTTCTCGAGATATTCTCCCAGATTGGACATGCATATGTGGAGCCTTTTTAATTTCTAATATGGCCCCACATCCGTCCCATTCAATCCAAAAAACCTCTAAGCGGTCCTATCGTCCTTTTCTATCGTTAATGGTGTGGGACCCGCACTTTGTGTTTGGACCTGAACATGGATAAAATCATCTGATTTCTCCTTATCTCTCCTGGGTGGACGAAATTGAATACTTAAGGGGTAAGGATTTGACTTTTCTACCCCTATAATCATTACTTACTTTTTGCTTTTCAATCTCGCCGTGACACGTGTCCTCCAAAGTGATTACACCGACTCGATCTTCAAAAACAGGGCATCACGACTACCCGAAAATGCTGTATACTTACTTATACCGGCATATTTTCACTCAACTAATTGTCTATCTTAAGGACATAGTTAGGGCATCTTTTCCAACCGAATTTGTATCGTATGGGTTTTCTGTGCCCCTTTTCCATTGGCACTTTAACTCCACGGTTTATACACATTAGGTCCGTTGACCTGCATAGCCAAGTTACTTAGTCCTTGAGAGGCTTCCCGAACTGGCCTTAGTTGTATACCCACTTTCAGGCTTATTCTCAATTCTCAAGGTCCAAAATTCGGGATATTACATATGATGTTTCAGATATTCAAGTGTTAAAGGACAAGACCCTCTCTTACTCATGAGATTGTTTATGAACATTCAAGACACAATTAGCACGTGATTTCATTTATGTTTAGGTAGAGGAAGGCAAGCATCATCCTACTTCATTCGATAAATATCCATATATTACTCCAGAAGCTTGGGAAGAATTCTACCGGTTGTGTACTGCACCAGAGGTTATGGTGAGTTTACTTTTTTGGGTGTTATTCTCCAATAATTCATTTTAACTATTAACCGGCATTTATCTTTTATTATGATTGTTACCTTTTGGAAAGAAGGGTAAAAAGCAATTGAAAATGGCAGCAGGAATGATTGCTCTCACACAATGTCTTGAGATGGTTATGCCAAGGAAAATAAGGACCTAATGAAGGCCAAGCAGAGGAAATTAGACAAAGCAGCGAAAGAAGATCCTTCAATTCTGCTTTCACCACCTTCTCCAATTCGACGTGAAGAGGCATGGTTGTATGCTTACCAATCAAGGAGCTGGTCATACATGAGTGAGAGTGCTCGCAAAGTTGTTAAAAAATTTGTATGACACGTTACTATATATATTTACATTTGTAATATATATATATATATATATATATATATATATATATAACAAGATGAGCTTGAGAAATAAGAAGCTGAGGTAGGAATGATTGTCTGACCATTACAATGGGCAAACAAGATGATGGAGGGCATGTCAGACGTATTGGACAAGGGGTTGGCTTAAGAGAGTATTTTGGAAAACCAACTTTACGCATTGCTTACACATTTACTAAGGAGGCTGTTGATGTGTTGCCCGCATATGTAAGGGCAGAGTCAACAACTTCGTTTAATAAGAAAATAAAAGCTCTTGAACAAAAGGGGGCTGCATTGATGACATCAAGCAGACAATAACCAATGCCTATCACAACGAGACAATCCCAAGTAGCTCTCTATAGCACTAAAGGGAGTTGCTGCGTTCCAGCCCATTTGTTAGAGTCTTGTTGGCAGTGATGAAGATGAGCATTGTGAAATAAATCTAGAGGATTTTGAAAGAAGACTAGTAGCACGTGGCAATGTCCACAACCTTAGCCCAATCGTCCACCACCAGCAACTTACGTATGACCAAGTGAGAGTGTCGGTTGTCGATGTCATAGTAGCAAAAGCTCCTGTCCCATTCCCCACTGATAATGTGAAGATTATGGGGGATGCATAGAATACTCACTACTACAAAATATAGATTTTATTTTCCTAAAAAAGTCTGTTTTTCAAAAAGACGAGTAAGAAATAAAGGCGGTAGTATTTTTGTAATTATATGCGAAAATTTTGACATATTAGGCGTCCCTTTTAAATAGTAAAAAATAAAGGGCAGTAAAAAGGGACGCCAAAAGCTGTGACTTATGAATAGGATTAGATAAGTGATTAGGTACTCCCTTGATCTATAATATAAGGCACTTCAACTATATCACGGGAAACAAGAAATGACAGTTAAGTCATTTAATATGTCCTAAAATGTAATTTTTTTTCCACTTTTACCCTTCTTGAGAAATATATTTAATTGCATTGAGAATGTTATTTAAGAGAGAGAGGGGATATAATGAGTGGGTATAGTTGAAAAGTGAGTATTAATCACGTGGGCAAAATAGGAAAACAACGTTAATTAAATTGGAAGTGACTTATATTCTGAACCATGTCTTCCTTCTAAAAATGTTCTATATTGTGGATTGAGGGGAGTAAATCATTTGATTTATCAAAACATTCTAACACTTTTCACCATTTTCTTTATTAATTATCGTAATCTCTAACCTCATATTAATTTATTTTTTTTAGATAAAGATAAAGTTGAGGTGAGTTGGTCTTGCTTTTCCCAGGGTTAAAGGCATGCCTTTGGGCTCAAAAACATATTAATTTTTTCTTGAATTGAAAATTAATAATCAGTCCAAAAATGATATGTATGAAAAAATAATTAATATAATAAACATTTTTCAACTTATATTTATTTTAAAAATATTTTTTGGGGAATGTACTAATATTAACTTATTAACAGTAAGAGGGAGTAGGTGCTACCAAAAAAGCAAACCAATTATCACTCTGAAGTGATAATTTATGTTTTTAGAAAATAATTAAAACCAACGTAGAGTTGAAAGAGCGTAATACTCTACTAGATTCTTTTGGGTCTTGATTTCAAGTTCAAAAGGAGATCCTTTTTGTGTTGGAAAGGGAAGTCATTTAACCCCAAACTAGATATCGGATAATAATATAGAAAAATAAACATTTTTTCAAATTTTTTTTTGTTTTAATAATCATCTTAATTCAATATAATATTGGGAGATTAAAACATCAACCATACAATATCAAAATATAACATTAACACCAGATGAACGAAGCACTTACCACAAATAAAGCTTTCTATACTCCCCTATAATCTCTACTATTTTGAAATTTAAACACGGTTAGTAATTGAATTATTATTTTATAGGGAAAGTCCCCAAAAAACAAATACCAAATGAACTCTCATATCCCCAAAATATCACTTGAATATGCAAAATGACAAATACGTGAGAAGGTAGGAATCTGAAATTTTCAAGTGATGGTGTTTTACAAAACTACCCCACAACGAATAAAACAAAGAAAAAACCACCCGTGCTAGAACACCATTGCTAACCAGTAGGCACCCTCTCGCCGCTAATGGCTTTTTTACAGCATTATGTTTAAAAAAAAATAAAAAATTGGGGCCAAGTTGATGATGAGAGTGGGATTTGATCCCTCTTCACCTTGGTTCCCAAAAGGTCTGGTAGCGACTGGCTGGCCGGTGGGTGATGGTACTCCGGTAAGAGTGGCTTTTTCTCTATTCTTAAAATTATTGAGAGGCAATTTTTTGAAAAACGTAAACTGGAAGTGAAAAATTGGGGGAATGACATTTGAGAACAAAAGAAAAAGTTGATTCGGGAAATTTCAAATTAAGACCAGGGGTATTTTAATAATTTCAGTTAAGAGAAAATTAATTAATTAACTAAAAATAATACCACCACAATTAAGTGAATTCTCAAAGAAACATTTACAAGTTGTTTTTGTCAAATTGATTTAGACATTCAGGCCCGCTCACATGGCAAGGGATTGTCCTTCGCCGACAATTTAAATATCGAATCTTTTTTCTGCCAGTAAAATATGGAATCTTTGAAAACAAACAAATGAATTAATTGCATTTTTCATGATCAATTTTTTTGGAGGCACTCCAAGCGACCATACATACTTGACCCTCAGATCGAATAATGTAGTCAATTCAAATATCATGACCATGCTTTAAATTTCTCTTATTGAGAGTGGAATTATTGTCGTCACCCACTGAATTTCTCTTGCTGGGAAATTAAAATACATATGATGGATATTTTTAAATTAAGTATATATATTTAGTAAACGATCATTCCATGGGTGGGTTTTCTCTCCTTTTCCCCTCTCCTTATCTTTCTCACAATCCAATCTGGGACCGTCCAAATCTCAATCAGCGGTCCAGGTTTTTTTTTTTTTTTAAAAATATTTGTTTAAAAAAAAAAATTTTTTTTTTTAAAAAAAAATTAGGACT
The DNA here is from genome assembly GCA_019022615.1 of Acacia melanoxylon. Lineage (NCBI taxonomy): Eukaryota > Viridiplantae > Streptophyta > Magnoliopsida > Fabales > Fabaceae > Acacia > Acacia melanoxylon. Next base: position 1,098,614 of record JAFJYJ010000107.1, read on the forward strand.
TCATCTCGGCCGTCCAAATCTGGACGGCTGAGATCTAGGGGCAGAGGGATGGGGAGAGGATCCGACTGTGAGAGGATCCTCTCCCCATTCCATCTAAATTGGTAGCCGGCCGGAATCAGTTATGGTGCCTCTCATTTAAATAGGCACTAAAAACTCATTCCATTTAAACCGTCTAGATCCCCACACCCCAAGCCACCACCCTCAGATCAAATAATGGAGTCTATAAATATGACCATCCTTTGAATTTCTCTCCTTAAGAGTGGAATTCTTGTTATCATCTTCCGAGTTTATCTTGTTGGGAAATTAAAATAGATATGATTGATATTTTTAACTTACGTATCTATTATTGTTTAGTATGAGATGACTCCGTCTAAACAGGTAGCAAGTGGGAAGCAGTTGTAGTGCCCCTCTTGTGAATAGGCACCATAATCTAAATTTTGATAACACATTTTCTAAATGATTATCTTTATTTTAGCTTTTTTATTTATTAAAATATTTTTTAAGGAAAAAAGTAAAAAAAAAAAAAAAAAAAATTGCACCATCAAGATTTAATTTTAACGCTTTAGATGAGACCAGCTTATCGAACTCGTTCCGAAGCTAGTCAGGGAGTAGCCTGCCGACAACCTATTGGATTATTAGATTTCTTTAAACAGATTTTTTATGTGCAACTTGAAAGGATATGAACTGTTACTTTCACAGCTCCCACCTATGAATTGATGAATCATGCACGTGAGTACTGACCTTTTGTGGACGATGTCAAAAAAAAAAAAAAAAAAAAAAAAACCCTCCCATATTCATATGTTTTATACTTATTTTAGATATGTCTTATATTAATAACCAAAAGAAGATAATAAATATCTTAAAACTTGTCAATGATAAATGAAAAAGCAACCATTAATAAGTGAAAGAGCTCATACTAACAACTTGTGAAACTTTTCTAATATTTTTTTTTATTAGGATACTAACATTATTTTCATTAGATTAGGAAAAATGACACTAAGTAAAATAAGTAAAAGAACTATCATTATCAAATTATGAGATCTTTTTAATATTTTTTAATTGAGATATTGATGTCATTATGTCTAAATTATTTCGTGTTAGATTTTTTAAACTTAAATATATATTATTTAGTATTATATTAATATATTATTCCGTCTAAACAGATTACTCTTCATCAGGGAGCAGCCTGCTCCTGCCGATCACAACCTATTCGCTTATTAGATTTAATTTCTTTAAAATGATTTTATATATACAATTTGAAAGGACATGGATTGTTACTTGGGAAAATCTCTTAAAAACAATTTTAAAAATGTTAAAAGACAAAATGTATTTTGAATATTTATAATATTAAAAATGTATTAGGGCCTAATTTGTTTTTTTCAAAATTAAAAAAAGATTACAGAATTACCCCTCAGAGTTTATTTTCATTTTCACAAAATTAATTGTGAAAACCTTATCCGAACTTGTAAAATCTTTATCAAAACTTGTGAAACCTTTATTAAATCTTGTGAATTTTGATTTGTAACTTGTGAAATTGTTTAAGGAAGTTGTGAAATTCTTTTGAGAACATGTTAAAACAATGTTTGAACTTGTGAAACCTTTATAAGAACTTGTCAAAACCTTATCATATATTGTGAAAACCTTACCCAAATTTGTGAAACATTTATCAAAACTTATGAAACCCTTATTAGATATTATGAATCAAAATTTATAACTTGTGAAATTATTTAATGAAGTTGTGAAATTATTTTGAGAACTTGTGAAAATTTTATCTCAACTTCAAAACCCTTATCGAGATCTCGTGAATTTAAATTTGCAACTTGTGAAATTCTTTAACAAAGTTGTGAAATTATTTTGAAAACTTGTAAAAACCTAATCCGAACTTATGAGACCTTTATCAAATATTGTGAATTTTGATTTTCAACTTCTAAAACTCTTATGAGAAATTGTGAAAATCTTTATAAGACCTTGAGAAATCACGCCTTCTTTTTGTTCTTAATTTTAAACTTAGAGTGACAATTCTTTCCCTTCCTTTTAATTTTAAGAAGTACAAATCAAACCTTGACACATCTTTAATATTATAAATATTCAGAACATCTCTTTTTTTTTTAGTATTTTTAAAATTCTTTCTTTTCCCTTATTACTTTCACAGCTCCCACTTATGAATTGATGAATTATGCACGTGACTCCTTGAGTAACTGACTTTTTGTTCCACCACGTTAGGCTTGTCAAGCTTACTCTAACTCGGTGGGTTTTCTTTTTTAAATCTCATACTTCTCTTCAGTCTTAAATTTTGTTTCAAATTTAATATTTTATAAAATTATTATTTAACTATAAATAAATAAATTTAAATTCTTAAAATCTAATATATATAATTCAAAACTGTAATACATACAAAATTTTAAAATTTACTTTATACAGTATTATAATAATAATTTTTTAAAAAATATTAAATATAAACCGTATTAATTTTTTGATCTTAGGGTAGAGATAATATTCTGAAAAGAAATGGAGAAAAAGATTGTGAGAAGAACTGCTTCTTTAGAGCTTGCTTGCGTATAGCTAGACTTGATTTGGATTTGGAGAAATGTAAAATGTTTAGTTTGATATATGCTAAACATGAGAAAACCGTCTTCCTTTGTTTTCATCTTGTATATGCTAAACATGAGAAGACCTGTAGTTTGGAGTGAGAATGATATCACTATAACACTCTCCTTCGGAAGCGATATACTTAGCATATATTTTAAAATTTTCAAGAATATAACCTCGATAGAAAAAGAAAACTACCCATCATGAGCAGCAGCGCCCCCGAAATTGTTTTTTTAGAGAAAGTTTTAAATGCATCAAAAATCGAATGAATATAGACAAGAAAACAAAACAAAACCTCAAGAGGCACAAACTATCCATCACAAAGTCAAAGAGAAAACAAGCCAGATATTATGGAGTAGGGCCAAGGCTTGTGATGACATGGAGCAAAACACAGAAACTAGAAGAAGAAGGAAACATATAATTAGCAGCTAAAACAGACATGAAACTAAACCATAAGTGAGTATCTTGAAGAAACCAAAATCATAATATATTAGATTCATCTTTTTTGTGTCACCAGGAGAACTTGAATTTAGGATAAATTGAAACAAAGCAATGATGGTTTTATTTTTGGGTCTGCTACTGATGTTAATTACAAGGCTATAACAGTCTCTCTTAATCTCCAATAGTCGTTCAATTTAGCTTCTTCAGATATTCCTTTGGATCGCTGCCACATTATTATGAGATACAAATTGGAAAGGATGTTTGCCCTGTTTTTGCCTCTCATACCATCTTTAAGTGCATAAATGCTTTTAAGATACACTTATTTGACTTATTGAATATTACATCAGTGAATCATACCACATATGAGAACATAAATGCGTGGCTCCATTGAATCATACCACAATGTCCCCCCTTTAAAGACAACTGTATAGGACAAATACTCTACTGAACCCTAATCAAACCTATAATAACCTTAAAGTTCACCCAAAAATAAGGAAGAAGAAACAATCATCACGAATAACATCTGAAAACATATGGTTATACTACCTAAAAAATCTTAAAAATTAGATTGATTTCTTTTCATTTACCTCGGTAAACCTCAAACCCCAAGAATAATTTGTTCTGTCACTGCACAATTTCAATTCAGGTACATAAACTCAAAACATAGCAGCCTTGCTAATTAGTAACAAACACCTACATAAAGGAGGAAGGAAAACAATGAGAACACAAATACTCTACTGAATCCAAATCAATCCTAAGATTTGCTTACTAAAGACAAAACATAATCGATTGAGCCCAAATCCAAAGCAACTTGACCACAAATCAGCAATTGAACTCAGCAAAACAGAATCAAGAAGCCATAAATTCAAAAATAATTTCATCCTAAAATCAGCAAAAAATGTCTTATACATAAGATGAAAATCAACTCCTTAAATATGACCCAATGAAGTAATCAACAAATTACAAGTCTTTCGCTCTAAGCAAGTTTTTATATGTTGTATGATATCTGTTACTGTCTTATTAATTGGAGGGTGTGGCTTCTTACTATCTGCCTTTGCAGAACCATTAGCGCCTATCATCTTAACTTTGGTTCTATCTATGGATACTTGGATAGACTCAATTGGGTTCGAGAGGGAACCAAGCATCCATTCAAATAAAATGTCTACCCCGCATATCATGGAGGCATTCCTTTATGGAATCCGTAGCATGACCTATTATTCTCTGAACCAACTTCCAAAGTTTTGGAAGACGACACTTCGTTGTCACGAGATATCCAGATCTATTAGCAGGCATAAGCGAAAACAAATTTAAGAAATTTTCTTGACTCAAAAGGTTATTCCTCGTGGAATGCTAGTTATAGAGCTTCTGAACAATGAGTATTTTAAAACAAAATAGACGGCCAATGATAGTGCTTTTGAACAAATTGGCTCTAGTTTCTTAAGGGATCTGAAACTCCAATACGATCTTTAAGACTAAAGTACAGTATCGAATCATTCTCAACAGCTGCGATAGATCTGAAAATTTACCTTGAGATAGAATCGATTGAGCCGGCCTTGCTATGCGACGGTTGAGGGCGGAGAGCGTGGCTGCATGATTTGGAGAGTTGGGAGAGGCGCACGATTTGGAGAAGAGAGCAGACTGCAGAGAAAAATGAAAAACAATAAAAACGGGAAAAAAAAAGGGTAAAGGGAAGATAGAAGGCTCGAACCAGCAACCTGACTGAGGAAAGGATGTAGAGAGTTAACCATCTGTGCTAGGTGGATATGTTGTTATTAATATTTTTCAAATTATATATATTTTATGTCTGCACTTGCCCACATTGGCACCAATGTAGCTCTGCCCCTGATCATGAGTCTATTAAGGTTATAAAAGTCATAATGTTACTATTTAAATCTTAGAGGAACAAACGCTTAGAGGTCTATCATGGTTAATTAATGTTTCATATTAATTAACACATGCATTGAAAGTTGAAAATGTGCCTCTGTGACAATTATAACCGTTATAGGGAGCTTAACTCTAGGCCTCACAATAAGTACAATTTCCACTATCAAAACGCTGCTGTTTTGATGTGGACTATTCCGGCATTGTCAAAATTCGTAGTCCTAAACTATTATTTCTCAAATTTTGAACCCCAAACTTCCATTTTTAGATTTGGATCCAATTTCATCAAGGACCTAAAATTTAAAACAAGGGAAAAGTATTTTCTTGATCACCTGGAGATAAGTTTATCTCCAAACACTGCCCTAAAACTACGTCGTTTTTGAATTAATGAAGGGTGTGTTTGTAATTTTAGTTGAATTAATGAATGATGTTTCGGTAAATTTATATGATAAAAAAGTTAAAAAAAATTACGGAAACACCCTTCATTAATCCAAAACGACATAGTTTTGGGGGTCATTGGAGATAACTTATCTTCAGTGAGTGACTGGAGAAATCCTTTACCCTTAAAACAATCAAATTAACATCAAATATTCTCAAGAATCAATAATTAAGAGTAATTACAATTATTATGACAATTTTGCTTGTTTTAGTTCTGATTTGATGCATTTATTTTTAATCTCAACTAACCATAATAAAAACATTTTAAACTCAATAATTATGATAAAAATCCACAAATAAAGTATGAAAATATATAACAAAATAGGTATTTGTCATCGACATCTCAGTAACTAAATCCCGACCTAGAACATAATTACTACGTGCCTATGGATGTTAAGTGGACAGTTCACAAATAGTGAATGCAATAAAGAGGCTTTTTGACCAAAATAAGGTCCAAAAAAAAAAATTACCATATTAAAGCGATTGGAAACATTTTACCAAAATAATGCGGTTAGTGGCGCGCAAATTTCGCGGATTTAGAGAGCGCAAAGAAGGTTCACGCCACCGACACATCGACAAAATTTGTGTCGGTGGCGTGATAAACATCCACGCCCTTGAGGCGTGGATGTTATCCACGCCATCCAGCCAACGTGGCGTGGATGTTATCCACGCCACGATGGCGTGGATATATATTGGAAATGACCCACTTTAAGTGGGTCGATTCCATATTAAAAAAATTAAATTAAAATTAAATTAAATATAATATTAAATATAAAAATTAATATTAATATAATAATAAATGATAAAAAAGTGGAATAATTTAAAAAGCTCTATTTCATTTAATTTGAAGTGAAAAGAAAAGCATGGAGTCGAAATAACTTCATTAAAACGTCATTTAAAAAATTATGCGGTATAATTTGGTTATAACAACGAGATCCCAATACAGGGGGATCGATATATTTTTTATACGATCCCAAAATCAATACTTTATTGTTATAACCAAATTGTCGCATAATTTTTTAAGGACGTTTAATGAGTTATTTATTTCACATCCACGCTTTTCTTTCGATTTCAAATTAAATGAAATAGAGCTTTTTAAATTATTCCACTTTTTTTATCATTTATTATTATATTAATATTAATTTTTATATTTAATATTATATTTAATTTAAATTTAATTTAATTTTTTTTTAATATGGAATCGACCCACTTAAAGTGGTCTCGATTTCCAATATATCCACGCCACTGTGGCGTGGATAACATCCACGCCACTGGCGTGGATGGCGTGGATAACATCCACGCCTCCAAGGGCGTGGATGTTTATCACGCCACCGACACAAATTTGTTAGTAGATGTCGCCATGGCGTAACCTTTGCTCTAAATCCGTGAAATGCATGCGCTTACTAATCGCATTATTTTGGTAAAATGTTTCCAATCTCGCTTTAATCTGGTAAATATTTTTTTTTTGGACCTTATTTTGGTCAAAAAGCCCAATAAAGACAGTATATTGACAAAGGAATATCCAAGATTTAACATGATGAAATAAATATTCATTTATTATCTTTAAGTTTTTATTCCTGCCTTATCTCCTCTGATTCGCCAGCTTGAATCCATGGGCTTAGTGTTCCCTATGACTGAGAGTTCTAACAACCTCTCCGGTGTGTGCAACGGATGGGCTTAGTGTTCCCTATGACTGAGAGTTCTAACAACCTCTCCGGTGTGTGCAACGGATCGATAAGAGTAACATAGAGGACAAAATGGACCATGCATTCTCTCACGTTTTATTCCACGAGGTGCTGCAGTCCCAGGTTACCACTTAGGGACAGTAAAAGCCAACAACAGTATACTGTATGGTGGTGTATACTATATGGCACATCAATAATCAAACTTCATCCTTGTCCTCCCTGTATCAACATTTATCTTTAATTACAGAGATAACTCAAAGCATGCGAATAACATCAACCTCACGGCATGATACAACAATCTCATGCTATAGTTTCTTTAATTATCAATTATCGCAGTTACAATATACATATTCTCAATATTATGGCAGTTTATTATGAAATAGTAGAGTTCTAGATGGCAATGCCCTATTAGTGTTTTTTTTTGTTTCTTTGGAATGCCAGATCTCGAACCCGTATCCTGTGGTTTCAAAGCATGGCTTTAAACCACAAAGGCACGAGGTAGCTAGCAATGCCCTATTAGTTCGCAAGACTGTGAATGTAATATCCTTGATTTTGGTGATCTTAGACAAGGATAAAATAGTCATCAGAAATGTGTGACCTACACATGGAAGATTGGGGTTGAGTTGATGGAAGACCAAACAGGGAGCACTTAGAGGTCAATAAGATGTCAAAAAGGGCCTAAAACCCTCTTAAAAGTGGGCCTATATGTGGACCTGAGTTTTTGGGTAGATTGGGCCTAAATTTTGCTCACTTGAGTTAATTAGGCCTTAGCTTTCTGAACCCTAATTAAGGACCTTTTTGTAAGAGATGTAGGCAAGACACATTTTTTTTTAGAGAAGGCCTAGCTTTGCTAAGGCACGACTCCAAATCATTGTTCAAGTGATTAAGACTCCGTTCATCTCATTGTAACATCCAGGATTTTGGAGACATTAGATAAGGGTAAAATAGTCATTAGAAATGTGTGATCTTATGGAAGGATGGGTTAATTAAGTTGATGGAGGGCCAAACCAAGAGTAATTAGAGATAAATAAGATGAGGCCAAAACAATCCCAAAAGTAGGCCCAAATGGGGACATATGGTTTTTGGTGGATTAGGCCTAATTTTGCTCCTTAAGCCCATTAGGGCTACGGTTTCTATAGCCTAATAGAGGATCTACGTCCTTTTTATATATGGACTTAGACAGGAGGCACCCTTCATTATTAGTCTCAAAGTTTTGAGAGGAGAAGGCTAAAAGCTCTGCTAAGGCTTTCTTTCATCTCCCAAGGATTTTTAACTCTGGTGATTATTTCTAACCCAAATTTTTCTTTCTTCTTGGAAATTCTTGAGATTCTTGGATCTAGGCTACGCTTTAGGGATTTTTGGGAAACACCATGTTTAGCCCTTTCCTTGTCGAATTGAGCCATGCTAGTCTTGTCCATTTAATGTACATGAAAATGATACAAAATTTTCATCATAAACCAGAAGTTGCTAGATTACTTCATTTTGTTCCTATCAAAATGTTAGAATGACACCAGACAAGTTTCTTGAATATGAGATGTGACAGTGAATTTCTGGTGTTACAGATATTCGCTCAAGCTTGGACTACAGCTAGAGAACATTTGACCAGAACCCTTCTAAAATGATGTTTTCACTTTGCTCAAATGACAGAGTTGCCTTTCTTTCCCATTAAAACTCGTTCGAGACTTGATCAATAACTCTCCTAGACTTGACAAAACGAATAAAGCTAATAGCTTAACTTGATATTTTTCATGCTTCAATTCTTGCATGGCTTTAGATTCTATATATTAAAACGTTATCCTATTCTTACAAGCTGTTCGAACTAGTCTTATGCCAGGCATTTTGAAAATTGTAGCTCACAATAAGGACCATCCGAAGTCCATAAAGGTGTCATTTAAGCTTTTATCCATATCTGTTAACCAGTTGGATTTTTGAACCTAATCAGCTAATTAACTCTGTTGTTTATTTTATCATAATTTGAGTTTTCAATAAGGGTATCAACTTAATTGATGACCTATGCATAAGTAGTTGGAGTTTCAACCACCTTTTGTTCAGAAAGGTTTCAATGTTACCTTTTAAATTCTCTGCCAAATGCCGTATCAGTTTATTGGCACTAAAGTACCTTTGGTCTTAGTCTTGTGTTACTACTATATAGTATTTGATAACAACGCATCCGCATCATAATAAGTTTTTGTAATTCATCCTTTTGTTTTTATTCTCTGTTGGTTCAGATATTTGAAGTTGGCGATATTGAGGTCTTGGATGACACAAAAGATGTTGGTGCCAGGAATCAATGTCAACTCTCTGCGCTTTACTGCGGTTCTAATGCGGGATTAGAGGAATAATAAGCATTGATGTCATGGAACTTCTTTAGTATTTTGGTCTTTGAATACAAGTTATCATACATGAAACTTTTATGTATGGCCATCTCTACCTGACGAAATTGAGATTAAAAACATAAAAAACATGAAGGAATCACCACAGTGTTATACTTTTTTTTATATAAAAAAATCTCCTTAAATTGCGTTTTAATTTGCTTATGAAGAGCTTCGAGGGCTCCATTTTCCTACCACTTATAAAGTTATAGTTGATAATTAATACTGGTGCTCCTCACTGTTGCAATTTCCTTCTAGAGATAAGAAAAAGAAATTGAAAATCATCCTTCTGAATTTTATTTTAATGATATGTGTTCTGTCATAAGAACACAGATGTCTAGCCCTAGGTGGACTAGTATGTTGATATAGGATCAAATAGCTCCCTCTTAGATATCCATGGATGTGATAGCTTTGAGAATAGAAGATCATCAGACACACAGATATGAAGGCTTTCGCCTAAGAGGGGTGGGGTGTGTGCACAGTGTAGGCAGTATTGTAAATGAGAGAGAGCTTAGAGTCTGTGTACCTTTAGGGTTTACCATCTATTTATAGTGGATACCTTAGGGTTAGGGTTTGGACTGATGGGCCTCTTGTGCCTCCAAGCCCAAATGTTCTGCCCTCACATCTGTGCAATATTGGTTGCCTCTTGCTGGGCCACACCTTGAGTGGGCCTAATATTTTATTCCATAACAGTTGCCCCCCAGCCCGGTAGTTCAAGTCTCTGAGCTGCCGGGATGTATTATTTGCTTGATATGGAACACGGACTTGGCCGAGATGTATCCAGCTTATCCGTGTTGCTTGAGAAGAAATATAGTCCCTCGCTTGCTTTCGTAGCAATTTTTCTCGGTCTATATTCCTGCATTTAATAACATGTAAGCAAATCACATTCATTGGAAAATACTTACTGTTGTGTTTTGGTTTTCCATAATCTTGGCTGCTGATAATCATGTTTTTCCACTAACAACCCATTGCCCCCCAACACGGTGGTTCAGGTCTCTGAGCTGCCGGGATACATTGATAGTTTAACCTAGCTCTCCACACGGAACTCAGGTTTTAACTTTTCACAGAAGCTCGGATTTTAACTGTAGTCCGGCTTCAAAAATAATCACGGAGCCCGGGATTTTAACCAGATTCGGTTTAATCGGGTCCGCCTTCAAGACTTTAAACGCACCCCTGATTTTAAACTAGAGTCAGTTTAAACCGGGTCCGGCTTCAAAACTTTGCACGGATCCCTAATTCACACTGGATTCAGTTAACCGGGCCCGGCTTCAAAACTTTGCACGGATCCCTAATTTAAACTGGATTCAGTTTAAACCGGGTCTCCGCCTTCATCCCTTTCGTAGGGACGGAATCCACACGGAACTCAGATTTTAACCAGATTCGGTTTAAATCGAGTTCCATTTAAAATAGACTTAGCGGGATTGCCGTCGCAACATGATTCTGTTGCATTCTGGTTTGCCTTAAACCTGGCTATTGAAAATCATGCTTCTTTTCCACTAACAACCCATGTTGCCCTCCAGCACGGTGGTTCAGGTCTCTGGGCTTCCGGGATGCATTTATAGTTTACTCTGGATCTCGAAACGGATCTCGAAATTTAATTTTGCATGGATCCCTGATTTTAACCAGATTCAGTTGAAACCGGTTTGTATACCTCGGATTCATACATGTTTAGCTTTCACATGATTTTAGAAAACAGGTTTCTTGACCATGAATTCTACACCGGCATGTATATGCATTTCGAACCGATGCTATAGCATAGTATAGGCCTTTATGTGCTTTTCACATAAACCATTAAACTTGTTCTCTTCTTATGCACATGTATAGGATGTTTATACAATTGTTATAATTTATGAGACTCATCCTTCATTTCCGTATATGCATGGATTATAACATATTTGCTCAGATTAGATGCAATTAAGCTCACATTCACCATACAAAACAGTCACGAGAGGGAAAAGATGGCAAAAATAGCACTCATCAACTCCTCTTCAATTGGACAAAACTGGACCAATCATTAGGTGGGATGTCGTGGGGGTTCACGATCAACTCGCTTTAGAGGGATCGTCCACCTTCTTAACCAGGTGGTAGAGAAGACTCCTTCGGTTCTTCTAGCTATCCTCTATCTTTATCAGTGCGTACCTCTTCCTGTTGTCACAGGTGGCAAACTTCCTCTTTATCACAATTGGATTATTAATTAATTAATTAAAAAGGATTAAATTATAAGTATATACATATATACTATAATTAAATGCAATTAATTCTTCGTAACAACGTCTTCCCACGCTTTGTCCTTTGGAACCTTCAAAACTTTCTTCTAAGTCCACAAATGGATGGGAAACTGTATCCAATTCCCGCCAAAGTCAGTCAGCTAATGGTTGAAGAGATGGCCACCTTTCTCGATCGTCTGGTCTGTGTGCTCATTTCACAAAACTATGTGTTAGTATTTAGGTGTTCTAGAGATAATCTGTTATGATAGATGTAACATCCCATTTGAAAACGGCGGATTTTTTTTTTTTAAAACGTTTCCAAATATTTTAAGCAGAGTAATCAGAGTAGAGCATTGGAGCGAGTAAGTAATTTACATTACATTCAAAATATGGACCATAGTGTAAATGTATTCGGATTACAGTCATCCAGAATTCTCAAAAGTTAAAGAAACTAAAGAAAAACGATGAATAATGTAGACACGTCTTGGCCTACTCCAGCTGCTTGCCTCGATCGCCAAACATCGGTCCTCCGACACGATGCTAAATGAGATCCATTCCACATATGGATCTCGTGTAACGGTTATCCTTATGCTCGAATAAAACAAGATAAGTACAACAGATATTCATTTCAATACAAAGATATCATCACAAAAGCAAACAAAGATGTATGATCAATAACATGGACGAACATAAGCACAAAGCAAAGTATGTAAAGTCTCTCTCGACTAGTTTACGCACATATCCAAAGTGCCACGCCACTAACGTGTCCTCGCGCTAGGAATAACTCAAACGGCATTACCAATACTATAATCCGTGGGTAAATCGTAAGTATCTCCGACGATTCTCAACAGAACCTCGTCTATGAACGTATCTATAATGCAAAAGTATATAAGCAGCATAGAGTTAGGGTTCGTACGCGTCCGTACCTTAGTTGCAGATATCCGCCTTCTTCCGCTAAACACGGTACTTTTTTGCCGTACGTAAAAAACAAACAAATGCTCAACAATGAACGATGGAATTTCGACGGTTCGACGTCGGAAGTATTCTAATCAGAATAATAACACACTTATGAATATTTGGCAGCATAACAAGCATTTTAGGTGAAAAAGACCATTTTGCCCCTACTACCCCTATTTGGCGGAATTTCGCGTAACTTCGTTACTTTGACCTTATTCCATTTCAAAATTATCCCCACTATGTTTTTACCTCGTCGGCATCTTTCAATGCAATGAGGCTTAAAAACAAGTATAGGAATATATTCTGAAACTTCATAGATCAAAACAACAGTTCTACTATAACTACCGAAAGAACTACGGAAACTAAAAGCTAAGGACAGAAAAACTTACTCGGAGCTAGGTAGAAATTTTTCCAGAGCTTCTCTCTCTAGAACCTCTCTCTAGGTTTCGGATTTTGGGATGGAAATGAAGAGCAAGAGGCTTGCTATTTATAGGGAAAAATAGGGACAAGCGGAATTTCCAAATTTGTTTCCAGATCGGATTTCGCCGTCGGATCGCACTTCGCCACGTGGCACTCCCTTGGCCCTTGGATGTCTTGGTCGACATCTCCCCCTCTTGTGACATCATCATTGATGATGTCACCCTAGCCGACTCCCCGATCGTCTCCCCGATCGGCACCCGATTCGCGTAATCTTGTCGAAACTCAAAATTCCGACAACGGTGTTTCGAAGGTTTAAACTTCCTTAATCAGAATATCTCGGGTTGCCTAAATTCTTAATCCCATTAAGAACATTCCGTTATCTCTGAAGATTTTAGGTCGACGCCCTGTTACGGAATTGAATTCGGAAGCGTCGCGTCTAGGCAAAAGTCCATTTGGTTTGTAATATGATCTGACCTAAGTCACTAGATACCTAATTCACGGCAACTACTTGTTTCAGTATTGACTCTAAATCCTCTATCCGCATTTTCTCTCCTACCCGTGTCTTAAATACCCGTTGGTTTTGGTAACCGACCTCGGAGACAGTCATTCCGAGGGTAAATTTCATCGGTTTATAAAAAGTCCCGATGACTTAGACTAAATCCCTATACCTTGGTGTAGGATTTATTTCTAACTTTCCCCTGGCCGCCTTTTATGTTCGACTCACCGCATTATATTATTATTTTATTCCAATTATCATTTTAATTATTTAATCAATTCATTTTAATTAAAAATACCAAGAATTTCGGCCCCTTCATTTTAAAATTCAGTTTTAATTATTTTTGCATAATTTTTTCCATTTTTTAAAAAATATAATATTTTTTACCAAAAATTCCCGTTTTACCCCCGCCGTTAATGCTTAATCGTGCCTATATTATTCGTTTGGTGATCTTTTTAGGATTAGGTTTCTTCATACATTTATCTTTACTAATTTTTCTTAATCTTTTTATCATAATTAGTAAGTATATTTTATGCTAATTACCAGCCTTAATCTCTTAATTAAGGATTTTACCATAAATTTAACTTTCTATATTTCTCTTGTTTTACTGAATCAATTAGCTAGTAATTATCTAATCATTCTCTTACCAATGGTTGATAATTCTATAATTTACAGTACATTATTATCTTACAAACTTTATATCTTGCCATTGTCATTTTATATCCTATGTAAAATATTAAAAATGTTTACACCATAAAGTTACTTTATGGTTCGGGAATGCTTTTTAAACATTTCTTCATGTTATTTCCTCGAAATAATCTATTAAATTCTTATAATTAAAGATGATGCTCCCATAATTTTCTAATAATTTTTCATGATCTTTCGTATTTATCATAATGTTTTTATTGTTTTATCACCATTATTGCATTTTTAGTCATTCTTGTTCATCCGATTTTTCGTAACTTTTTCGACAATTTACTCGACAATTATAACAATTTTCTATAATAGTTTTAAACTCATGAATTTGCTTCATTAATTTCTCTTATCTCAAGAATTCAAGATTTGCTAAAATAAGGGTATTACATTTCTCTCCCCCTTAAACAAAATTTTGCCCTCGAAATTTAATCTATACTAACTAAACTACGGGCCATAAACTCTGGGTACTTCTCCTTCATGTCACTCTCGGTTTCCCAAGTTGCCTCGTTTGGTGACAAACCCTTCCAGACCACCTTCACTATCGGTATAGTTTTAGTCCTAAGCCGTTTCTCCATGTGTTTGAGAATTCGCTTCTGCTCGACTATAAAGGTGTTATCATGCCATACTTCAACATCATCGTACTCTATGACATGATCTCGATCTGGTAGGTATTTCTTCAGCTGTGACACGTGAAAAACATCGTGGAGATTACTCAGGTTCGGGGGTAACGCTAGTTGATACGCAATTGGTCCTCGCTCGGCTAACACTTCAAATGGTCCAACGTAACGCGGACTAAGCTTCTTTCTCTTCAGTGTTCGCGACACCTAAGCATCGGAGATAATTTCGTAAACACATGGTCTCCGACCTCAAACTTCAACGGTCTTCTCCTCTTATCCGCATAGCTCTTCTTCCGTCTCTTGTATGCGGCAAGGAGTCTCTTCTTGATCGAGCGATCTACTCGGAGGTCTCTTTTAGCATATCGGTCCAAGCAATCGCTTTCGACGCATCGTCAAAGATAAAGGCGATTGGCACTTTCGCCCATACAAAGCCTCGAACGGGGCCATTTGTATGCTTGAATGATAACTATTGTTATACGCGAATTCGCTAGTGAGAGGTGTTCGTCCCAATTTCCTTTGAAATCCGGGCACATGCTCGCAAAGATATCCTCCGTACCGTATCGTCCTCTCGATTGACCGTCGGTTTGAGGGTGATAAGCCGAACCGAACTTCAACTTGGTACCCATTCCTTCATGTAGTGCTTGCCAAAAGCGGGATTGGAATCAAGTATCCCGATCGAGATAATACTCTTAGGGACTCCGTGCAGTCTCACGATCTCTTTGATGTAGATTGCAGCCAATCGTTCTGGAGAGTAGTGGATGCTAATGGGTATGAAATGTGCCGACTTGGTTAATCGGTCGACAATCACCCAGATTGTATCATGGTTCCTGATCTTAGGTAGACCTACCACAAGATCCATCGTCACGTTCTCCCATTTCCATTCCGGCAGTTCTAGTCCTTGAAGAAGACCGGGGGTCGCGGTGCTCAATCTTTACTTTCTGGCAAGTTAGACACCCAGCTACGTACTGAGTTACGTCTCTTTTCATTCCAGGCCACCAAAGCTCAGCCTTCATGCTTTGGTACATCTTGACCATTCCTGGATGTAGAGTATACTTACTCTTGTGAGCCTCATCCAGACACTTCCGCCTTAATTCATCAACCGCGGTATGTAGATTCGTTTCTTGTACCCGACCAATCCACTAGATAAAGGTCGTGGTCTTGGGTTTCACCTTGAGAGATCTTCTCCCACATGGAGATTGCCCAATCATCTTGTCTCGAGCTTCATTAACTTCATCTCTCAGTCGTACTCCCTTGACTCACAAGAAGATTTGCAAGATAGGCGTCACTTGGTGCGTTGAAATTCATGCAGATTTGGTTTGAAAGATTCAGGTCTCTCGAAATCTTCAAGTAATTTCGCTCTTGTATCATCATGTATGACACTTGCACCTTCTTCCCGCTTAGAGCATCGCAACGACGTTTGCTTTCCCTGGGTGATACTTGATCTCCAGGTTGTAGTCTTTCAGCAATTCCATCCAACGACGTTGCCTCATATTCAGTTCCCTTTGATCAAAGAGATACTTCAGGCTCTTGTGGTTGCAGTATAATTCTACGGTCGTACCGTACAGATAATGCCTCCATATCTTCAAAGCGAACACGATGGCAGCAAGCTCCAAATCATGTGTAGGATAGTTCGACTCGTGCGGCTTCACCGACGAGAGGCATAAGCCACCACTCGCCAATTGCATTAGGACACGGCCCAATCCTTGCCCACCGGGGCATCACCGTAGACCACGTAAGTCTCATCGGGATCGGGGATGATCAATACTGGTGCTGTAGTCAACCTCTCCCTGAGTCTCTGAAAGCTCTCCTCACAGTCATCTCCCCATACAAAGGGTTGATTCTTCCCCGTAAGCTTTGTCAATGGTAGGGCAAGACGCGAGAAATCCTGTATAAATCTGCGGTAATATCCCGCCAGACCTAGAAAACTACGTATCTCCGTCACTGTCTCCCGGCCTCTTCCGGCCCGTAACCGTTTCCACCTTGCCGGGTCAACCGCAACTCCGCCACTTGATATAACATGGCCCTTAAATCTAACTTCCGGCAGCCAAAATTCGCATTTGCTCAACTTTGCGTAGAGTCGCTTCTCCTCGTATCTTTAACACGAGTCACGAGATGATCTTCATGATCTTCTCTCGCTTTAGAATAGACGAGAATATCGTCGATAAACACCACCACGAATTGGTCCAGGTGTTGTCGGAAGATACGGTTCATGTAATCCATGAATACCGCAGTGCATTGGTCAATCCGAAAGGCATCACAAGGAATTCATAATGCCCATATCCGGTTCTCAAAGCCGTCTTGGAAATATCATCGTCTTTGACTCGCAAATCGATGATATCCCGAACGTAAATCGATTTTTGAGAATACGGTGGAACCAGATAATTGATCCAAAAGATCATCAATCGGGGGAAGTGGATATTTGTTCTTGACGGTTACTTTGTTGAGTTCACGGTAGTCGATACAGAGTCGAAAACTTCCATCTTTCTTCTTCACGAACAAAGACCGGGCTCCCCACGGTGATACACCGGGTCGGATGAACCCCTTCGTAATAGCTCTTCAAGTTGTTTCTTCAACTCCCGCATCTCATTTGGAGCCATACGATACGGCGCTTTGAAATTGATCCTGTACTGCATCAATTCAATGGTGAACTCGACTTCTCTCGTAGGAGGTAGCTCGGTGAGATCGTCCGGAACACGTCGAAACTCGTTTACAACGGGAATGTTCTCAAGTGAAAGCTCGTCAGCTTTAACCGAGAAAAAGATCATATATGCTTGGCATCCCTCCTTCATGCATCCGTCGCCTCCGTAGCGAGAGAAAATTCAGGCTCACATCAACTTTGTCTCTGCTAGGTGAATCGAAGAACGTTATCTTCTTGCTGCTACAGTTTATCATCGCACCACTCGTTGCTAGCCAATTCAACCCGAGTATGACGTCTATGCCATGAAGTGGCAGTCGGATAAGGTCCACTTTTGAAACTCGTCCATCAACGCTCACGGTACAATCAATACATGCATCGAAGCTAAGGATTTCAAGCCAAGTGGTGTAGATACTATCGATCATAAGACAATCTAGAGGCATGCATTCCTAGACGATTTGCACAATCATAGGAAATAAACGAATGGCTAGCACCCGTATCAAACAATGCTTAGTAGATTTCCGTTGATAATAACAAGACCTTGCACCATCTCCGGAGACTCTCCCCGTCTCCGCATCGCCGCGCAAAACCCGGCCTTGGCTCGCGGTCTTGACACCGCTGCAATCTCCGGACAGTTCCGGCTGATATGCCCGGTTTTTGGCACTTGTAGCAGATCGGCTTCCCATCACAAATTGGATCCGGATGGTCCTTTCGCACTTTGGGCAAGTTTGGGTCCCGCTTGACCGGGATAACCTTGTTGCCCTTGTTGGAATGGCTTCTTGCCTCCGCCTCGGGAGTTGTTCCATGGTGCCTTCCTCTTTCGCGAGGAACCTCCGCGACTTGACCCGCCACGGTTTGCATTGTTGTTGTTGTTGTTCTTGTTGAGATGTCGATCCTCCCGAGCTCCTTCAGATTACGCTCGACCGACGGCATGATTCTATCGCTTGAATCAGATCCGGAAATTGCCGTGACACCAGCTTTTCCCGAATCTCAAACCTCGACCATCTACCAATCGACTCGCCTTCCAGTTTTCGTATTCGTTGTCGTTGGTCTTCAGATATGATGAGTATCGAGATAGGTTGGTGAATCTGGCGAAGTAATCCTCGAATGACTCATCATGGTTTTGTTGAATATGCAAGAACTCGACTCTTTTATTACTTGTAACGAGGAGGGAAATATTGTTCGTTAAACTTTTCCAGAACTTCTCCCAAGTCACGGGGCAAACGCGTGCCCGCAATGTCACCGCCACGGTCTTCCACCAACGGTCGGCATCTCCTTCCGTTTGTAAATTGCCAGTTGGGCCTTGCGGTCTTCGGGATGTCTAAGACCTCAAAGATCTTATCTAATCTTATCGGCCGGTCTTGGTCAATCGGTCTTGCCGCGGAAAACCGGGGTTTCAATTTACGTAATTGAGTTAACCAATGTTGCGTGGCTTCCACCTCTATTTCGTTGAGGTAGAACTACCAAAGCTCTATCGGGCGAAGGTGATCGAGATCCTCGACTCATCAGCCTCTTCCGTCGTCCGTCCTCATCTTCGTCTTCTTCCTCGGTGTCGTTCCTTTCTTCTTCATTTTGTTGATTTTCGGCTTGTCTTTCTTCCAGAGTACGTTAATAAGAGCTCTTTGCTCTTGCAGCATTTGCTTCACTTCTTGTAGCTCAGTGTGCTCAGGTTGGTTATTCTCGAGCTCGGGTATTGGATTTCTTGGAGGCTGTCTGCCTCGACCACGTCCTCTACCTCTAGTTTGGCCTCGTCCACGGCCCCTATTTCTTAGGTTCGCCATTCTTTAGGTTTATACCTTTTTATTTATAACAAGAGATAGGAATAAGGGAATTAGTACAGAAATAAGCACACAAAAACAACCTATATTATTAATGCATCTTATTTGTTTGTTGACCTCGACATTGGCCATATCCTAAACTATACAAAATTCTACAATCCCTTTTATTCTAACAAAATATCTCACAATATCTCAGGGCATTTAGAGAGTTTTAAAACAATAATATACTATATAGCCTCTATCTATGGTTCCATGCCTTTCTTCCATTTGTCTCGCTCTTTCTACATGTCGGTGCACTATGCTTTTCGAGATAACGAAGATAGATACGAGCGTCTACAATAGGGCCTTCGTCCAGCAGTTCGTTAGTGATTCGGCCCAAAAACGGGTCACGGGGAAACGAGAAAGAGTGGATCCGACCCGGTCTCCGGCGAATGTGGGTTCCTCTCCGGTTTTGAGAATTTTGAACCAAGTGAAGGAAGGTCGATACCTTTCTTTCGAAGTGTTTGTAGACTGTTCTGCAAACAAGTAAAATGATTCTAATTGTTGGGTTAAGGCCGTATTACTGCCCAACATGAAGTGAAAATCGTCAAGGGTGACTTCCTCGGTATCGAGGTTTTGGATGTCCGGGAAATCGAAGTTGTCTCCTACAGAAGAGTGAGTTGAACTATCAGGGGTTGCAATGGGTGTATCTTCAAAATACATGGGTTCCGGGTCTTCCTCCGGGTCTTCCTCTGATTCTACCGGTTCGGGATCGTAAATATAATCTGGGTACTCCAGTCCGGGGTGATCTTGGGGTTCGGAGTTATCGGGGTCCATAACAAAGATAGTCAACGTCATAAGCCGGTACATAATCGTATGCCGGGCAGTGTACGGGTTGTACAAGCTCGGTTCCGGTGGAGGTAGATTGGATCGGGGTTCGTCTTCTTCCTATCATCTCGGTCCCCACCGACTTCCTAGCGGTCCGATTCCATCTCCCATACCGCCAAACGAACGGATTATCGTCTCTGTTCATCTCTACACATTGCACTAGGTCATATCAATACTCATTTTCCAAAAAGTGCTCAAAGTTTTTGAAAAGGCTAATTTGAACATAACTCCGTTAACCGAACAGAACGACCGGATAAGTGTCTATCATGGGGACCTCACCAACTCTATGGCGACCGATTGGCCACACCCACATAGACTAGCCTTAACTGTCCTACCATACTGTCCGTCATAACATATTCATATCAATGCCAGGACTACTGCTCTGATACCAAAAATGTAACATCCCATTTGAAAACGGCGGAATTTATTTTTTTTTAAAACGTTTCCAAATATTTTAAGCAGAGTAATCAGAGTAGAGCATTGGAGCGAGTAAGTAATTTACATTACATTCAAAATATGGACCATAGTGTAAATGTATTCGGATTACGGTCATCCGAATTCTCAAAAGTTAAAGAAACTAAAGAAAAACGATGAATAATGTAGACACGTCTTGGCCTACTCACTTTGCTTGCCTCGATCGCCAAACATCGGTCCTCCGACACGATGCTACGGCTGAGATCCATTCCACATATGGATCTCGGGTAACGGTTAACCTTATGCTCGAATAAAACAAAGATACGTACAACGAGATATTCATTTCAATACAAAGATATCATCACAAAAGCAAACAAAGAGATGTATGATCAATAACATGGACAGAACATAAGCACAAAGCAAGTATGTAAAGTCTCTCTCGACTAGTTCTCGCACATATCCAAGTGCCATGCCACTAACGTGTCCTCGCCGCTAGGAATAACTCAAACGGCATTACCAATACTATAATCGTGGGTAAAGCGCCGTAAGTATCTCCGACGATTCTCAACGTAACCTCGCCATGAACGTATCTATAACGCAAAAGTATATAAGCAGCATAGAGTTAGGGTTACTGTACGCGTCCGTACCTTAGTTGCAGATATCCAGCTCTTCCGGCTAAACACGGTACTTTTTGACGGCCGTACGTGAAAACAAAAAACAAACGGCTCAACAATGCAAAACGGTGGAACGATGGAATTTCGACGGTTCGACGTCGAAGTATTCTAATCGAATAATAACACACTTATGAATATTTGGCAGCATAACAAGCATTTTAGGTGAAAAAGACCATTTTGCCCCTACTACCCCTATTTGGCGGAATTTCGCCAGAACTTCGTTACTTTGACCTTATTCCATTTCAAAATTATCCCCACTATGTTTTTACCTCGTCGGGCATCTTTCAATGAAATGAGGCTTAAAAAAGTATAGGAATATATTCCGAAACTTCCTAGATCAAAACAACAAGTTCTACTATAACTACCGAAAGAACTACGGAAACTAAAAGCTAAGGACGAAAAACTTACTCGGAGCTAGGCAGAACTTTTCCGAGCTTCTCTCTCTAGAACCTCTAGGTTTCGGATTTTGGGATGGAAATGAAGAGCAAGAGGCTTGCTATTTATAGGGAAAAATAGGGACAAGGTGGGAATTTCCAAATTTGTTTCCGGATCGGATTTCGGCCGTCGGATCGCACTTCGCCACGTGGCACTCCCTTGGCCCTTGGATGTCTTGGTCGACATCTCCTTGTGACATCATCATTGATGATGTCACCCTAGCTAACTCCCCGATCGTCTCCCCTAATCGGTACCCGATTCGCGTAATCTTGTCGAAACTCAAAATTCTGACAACGGTGTTTCGAAGGTTTAAACTTCCTTAATCAGAATATCTGGGTTGCCTAAATTCTTAATCCCATTAAGAACATTCCGTTATCTCGAAGATTTTAGGTCGACGCCTGCTACTTACGGAATTGAATTCGGAAGCGTCGCCGTCTAGGCAAAAGTCCACCGGTTTGTAATATGATATGACCTAAGTCACTAGATACCTAATTCACGGCAACTACTTGTTTCAGTATTGACTCTAAATCCTCTATCTCGCATTTTCTCTCTCCTACCCGGTGTCTTAAATACCCTGTTGGTTTCAGAACTGACCTCGGAGACAGGTCATTCCGAGGTAGAATTTCACTGGTTTATAAAAAGTCATGATGACTTAGACTAAATCCCTATACCTTTGTGTAGGATTTATTTCTAACTTTCCCCTGGCCCGCCTATATGTTCGACTCACCGCATTATATTATTATTTTATTCCAATTATCATTTTAATTATTTAAACAATTCATTTTAATTAAAAATACCAAGAATTTCGGCCCCTTCATTTTAAAATTCAGTTTTAATTATTTTTGCATAATTTTTTCCATTTTTTAAAAAATATAATATTTTTTACCAAAAATTCCGTTTTACCCGCGTTAACGAATCGTGCCTATATTCTTTGTTTAGTGATCTTTTTAGGATTAGGTTTCTTCATAAATTTATCTTTACTAATTTTTCTTAATCTTTTTATCATAATTAGTAAGTATATTTTATGCTAATTACCAGCCTTAATCTCTTAATTAAGGATTTTACCATAAATTTAACTTTCTATATTTCTCTTGTTTTAACTGAATCAATTAGCTAGTAATTATCTAATCATTCTCTTACCAATGGTTGATAATTCTATAATTTACAGTACATTATTATCTTACAAACTTTATACTGCCATTGTCATTTTATATCCTATGTAAAATATTAAAAATGTTTACACCATAAAGTTACTTTATGGTTCGGAATGCTTTTTAAACATTTCTTCATGTTATTTCCTCGAAATAATCTATTAAATTCTTATAATTAAAGATGATGCTCCCATAATTTTCTCATAATTTTTCATGATCTTTCAGTATTTATCATAATGTTTTTAGACTGTTTTTATCACCATTATTGCATTTTTAGTCATTCTGTTCATCTGATTTTTCTGTAACTTTTTCGACAATTTACTCAACAATTATAACAATTTTCTATAATAGTTTTAAACTCATGAATTTGCTTCATTAATTTCTCTTATCTCAAGAATTCCAGATTTGCTAAAATCCAAGTATTACAATAGATTAACACGATGACTAACACTACTACGAACCTACAACGACAAATAAAGACGACCAATTTTAAACTTAGTCGTTTGAATATATCACTTTCTATGACTAAATTTCAAAGACTGTTTTAAAAATAACAGTCGTAATTAATAACGACCGTTTATAAAACAGTCGTCTAATATTGCCTAATCTATTGTTTAATTTAGCTTATAACAACCATTTTCAAAGACAGATTTAAATTAAGCAGTCGTAGTTAGTATAATAACTACGACCGTTTAGGTATAGCTGTCGTATATGTTAAACGACTGTTTTCAAGTTATAGAAATATTGTTTTAAAAATAAAAGTCGTAATTAATAACGACAGTTTATAAAACAGTCGTCTAATATTGCCTAATCTATTATTTAATGTAGATTATAACGACCATTTTCAAAGACAGATTTAAATTCAACAGTCGTAGTTAGTATAATAACTACGACCGTTTAATTAAAGCTGTCGTATATATTAAACGACCGTTTTCAAGTTATAGACGTCTAATATTATGTATTTGATTAAATATATAACTTATAATGACCGATTACAAAAGAGTTTTTATTTATATCGATCGTAGTAAGTATAATAACTACGACCGTTTATAGATAGAGACCTCTAATATAGCCTACAAAGACGAATTACAAAGACCATTTTAGTTCACAGAAGTCGTAGGAAGTATAATAACTACGACCATTTACACAACGTTTCCTTATATTTCAAACTCGTTTAAATAGACAGCGTCTAATAATATGAAATTTATCGGTTACAACGACGATTTACTATGACTGGTTTCTTAAATTCGTCGGTAATATTACAAAATACAAGTTAAATTTTTTTTTCTATCCGTATCCATATCCTTTTTTATATACAAAACCAGAAAAGAGAATAAAGAAAACTGGGTACACTACGTAAAAACAAGACCTTATCAGACGTCAGGTAATAATAATCAGCAAATTCCCCCAGAACACAGAATAACGTAAATTGAGAGGCATCATATTATAACACCTTGCATACAAGGTGTGCACAAGTTCATAAGTATTTCGACATGTGTTTCTAAACCACTACACTACGACGAAAAAAAACCTTATCAGACGTCCCGCCTTTGGGTTGGCTGTCTCTTAGCACGTTCATGTCATCGAGTAGGGTTCCTCTTGACCAAAAATATCTGGGGAAATTTATGAACATGTTAACATAAATCATTCAATCAAATCAAATAACGAACAATTCACTTACGTGAACAAAGTATACACGCACTGAAATGTCTAGGTGACTATCTTAGAAATTTTATATACGTATTTTATCCTGTTATACAAGTTGTTGAGGTGACTGTCTCAGAAATCCCATTTGTTATCAGATTGGTTTATCCTTATCCTTTTGTAGATACAAAACCAGAATAGATAATAAAGAAAATTGGGTACACTACGTAAAAACAAAACCTTATCAGACGTCAGGTAATAATAATCAGTCAATTCCCGCATAACACAGAATAACATAAATTGAGAGGCATCATATCGTACGTTTGAAAAGACTCAACTGTTTGAAGAATTAAGAATATACGCTTCTTTGCATTCATTAAAGGCACCCAATGAACACGTTCTTCATAAATTGTTAACTCATCATCTAAATTTTTTAGCACTACCATTGCTTCCAAACAATACTAAGTGATTAACAATCACATAGATGGCTTGATAGTCCATATTTTTATATTATACAAACCCAGAACAGAGACTAGAGGATACTGATTAATGAACAGCCAATATCCAGAACAGGGAACAAAGTAACTTATTAAGTGACACAGAACAGAGAATAGAGAAAATCCAAGAACAGAGAATAAAGAAAACTAAGTGACATCACATTATACACCTACCATATATACTAATAGAATCACGTGAAATGGCACAGAAAGGAATTGAAAAAAAATGAATGACATTGAAGAAACGAGGGTCATTGTGCAAAGACCCTCCAAATTAAACAAACATTGGTCGTTTTAATGACGCATTAAATTCTTCATCTAAATTTCTTAGCACCCAGTTTCAATTTGCCATTGCTTCCAAGTTCCAAACAATACTAAAGTCTTGATGTGTGATTAAAAGAGATAACCGGAGAAAAGGACAAGAGCAATAATTAAGAGGGAGAAGTTGGTAGGTAGGAATATGTGAGCTTATTAATAAGCGTTGGGAATATGTGAGCTTATTAATAAGGATTGTGCAAAATATTTAATATTGTCTTCAATCGCTGCAAAACTTCATATAGGAGATCATATCGTACGATCGAAAAGACTCAACTAGCATGGTCATTGTTAATATACCTATATGTTTGTGTTACAACGACATATGTCTCCGAAATAGTCGTTTAATCATTTTAATACTACTGTTTATAAAACCTATGTCTTTGAAACTTTCTTATTATAACAATAAACGACTGTCATAAGCTAATGTCGTTTACATAACTTTTTTGTAATGACCTTTATTTTACAACTGTTTTTTAAATATGTCGTGTTTAATTTTTTTTAAATGTATGTTTTCAAATAACTGTCGTTATTATAAACGACCTTCATAATTATACAGTCGTGGTATTTATAAATTTCCATGACAACCTAATAAAGCAGTCGTAGAATGACAAAAATTATAGTTGACGTTTGTGTGGGTCGAATCCGGGACCTGGTGTAAATGTCGTAACATTTACTAAGACCTTTAAAATATCGACAAATCGTGGTATTACTAATTCGACAACACAATTTCAAAAATGGTCGTCTTTTTTGACGATCTTTTATAACCGTCGTGGTATTTATAAATTTCCACGATGACCTAATAAAGCGGTCGTATAATGACAAATTTATAGTTGTCGTTGTTGTGGTTCGAACTCGAGACCTGGTGTAAATGCTTAGGAACATTTGTCCACGACCTTTATTATATCGATGATCATGGTATTACTAAATGGGACGACACACTTTAGGAAAATGGTCGTCTTTGTTGACGACCTTCGTTTCTAACCAGTCGTGGTATTTATACATTTCCACGACAGTCAAATAAAGAGGTCGTAGAATGACAAATATTTTTCCACTGGGGATGGAGTACAAAAAGATTCATGTATGCCCAATGATTGCGTATTGTATAGAAAAGAGTTTGAAGAGAAGCAGAATTGTTCGATATGTGAAACCCCAAGGTACAAGTCAAATAAGGGGCCTGCAAAAGTGTTGTGGTATCTTCCAATCATACCAAGGTTCAAGCGGTTGTTTGCGAATGAAAATGATGAAATTTTTTTGAGGTGGCCAGCAGATGAGAGAATTTCTTATGGAAAGCTTCGACATTCGGCCGATTCTTCTCAATCGAAGAAAATCGATCACTTATTTCGGAACTTTGGCGAAGAACCTATGAACCTTAGGCTTGCCCTTAGCACGGATGGCATGAATCCTTCTAGAAGCCTTAGCAGCATACATAGTTCATGGCATGTGCTCCTAATTATTTACAACTTATCTCCTATGTTATGCATGGAACGAAAGTACATCATGCTGTCTATGTTTATTTTGGGACCAAAACAACCCATAAATGACATTGATGTTTATCTTAAGCCATTGATCAAAGACTTGAAGGAGTTGAAGGAAGAAGGTGTCGATGTTTTTGACTCTTTCAAGAAGGAGGTTTTAAAATTGCGAGCCATGATATTATGTACTATAAATGACTTCCCAGCATATAGGAACTTGTCAGGGTATAATGTAAAAAGCCATAAAGCATGTTAGGTTTGTGAAGAAGGCACATGCTACCATCAACTTCAACATGGAAGAAAGACGATTTATCTTGGACATAGGAGATTTCTTAGACTGGGCCACCCATATCGTCGATTAAAGAGAGCCTTTTTTGGTGGCCAGGAGTATGAAGATGCTCCGGTGGCATTGACTGGGGAGCAAGTTTATTAAAAGGTGAAAAATATCAGTGTCATCTTCAGTAAGACTGCAAAGAGTAGAAAAGAAACAAATATATGAAAAAAGATATCTGTATTCTTCGATCTTCCATATTGGCGCAATCTTGATGTGAGACACTGTATTGATGTCATGCATGTGGAGAAAAACATATGTGATAGTATTGTTGGCACACTTCTCAACATACAAGGTAGTTCCAAGGATGGTGTGAAGGCAAGATTGGATTTGCAAGCAATAGGAATACGCGAAGACTTACATCCAAAGCCATATGGGAATAGAACTTATTGTCCCCCGGCTTCTCATACTTTGTCTAAGGATGAGAAATGAAATTTTTGTGTGTTTACATGGCACAAAAGTTCCCTCGGGGTATTCTTCAAAATATTAAGAGGCTTGTATCGATGAAGGACTTGAAATTAGTAGCCAAAAGTCTCATGATTGTCATGTCTTGATGCAAAGCCTACTCCCAAGTAGCTATTCGAGGCATCGCGAATATTATCTTTGGGTCATTTTGACTAGACTTTGTTTCTTCTTCAATGTTGTTTGTAGTAAAGTTTTCAAGATTGAAAAATTGGATGAATTGGAGAATGAAGGATATCTTATCTTGTGCTACCTTGAGAAGCTTTTTGTTCCTACATTTTTTGACATAATGGTTCATCTAATTGTTCATCTAGTGAGGGTGATAAAGTTGTGCGGCCCTATCCATTTACGGTGGATGTACACAATTGAAAGATCTATGAAATTCCTAAAAGGGTACGTGAAGAATGCATACCGACCGAAAGCATCAATTGTTCAGAAATATGTTTCTGAAGAAGCCATGGAATTTTGTCAAAATTATTTGGCCAAAGTAAGACATATTGGGCTTCCTCAACGTCAGCAAGCTGAAGGGGGTAGACGAGGGGCTTCGGTAAAGAGTGTGGATCCTAATGAATTGTCAGAAGTCCACTTATACATCTTGAATAATGTTGATGAAGTTCAAGCCATCATAGCTGCACATAAAGAAGATGTAAGGAAAGAAAATCATCGAATCACTGAAAAAAGGTTTATTAGGGAGCATAATGAACTTTTGCAAACCTGGTTCAAACAAAAGGTCGAGGGAGAGAAATGTGTTTCTGATACAATAAAATGGTTAGCACATGGTCCTAAGGTTGATGTCATAAGTTGGAATTCGTATGTGAGCAATGGTTATACATTTTACACGAAGTCCCTAGATGATAGGAGCACCGTCCAGAACAGTGGTGTTATGTTAGAGGCTGAATCTATGCACTTCTCCAGTTCGAAATACAAGAGGCCTAAATTGTCAGTCATGCCATATTATGGGGTTATTGAAGAGATTTTGGAGGTGGACTATGTTAAAATTAGATTTCTCATTTTCAAATGCAAATGGGTTAATGTCAATAATGGTGTTCGAGATCGATTGGCTAGGATTTACATTAGTCGATGTCAATAGTAGAAGTTTTGGAGATAAACCTTTTATTATGATAGACCAGGCAAAACAAGTGTTCTATATCACCGATCAAGAAAATAAAATGTGGTCTGTAGCTCTCCAAGGAAAAAGGGTCATTGATATTGTTGAGGAAAGTCATTCAAATTATGGTCTTCTTAAGAGTACTCTTTTTTCAAGGGGTCTACCGGACATGAACATAGAAGATGAAGCGGATAATGAACCCGGCATAAGAAATGATCATCAAGAAGGGATATGGGAGGATATCCCTCTATAAAAGAGTCAATTCATAAGGTAATTTCATATGCAGAATTCTTTGAAAACTTTAAGGATTTAACTATATTATATTCCTTCTATGTTCTTAAACAATGTCACTTGACTATGAAGTTTGTTCTTATTTTATTTTTAAAGCAGATCCGATCCAAAGGGGCATGTTATAAAAAGGGATGTTACGTTGTTGGGTGGGAATCGAGATGAAGGTCCAGTGAATATTATATTGGGCATGTATGTTGATTTACGTCTTTGTATATTTGTAACTCATTGTATTTGTAAGTATGTTATCTTATTGTATAAATTAATTTAGGTGTTGTAGTCATAGTATAATCATTAATTAAGAAGCCACATAACTCATGGTGAATAATATTTGTATTCTTTTCCCAATTTAATTTATTCATAATTGTTCATAGCTTGTAGCTTAAAGTATCGACTTTTATGTGCTGGATTGGGTGGTGGATTGTGTAATATATACGATTAGGAAGAACAGAATAGGGAAAAAATTCGGGAAAATTTAGACCAGAAATAAATAGGCCGGTCTTAAAAGTTCAACTTTTAAGACCGGATGTATTTATATGTTCGGTCTTAAAGGTCAGGTGTACATATTTGATATTAGGCCGGTCTTAAAAGTTGAGTTTTAGGACCGAACAAAAAATATTTCAGGTGTATATAGTACGACTTGTAAGACCTAATGTTTTAAATGTCCGGTCTAAAAGAGATTCTTTAAGACCGATTTAAGTCCGATCTTGAAAGTTAGACTTTTAATACGCGGAACAAGACTGTCAGTGGTCCGTCTTTACGATCTCTTTTAGTAGGTTTTAAAACCCTTTTTTCCTCTAGTGCTTGTAGAAATGTCATTATGTTAACATGAGCCTATGCAAGGCAAGCATTTCATACACTAGCATTCATCTTGTATGCATTGTTTGGTACGTATTGAGATTCCTCTGAATCTCACCCTCCACTACCAACCAATAGGCAGGTTAGCACTGGAAAGAAGTGTTGCGTAGAGAAGGTTGCTTGAAGTTTGACCAACAGAGGGAATACTGAAGAATCAAAGGATGACACAGTTTAATTTTTCACTATCTGCAATGTGTATATAAACCCTAGGACACTCCTGTATTGTAATCAAATTAAATTTTTGTATTAGTACATTAGTGGTATTTCTGTTAGTACTCAGATAATCCATTTGTGCTGCGCGCTTTTACTCTTATAATTATCGGAATATCAGAGGGTGTCACACTTCCACAAGTTTTTGTTTCCTTTTCAAGGGTTGATAATGATTTTTGTTTTTTCCCCTTCTCGAATGGGAGTTGCCATTGTTGAAGATGAGTAAGCTTCTATGGCTGAAAACTACTTACAAATTACTGCAAGTTGTTTACTTTTCAAAATACCCATCTAACGTTAACTGTAGCTATGATTTTTTTAAGAAATAGTAATAAAAAGAACAATGTACACTCTTGAAAACAAAAAAGAAGCTAGCTTTTCGATATGGTTTCTCTGTCACAGGTTTAGCTTCTTCACTGTAATCGCTTCTTCACTGTAACTGCAGTGCGGAGCTTGAATGATAACTTGGTCTTCACTATGACTAACCCTCTAGCAATCTCCATATCTCTTCTTTTATTCTTCCTAATCCATTTCACTTCTAGCGTCACCTCATACACTCCAGTTGATAATTTCTTAGTCAACTGCGGCAGCTCCGGCAATTCTACTTTAGGTGGCCGGCACTGGATCGGAGACATGGACTCTGTACAATACTCTCCGGTTGAATTCTCTAACAGCAGCAACTCATTGGAAAGTGCCAAAGGACTTGGCGAAACAATCCTTTATGACACCGCACGCCTCTCTCGCTCCGAATTCTCCTACTTGTTTCCTTTGAAGGCCCAGGGCCAAAAGTTTATTCGCCTCTACTTTTATCCATATTCCTATGACCTCAACTTCCTACGTTCCGATTCTGTCTTCTCCGTCAGAGTAGGATCTCACACTCTTTTGAAAGACTTCAATGCTTCAGTCACGGCCGATGACGCTGCTGAAGAAACCATTTTACGAGAGTACTGCATCAGCATTTGTGACCCCAGTGAGGGGCTTTTCATAACCTTCACGCCCAGCCCATCTCATCCAAACGCCTATGCTTTTGTGAATGGGATTGAGGTAGTCTCTATGCCCACTTTTCTTTACTACACCAAACCTGATGACCTTCAGTCTATGCTGCTAAATGACGGGACCCAACAGTATCCGGTGAAAATTAATAGATTTCTTGAGACTGTGTACAGAATCAACGTTGGTGGGAGTCAGATCCCTCCGGAAAGAGATACTGGCATGTTTCGTTATTGGCACCAAGATTTTGCCTACTTGGAGAGTGGGGAGCGCCCTCATAGTATTTCAGCAGCTTATGGTTTAAACCTAACCAACAGAGATCATCAAAATTATTTTGCACCTGATGATGTATACAAGACTGCTCGGAACTACGGGATGAATGAAAAATCCAAATTTAATGTCACTTGGGAATTTGAAGTGGATTCGGTGTTTTATTATATGGTGAGATTGCATTTTTGTGAGTTTGATGAACACATTGAAAAGGCTGGAGACAGAGTCTTTCAAATCTTTATAAATGATGCTTTGGTGGAGTCTGTGGCCGATGTGATGTTTTGGACTCAGAATCAGAGACTAGTTCCTGTCCATAGGGACTATGCAGTGTCGATGCCGATCAGTGGAAGCTTCAAGAAGCTCAATCTTTCAATTAAGTTGCAACCACACCCAACTGCAAGAAGTTCTTACAGAGATGTGTTATTGAATGGTATTGAAATTCTTAAAATAAGTGACTTCAGAAACAATCTCGGAGGTTCCAATCCCGATCAACCTCATTATCCCCCAGTACTGCCTCCAAAGACATTCAACAAGAACCGACCAAACATGAGAGTAATTTCCATAGTTGTTGGCTCAGTCTCTGGCTTCATTTTACTATCTGTCATCATTTTCCTGATTTTTTGTAGATTGGCTAGAACTGTAATCGACAAAGGAAATTCACAAGGGGGACTTGAACTAGTTTCGACGTCAAAAACAAACAAATCCTCACTGTTACCATCCAATTTGTGTCGGAGCTTTTCAATAGGCGAGGTAAAAGCTGCCACTAATAATTTTGATGATAGTTTAATTATAGGAGTTGGAGGGTTTGGTAATGTCTATAAAGGGCACATTGACAACGGTTCAGTTGTTGTGGCAATCAAACGCCTCAAACAAGGTTCACAACAAGGACTCAAGGAGTTCCAAACTGAAATTGAAATGCTCTCTCAACTTCGTCACAACCATTTGGTGTCTCTCATTGGTTACTGCAATGATGACAAAGAGATGATCCTTCTCTATGAGTTCATGGCTCGTGGGACCTTTAGTGAGCATCTCTACAATTGTGACAATCCAATTTCCTGGAATCAAAGGCTAGAGATTTGCCTAGGTGCTGCACGAGGACTACATTACTTACATACAGGAGCACAGCATGCAATCATCCATCGTGATGTCAAGTCGACAAACATCTTAATTGATGAAAATTGGATGGCCAAGATTTCGGATTTCGGACTGTCCAGAATAGGACCTGCGGGTATTTCGAGATCTAACATTAGCATAAGCACACTAGTAAAGGGAAGCATTGGATATTTGGATCCAGAATACTACACTTTACAAATATTGACGGATAAGTCCGACGTGTACTCATTTGGAATTGTCTTGTTAGAGGCATTATGTGGTAGGCCTCCTATACTTCGTGCAGTGGAGAGGGAAAGACAAAATCTGGTAGAGTGGTTTCGAAGAAGTGTCCATGAGAATGTGATTTACAAAACCGTGGATCCAATCTTGAGGGAAAGTATGACGCCAGAGTGCTTAGAGTTATACACTGGGATTGCATTGAAATGCTTAGCTAATAATGGGAATGAACGGCCATCCATGGGTGATGTGATGCTCGGCTTAGAATCTTTGTTCGAGATGCTGAACAAGGCAGAGAAGACAAAGCTTGGGGGGACCCTAAATGAGGAAATAACTGTTGAAGGAGGATCAGGATTCAATGGCTGGTGGACGTACATGTAGAAACTTGTAAGTCAACGTATTACTTTGTCAGCGTGTCTGACTCTTCAAGTCGTTGTGAGGACCACTTTGTGTCATTCACCAATAATTTCAGAGTTATTAATTGCATGTACAAATATTGACCACAGTAACGTTTGCTTTTCAGCCTCGCCCAATATAATTTTTTCCGTTTCTTTTTTGTTGCGATATTCCAAAGTTACTGCATCTTTCAAGCAAGTTCAATAAACCAAAAGTCAAGCAAATGGCCCTTTGTGCCTTTATAATTAGATTTTTATATATTCAAATAATCAACTACTCTTTCTAGTTGAATTATAAAATAGGTATTACGTTAAGGCATGAGGAAATAATAAATAAAATTGAAATATACGTATCTACCTACATATATACCTGTGTGTCTCTATATATTCATCTTAATTTGACAAGAAGATGCGTGTCAAGTTTTAGTAATACAAAAGGTGTCAGACTCAGCTTCGTGGGTTAATGAGCTAGCGAAGAGAGAGCGAGGTGTCCTGTTGTTTTGAAACCATGAATTGTACCAACATTAGGAGTTAGTTACTCAAAAGGGAAGAACATGAACATGCTAGAGGAGGAGTTCTAAAGGTGGAGACTTTGAGAAAACTATTAGTTATTTTTCTTTTGTATAGTCCCTCCGGTCTTAATTATAGGAACACATTTTGGAGTTTGTTTTGGTCTTAATTATAAGAGCAAGTTTTAACTTTTGTCAACTTTTTCCTATAATACCCCTATTTATACATTCTCAATAATAATGGGATTAATTAAGCACCTAAGAAAATGATCATATACAACATGATCGATAAACACTATAGCAATGGATGTGTTCAAGGCCATTATTAATGAATTCGCATCTCCGCACCTTGATTAATTAGATTTAAAAAGTCAAATATAATTAAGAATAGTATAATATATTTGTTTTATTATTATTCTCTCGAGAGCTTGAGATTTAAATCACGCAACCCATTAATTATGAAGTTGTATGTATAGCGCTCTAGATAGACAAAATACAAACGTTGCTTGACGGAGACACTAGCTAGCTAGAAATTAAAGCGTAGACAAATATAGTTCGCTTGAACGATTTTCGGCTAATTTTGCCTTGATGTAATTTTCAATTTTAATTAGGAGTATTTTTTAAAAATAATTATAATTAACTAATTTAACTTTTCTCCTTAATCTCTCTAAATTCTAGTAAATAATTCTGATAATTAGGACCGGAGGCGAAGGGAATATAATTTATGTTTGTGGTTAATTGTGTGTATATATGAGATCGTGCACTTAGCTTAAATTGCTTGAGTTTATTTTATTGTATGGTATGTAAATTAAAATATGTGATCGCATATATCTATCCTCCATAAGGAGGAGCATAGGAGGTAAGCACCAACCCAAGGTAAGTGCTATGTGATCATCATGGCCAAAATGCATGAAAACTTTACTTCTCATTACTTAATATGTTTATTTGACACTACTACAAAAATGCTAAAAGACGACTGATAAATCCCAATTTTGATATATTTTATCCCACCTTAATCATTTATTATTGGGATTATTTTAGGCTACACGATTCTAGATCAGTCGCCTTATTAAGCGACGATTCTAGATCAGGGTAAAGTCGTCTTATAAAGGCGACCTGATTTAAGATCAGGTCGCCTTATTAAGGTTAATAAGGCGACCTGATTTGTAATCAGGTCTTCTTATTACTTACATTAAGGCGACCTGATTGTAATTTCAGGTCGCCTTAATGGGTTCATAAGGCGGCCTGATCATTAATTGAGGTCGCCTTATGAGAACAAAGGCGACATGATTTCAAAATCAGTCGCCTTTGTTGAGTTTTTTTTTAAAAAAATATTAGCTACATTTTAATTTTTCCTC
This sequence comes from Acacia melanoxylon, assembly GCA_019022615.1. Lineage (NCBI taxonomy): Eukaryota > Viridiplantae > Streptophyta > Magnoliopsida > Fabales > Fabaceae > Acacia > Acacia melanoxylon. The sequence continues at coordinate 1,133,403 of JAFJYJ010000107.1, forward strand.
ATACATTCGGTAACAATGAGATAGGAGATTAGCTACCAAGTTTTGGATCATATCAGTGTAGTAAAATCTGAAGTAAAATAATACAATAAACTTGGAAAGACACAAACTAGACAATAACACCAAACTTGGAAAGACACAAACTATCAATAGGATTACAACTATGAGATATCTACTAAGTTTTTTGCATCGCCCGAAAAACCACCAAGCAACACAAGAATCACACTAACACAATACATAAAATAATGAGATAGGAGATATCTAGCTACCAAGTTTTGGATCATATCGGTGTAGTAAAATCAAGTAAAATAATACGATAAACTTGCACAAACTAGACAATAACACCAAACTTGGAAAGACACAAACTATCAATAGGATTACAACTATGAGATATCTACCAAGTTTTTTGCATCAGCCAGAAACCACCAAGCAACACAAGAATCACACTAACACAATACATAAACACAATATATAACACCAAACTTGCATATTTTGAACAGAGACAAAACATCAAATAGATACAAATGAACAACGGTAGCAAATTTGAATCACTAACAAAATAACATACTAATCATGCTCACTACTAACTAGGCTATGTGTTGAAGAAGATGTCTAGCTATCATGTCTCGAACCGAATCGATCTCATCCTGAGTACGGATCCCTAGTACCCATAAAGCGTAAATTGGAAAACGTGGAATAAGATAAACCAATTAAGTGAAGGAAATAATTAACAACTCAAGTACAACAACAAAAATTCAATAAACTTGAGAATCACAGAGCGATTACGTACATTTTGAAAATTTTGAACACGTCCGCTGGTAACGATGGATTGCATCCAATTCATAACGTAATATCCGCACTCGGTGCTCCCTGGTTGTTGATGGCACTATAAATTAAAGGCAAATTGTTAAAAACGAATAAAGGCATATCGAAAGCTACTGTGTCAATGAAATAACTTGAATTGAAACTACTCACCGTCGGTTTATACCACCTCGGTCCACCTTTGCTCTTTTGCATTGATAAAGTTTGTCTATATGTCTTGAGGCCCCTATCATTAAAATGGAAATTAACGAGACATGTTAAACCATTCATTTAAAAAAAGAATCGATGATTCGGACAAAAATGTACTTACTCAAACAAACATGGTTTTGATATCCTCGTTTGGAGTGCCACTCTACGAATCGAACCAATAACAGGAGTTCTTTCCGGGACAAACAACACACGGCGTCCAATGACCACTACAACATATACGTATTAATATTAAATTAAGATAAGAAAGCAATTTATTCACAAAAATCTTATATAGACAAAACAAAAGTACGCACCTTTCATGTATCGGCGCTAGAAAACAAGACGATTCTCCGTCGCCCATTTAAACCAATATAAATTGACCTCCGGGTAACGTATTGCGAGCCGAAGCCGTGCGTCCGGGACATAAGTATCCTTACGAACCCGCTCGCTTTGTCCGGCGCATAATTCACTACAGACACTATGAAATGAAATGATAAATGTTATTGAAAATATTAAACAAAAACAAGAGTACTAACATAATTAAAGGGTTAAAAAAACTTACGGGATTGCTTGAGACATATAGCCTAAATAGCTAATGAAGGCTGTCTTCCTCTCGCTAACCGGATTCATATTTTCATCGAACTCCACATGCAGCCTCTTTTTCCGAAACATGTCACGGCGAGCAATTAGCGCACCCATGTGTGTGCTACCTCTCCCCTTTCTCACAACGGACATATCAACCCTATCTCCCGATGACTCGTCGAGCTAGACATATTCTGTTCATCAAAGACCACAAAAATTTATGTTAGATAGGTTTTAAATAATAAACAAATTAATAAAATGAACCAACATGTTAAACGACCACAAAAAGAACATAGTAGTTAAACAAATCATTTAAATGAAGATCTTACTTTACATGGTTTCCCATATTCCTTCACAATGATCCTTTCTTTGCATATTCTTCATCATCTACCAATTCAACTTCACGTGTTGTAGGTGGATTTGTCTTGAAAGGGAGTGTATCGTCAAGGTTCAAGGATTCTTCACCATACTTCGTTTTTAGTTTGAAGTACAATTGACATTTCTTTATTTTCGGGTCTGTAACATAAAACACTTGTTTTGCCTGACTTGCTAAAATGAATGGCTCATCTCTATGACCAAGTCTTTGAAGATCAACTGAGTGTTGGAAATTATGCCCTAGGGGCAAGTCATTGTACAATGAACGTTTAGGATATTTATAGTATTCTCCTTTTGTTATCATTTTCGTTTGCATGTTTGTATTGATAAGCTGCATCCCTGGATATATCTTATAGATTATCCTCAATGTCCATGGTCGGTCATCTACGCGGGCGAAGATGAGTTAAGACCGATATGACTTTGATGAGATATGGAGATACAATCGAGTCATGGGCACTTGTAAGAGTACAAGGTCTTGGACCGACCCACTATGAGAAAGCTGCATGGATCTAGTCATTAGCTTGTCTCATGTATAACCGCGTCACAACGCCACTATGACTGAGATCATCATGGATTCCTACATGATGAATCATTAATCTTTGACCTAGTCAAAAGTCACCTTTTAGGGTGATGATAAAGGGGATCGGGATCGGTGGTTTTCATGCGGAGGAATGTGAATGGTCAAGATGGAATTTGTCCCTCACATTTGTAGAGAGATATCTTTGGGCCCCTCGATGAGTGAGTCTAAGAAATGTATGGCCATACTATGTTGGAAAGGAGTTTCCATTTCACTTATTAGACTACTCGAGAATCGAGAAAGTAATGGACAAGAATAGGAAGTTGACATTGTCCATGCTTCATCCTTGACCAAATTATCGCGTGACAAAAGGGACGTGACATGGTTGTATGATAAGGTTGTATCGTGATATCGATCCCCATGTGAGTTGGGTAGTCGCAATGTCTTGCTAGAGGCCGCTTGCGACTTGTGGGGATCTGAGTTTTTGGCCCACCGCCAATCTCATATGGGTCACAGTAGGTCGCACACAAGAATAACCCAACACGAGCATTTGTGTCCGGGTTCATTGAATCTCAGATTAACGGAATTAATGAATACTAAATTTAATCTAGGATAAATATATATTTATATATATTTATTAAAATTCTAAATTAATATATATATATATATTAATATTATTAATGGAGATTATAATATTATTATATATAATATTTGTTTTGTATTTAATTTATTTGATAAATTAAATATCTAAAACAAATAGAGATATTGTATCTCGTTTAATATTCGAATAAGAATATCGATATCTGTTTAGATTAAATTGAGATATGGTATCTCATAATTAATTAAATAGATGGATATTATTTCTCGGATTTGATTTATAGAGATAAATTAAATCAGAAGGCTTTTAGTTTGCATTAAATAAATACATTAGATTAGATCTATCAGATAGATTTAATTAATATTTTTTTAATTCAAGAATTCGAAATTCAGATTTCAAAAATCAGTTTTTGAAATTCGAAATTCAAACTTAATGCGTATTGATTGTACATTAATGCAGATTAATTGTACATTAATACGTATTAATACGGATTAATTGTACATTAATACGTATTAATACGTATTGATGCACAAAAAAACGTACAGAAGCTTTTGAGGCTTTTGATGGTTGTGTGTGGGTATAAGCCAAAAACGAGAAACAAACTGATCTGGTGGTGAAGAACCTAGAGAGACATAAGAAGCGCTAGCACACTGCCATAGCTGTGTTCGGGAAATTGTTCGTGTGGATACCAGTAGAGGAAGCCGATTCAACGAGTCGTCTTCTATTGATCGAGGAGGTAGCCACCGGTTGAAAGGAAACGAGACGCGAACGGATTCACCAAAGGTAATTTCGGATTCCCTTAGTCTTGATTTAAACGCACTGAGTGATCCTCGGGACGGGATTCTTAAAATTTTAATCCATTGCGTTGTAAGAATTCCTACACTGAGACAAATCCAAATTTAGGATCTATTACAACAGCATTATTGCTAACCCACTTACATTTCAATAAAGCAACTTTGAACTTGCTGTAGCTGATCTCCCATATTTCTGCGATCACTCCATAATAGGCCATTGATGCTAACACCGGGTTTTTGTCTTTCGAACTCGAAAAGTGCATGGATTCGGCTTCAACCATCACCCCACTATTTTGCACAAAGACTTCACGTCATCTTGGTCTTTTGTGTAGAAAGAATATCCGTTTACATCGTAATCTTGCTCCAAGTGATGACACGAAAAGAAGGCCCCCGGGCTAACCACTCGATTGTATCGACACTCCGGTCTCGTGCAATACCTTCTCACCGAACCACTTTATGAACGTCTTCTTTTGCTCATTCGTTATCTCGCATGTCACTCTTCCTTGGATTCATATTCTTCAAACTCTTTCGTGTTCATCAATGTATGGTTGAACTTCTTCCGTATTATTCAAGATGTATAGGTGTGCTTGCAACACCTCTTCATGAGGCTTATTCTTCAGTTTGATTCCTCGAGTTCCTCGCTTATCCCCTCGTCATCTTTGAGATTGTATCGTCGGCCCTGATAGATAATCTTTGCAGAACTCCATAGCCTCTTCAACTACATATCTCTCAACTATTGAGGCTTCCGGCCGATAAGGGTTTTTAGAATACCCTTTTAAGATCTTCATGTATCGCTCGAAAGGGTACATCCACCTTAGGTAATTTGGACCGCAGTCTTACCTCCCTTACCAAGTGCACTATCAAGTGCACCATGATATCAAAAAGCGGGAGGGAAATGCATCTCTAGTTGGGACAAAATAATATAACCCTCATTCTCCAATTCATCCAACTTTTCAATGTCAATGACTTTGTTGCGAGATAGCATTGAAGAAAATACTCAATCTTGTTATAGTGGATCGAACTTCATCTTTCATAATGCCTCTTATAGCTATTGGTAGTAGTTGTTGCATCAACACATGATAATCATGGGACTTCATTCCCACTAACTTCAAATCGTTCATTGAGACACACTTTCTCAAATTAGAAGAATATCCTTGTGGCACCTTAATATCATATAGACATCCACACAAACGTTTCTTCTCCGCTTTTGATAGTGTATGACTAATGGACACAATTAGTGATGTGTTTGACTAATGCTACTCTAATAATAGCCAATACCGCTGACAGCTACATTGATCTTCCCCTAAAAACTTACCAAACATTTAAAATATAAAGAATTACAATTTCATATCAGCAAGCATGAATAATTTTTCATCCATCCAAAGCAAACTCAGAATTAAAAGAATTACAATTAGCGAAAGAATTACAATTAAAAGAATAAGTTTTCATCCATCCAAAACATTTAAAATATAAAGAATTACAATTTCATATAAGCTACATTGATCCATGTTTGATTATATGTTAAATATGGGAGTCCCTTCAATTTACAAAGTGCATGCACAGAATCTCTTTTTGCTCGAAAGTGCACAGAATCTCTACTACACCCTAGAATGATGGTTTTGAAGCTTACCTCGAGTCCAAAATCAGGTTTGCATGTCCAAAAGGTGCCTCCTTCAAGCTCGAACTTCTTCTCCGTGAATCTCCTCCTCACGACCTCTCTCTCTCTGTATCTCTTTTTACGTTGTTTTCGGAACCGAAATGAGGACCTAGGGAATTTGAAGTGGTTTTAGTGGAGTGGAGTTGGCCGAAGCACGCTTGATCGATTTGTGCGGCGTGGAGGTAGGAGACGCTGCGAAAAGGAAACGACAAGGACGGCCGCGAGAGGGAAATGACGAAGGGTTTAAAATTTCGACTCAGGAGTGTGCGTGGATTTGATTCTGTTTTAGGTTTAAAAATGAAAACTGGCGACCTGAATTTACATTCAGGTCGCCAATTGTGGAAAATTGGCGACCTGATTGTAAATCAGGTCGCCAATTTTGAGGACCTGATTTAAAATTAGGTTTCCAAAATTGGCGACCTGATTTTAAATCGTCGCCAATTTTGAGGACCGATTTTATATCGGGTCGCCAATTTTTCACGCAAAATTTAATAAAATGGCGCAAACAAAAATACTCCCACATATTTCCCTCTGACGCCAAAATATTTGGCAGATTTTAGACGTCTTGAAAACATATCAGGACGCCAAAAATTAAGTTTATTCCAAAAAAAAATTACCATGGCGCCAAACAAAATTCTTATATTTCTTATTGCGGGAAGCAGTTAAAACGTCCTAAAATAAGCTTAGAACGCCTAAAATCAATTTTAGAAGACCTAAATATTAATTCAGGACGTTGCACACTCATTTTTCTCATAATTATCATTTTTTACTACCTATTTTTTATTTAGGACGTTTTTTAGGGTAGTAATATCGAATTTTTGTAGTAGTGTGATCCACAGCTTTGTGACTGCTTAGAGTCAGAGTAATTGTTTGAGTTGTTAGTTCTCTATGTGTTTTGATGATAACTGACAATTGTAAACACAAGTTAGTTTGTCTTTGGTAAGTTGAAAAACTTACTGTCAAAGGCAAACTCGAGTATTGGTCTCAATACTCGAGTATTGACTTGACAGAGAGTAGCTCAATTTTATTAAACAAAGCAATACTCAAGTTTTCATTTGGAAACTCAAGTATTGAACTTACGAGAGAGCACTCCAAGTTTTCACCCGAGCCAAACTCGAGTATCAATTTGAATACTCGAGTATGCATCATACAAAGACTCTTTCAATATTTCCTAAAGTTTTCAAAACTCAAGTATCTATTTGAAAACTCAAGTATTGCTCACACAGAGAGTCACCAAAGTTTTCAAATTGAGAAAACTTGAGTATGAGTCTGGATACTCGAGTATGGGATTGACAGAGAGTTTTCCAAGTTTTACACATGTCTCGAAAACTCAAGTATTGACTTGACAAAGATTTCTCAAAGTTTGCAAATTCTCGAATACTCGAGTAATGATTTGGAAACTCGAGTATCGAGCATACTGAGAGCTTTGCTCTTTTTCAATGAGTTAGCAAACTCAAGTATTGAAATGAATACTCAAGTATTGAGATTTTGGACTTAAACTTATTTTCATATCAAAAGTCCAAAACTCGAGTATGGATTTGGAAACTCGAGTTTTGTTCCTATTTCAAAGATATGGTCCAAAGCTCAAATCACGACGTTCTTCTCTGGAAGAAGAATACTCGAGTATCATCATGGATACTCAAGTATTGATATTAGTGCACAGTGACAAACTCGAGTGTTGAAGAACATACTCGAGTATGAGTCGCAAAGTTTGAAAATCAAATCTGACGAATTTGTGAAATCTTCTTATTTGATCTTTATACTTCTCCTCTACATTCACTACTGTTCTTAACTATGTTTAATCAGTTTGTTAGTGAGTTACAGATTGTTTAGAGGACATTAAATGGAGATTTGAACAAAAGCAAAAAGCAATGTCAAAACATTAAATGCAAAGTCCAGAAGCTTGCATCATTTTGAGCCATCATTCTCTACACGTTTGCAAAAGGATTAATGTCTGCTTTCCCTAAGCAGTAGCTACTCTTCCAACGGATCTATTACAAGGAAAGTCAACACTAATCCTCTAGACAAAAGGAATTAACTGAAGAGTAGAGAGAGAAGACACCAAAGTGCCTCCAACAGCTAAATTAGTGCTCCAACGATTATAATGGAGATTGCAACGGTTATTTAATGCTCTCTTAGTATAAATAGAGAAGCATTCAATTCTTCTCAACAATTAAGAGACACTGAAAACGAATTGCATTACAGTCTATCAACTCTCCTTCAGTTTTCAGTTGTAAAGTATCTTTTGATACATTAAGCTTCGATGTGTTTATCATTATCTACTCTTAGAGAGAGTTCATTGATTGTAAATCATTTATTGTAAAGTATCTCAAGTAGGGGGACTTGGAGATTGGGATATTGATTGCAACTTTTAAGGGGGAGTAAGTTCTAGTGAGAGAATTACTCTTGAGTTACAGAGTGTGTAATCAATTGAGATAGTTAAAATCCCAGAGAGTCTGGGGACTAGATGTAGGTCAAGAGGTTGGACCGAACCAGTATAAATTCCTTGTGTCTTGCTCTTCTTCCCTATACTCTGTTTAGCTCTGTTTTAGTGTTCGAAAACAGAGCAATCTGAAAAGAATTTTAAAATCCCCAATTCACCCCCCTCTTGGTAATTAAGCTCCACTTTCATGAGTTACACCATGAAATTTTGCAATGTATAGTACACATCCGTACATTTAAAATGAGTCCCAATTCATAATTTGTAGATGTGTCAAGTAAAAGATATGATTTTTTAAAGTTGACCTAGAAAAACCGACTAATGCAAAAAAGGGTTTTAAGACCACCTCACTTAGACCGGACTATCGACGCCCCGATCTTAAAGGTATGCCGGTGGCAGTTTTGTAAATATAAAGAACTTCCTATACCGGATAATTTTTTATAGGTCTTAAATATATTATTCAGACCCGTTAAAAAAAAACCGGTCTTAAAAATGTTATTAAAAAAATTCAAATATCAATTACTTTATGGAGAAATATCACAGTAGGACTAATATTTTATGCGATCCAAAATAATAAGGAAAAATTTAAATATAAAGGTAATAAAGTTTTAAGACCGAACATATTTAAAAGCTGGTCTTAAAAGTTATTCTTTTAAGACCGGACATAAAATGCGGACGGTATAAAATATAGAAAAAGAGTGTGGATAAAAAATTAATTACTTTTAAGACCGGTCTTGAATATTAATTATTAAGACCGTCTCTTTTTTTATCCGGTCTTAAAAATGAACCGCCAAATATACATTTCTTTGTGCGAAAGCTTTTGTTACTTTCACTTTGAAGAACCTCATTCACGTTGCGAAACCCTTCCCGTTGCATTACCTCTCTTCCTCGCCCACGTACCATTAGCCTCTGTTACTCTCTCATTTGCTCAGGCATTGCTCTCTTCCTGTCTCGAAAATGAACAGTGAAAATGATTATATTCGTGTTCCGGCAATGCCAGTTACTGGTGTGACTGGTGTGAATGAATTGAAGCTGCTTTTGAGCTCTCGTCCAGAGACCAGTGTTCCCTTCACACATTCACCTGCACCTATGCAATGAGCACTAAAGGGAGCTGCATTGTTGCACTTGATCGGCAACCTTGTTGCCGTATGTGGAAAAACCTTATAGACTATTAGTTGCAAAGGGACTGCACACAACTTGGGATCAACTATACACCACCATCAAATGGCTGATGATGAAGTCAGAGAGTCAGTTGAAAAGGTGATCATTGATGCACCTCTCCCTCTCCCAACTGATCAGTTGAAGGTTGTGAGTGATGTCATTGGAACCTTCATCTCGTGGCGAGTGAAGCTTGTACATGTCTCTACTCTTCCTGAAGCTTCATCCCCTCCTCCTCAAGTTCCATCCCCTCGTCAAGCTGCGTCCCCTCCTCCTCAAGTTCCATCCCCTACTGCTAAGTTGACTGCCAAGGAAAAAATATCTGATTTGGTAAAAAAAGATATTTTAAAGATAAATTGTGGCCTTTCAATGAAGTAGTAGGCGTCCCTCATCCTGAAGAGGTTTACGTTGACAACGAAGATGTAACGTCCCTACTGCTTCCTGGACAGGAGCTTACTAATTCAATCCTTCAACTGTTTATGAAGTAAGTATCTGATTCTATGAGTACATAATTTAAATGCATCGTTTAGACACACATACATATTTACTAATTCCCTGATCGATGTCATTATTGTAGATTAATGCATCAAGAATTGGTTGAACAGGGCAGAATCAATGATTTTGGATTCTTGTACCCAGTCTATGCAAGTACAACACCCTTGGAATTGAGACAACAATACATACCAAAGAGGGTGTGTGAATTGAGAAGAAAGGTGTACGTGTTTCATACTACCATGGGTACATATCACAATTCTTGTCTACAATTCACTTAATTCTGCTACATATATCACTGAGTACTTTACTGCTGTGAATTTGTAGCCGCCACTGGCAGTTGGTCCTCATGTGCATGGAGGATCATAAAGTTATCTTCTTATGCTCCACTCACGGTGATCCGGGCTGCGTTGACGAGAGCTGTCAACAAGTAAGCATGTCATTTGATTCTCTTGTATGCGAAATCTCTACTGTGAATTTTCACTGAACATTATTGATAAATTTGTTATTTTGATGATAGTGCCATGAGGACCTTCCAAATCGAGGTAAACAAAAGGCGTGGGTCTCAGGCCACTTATCCTAAATGGTTAAAACCACAGGTTAGTACATATTTGGACACTGGCACACTACCCTTTGAACTTGGTCAGTAATCTATATATGCTAGCTCTTATATATATTTCTTGTTCGTTTTCGACCCATCGGCAACCAACGGGGTCCAACTTATGTGGCATGTAGGTCATGAAACACATATATGATATTATCACGGATGGAACAATTAAATTAACTGCAAAGGTAAATGTATTTGATGTTACATATTATGGCTGAATTCAGTTTCTGGCTTAAGGTTACATATGAAATATGCACGCAAGTTAATTCAGTTTCTGTATGTCTTTGATGTTACAGAGGTTTGCCGGTCCTGCTCCCTTTCCTGATGATGAGGTGGAGCATATATGCAATGTGTTTTGTGAATATCTGTATGCCCTATTTAAGTCCTAAATTCATTTGTAAATATACATACGCAATGTGTAATTCAATAATAAATTTGTTTACTTTTCGAAGAATTCGTTCATTCATTCTAGCTATTTAGTGCTTGAAATAAAAGGTATATGATGTTGTAAATGAGCAAAAAGAGACTACTGAAAAGTATTCGCGACTTTTATGACCGCATATTTTTTAAAGATCCGGTCCTAAAAGATAAAAAAGACTTTTTGGACCGTAAATTTGTTAAAAGTACGGTATTAAAAGTATTCGTTTATTTTAAAAATATGGCGAGACCTTTAGGACCGCATATTTATTAAACATCAGGTCCTAAAAGTCTTCATTTATTTCTAAAAACTATGGCTAGACTTTTAGGACCGCATATTATTTAAACATCCGGTCCTAAAAGTCTTCTAAAAATATGGCTAGACTTTTAGAACCGCATATTTTTTAAACATCCGGTCCTAAAATTCTACGTTTAATTCTAAAAAAATGGCTATACTTTTAGGACCGTATTGTTATTTAAAGACCGGTCTTAAAAGTGTTCGTTTATTTTAAAAACATGGCGTGACTTTTAGGACCGCATCTTTATGTTAAGATCGGTCCTAAAAGTCTACGTTTAATAAACTAAAAAATATGTCTAGACTTTAAGACCGTAAATTTGTTAAATAGCCGCTCCTAAAAGTCCATCTTCTTCGTTTATTTTAAAAATATGGCGAGACTTTTAGGACCGTATATTTGTTATTTGTCCGCTCCTAAAAGTTCAGTCATAAAAATAGTTTTTTAAAAAATATGGCTTCACCTTTAGGACCGTGTATTTGTTAAACGTCCGGTCTTTATAGTTTTCCTTTAAACAGAAATGTTGACTCGTTTTTCAGACAAATTTTTAGGGTTCAAGACAACCGAGGTTCTAGCGTTCTGCTAAAGCTAGGACCCTCGTTGTCGTCGATGTTACCTCTCCTGATGTTGAGCAGCATTATCTGTTTCCCTTTTCTTTGTCTATTTTCTTTTTGTAGGAAAAAGAAGGAAGATAATGAAAAGGACACTGAAAATATCCAAATCAGGGCGAGGTAAAACCGACTACAACGACGATCCAACCTTGAGAAGAATAGTCACTTTGTTTGTTTTTATTCGAATAAGGTAAATGATCTTTTTTTGTATTTTTTGTTTTTTTGTATGTTCTTAACTGTATTCTGCGAATTTTTAAAGTTGATTTATACGAGAACAATGTTTTGTTTGTTTCCTTTTTGTCGGAGAAAGAAAACAGATAATGAAAAGGATAAGGCGATCGAATATGGAATCAATAATAAATTTATTTATATTTTTTTAATGCTGCCCCGTTAGGGGCAGCAGCAGTACAGAAAAAAAATAAAAAATATAAAAACATCTACTCCTCCCCATCGTTGTCGGAGGGGAGGGTGTCGCCGGAGAGGTCGAGACGTCGTCATCTGAAGGATCGTACTCAACGTCTTGGGCGTCGAGTACCACGGTCAGCTTGTTGTTCACGGCGTGATAGACCTGAAACAGTTGGCCCAAGCGTCGGTCTATATGATCGACGCGGGCCAGGAGGTGCTACATCATCTGGTAGAATGACGGGTTCGGAGGTTGTAGAATGACGGGTTAAGAGGAAAAAGAGGACCTGGTGGTGGTGGAGAAGCCATTACGGTGAAGGTTGTAGAAGTGATGGAGAAGAATGTGAAGGAAGTAAAGTAACATCGAGTTTAAATAGAGAACCCTTCCTGAACAATGTGAGATGCCGGAAACAATAACGAGGAGACGCATAGTTCCTCAGAATACGAGGAGACACCTAGTTGGGAAGTTTATCTGGAAGTCGAAGAGACTCTGAATCATTCATTTGAATAGAGTGTCAGGATACGATTCTGCTATCTGAGTAATTTGAAAAGAATAAACCTTTAATACCGGATATTGTAAAAGATCCGTTCTTAAAACTAATATTTTTTAAGAAAAAATTCTTAGTTTAGAAAAAATTGAATTCAAAAAAATAAATAAATGAATTCTAGGACTGGATACGAGATAAAAGGTCGGTCTTAAAAGTAATTGAATTGATTGAAAAAAATAAATAATATACTTTTAGGACCGGATATATTATAAAAGGTCGGTCTTAAAATCAATTAAATTGAAAAAAAAAATTAAATAATAGAATTTTAGACCGCATATTTTTTAACTCCTCATACCTCTCTGTCCTTATTAAACTACTCATACCTCTTTGTCCTTAGTAACTCCTCACAATCTTGTAACTCCACACCACGTGGCTCTCTGCCCCAACTGCTCAAACCATGGTTAGATACAAGAGAACCGCTCGTAAGGGTGCTCTTACTCCTGATGCTCGTGCCTTCCGTAGATCGTTATACGGTGCGCCTCCTCCAGCGAGAGTGCGTTCTATTGTGACAGAAGAGTCTCGGGTCGTTGGACCTATTGTTATTTCGGATGATGAAGAGATTGTCGTACCCCCCGTCCGGCCTTCAGACCATGAAGAGGTTTCGCTCCCCCTCTCCAACGAGTTGGCCCCAGCTCGCCTACCGCTGACCCCTCTCCTCTTTCCTCTAATGATGCGCTGATGCAAATAAGACAAGAACTTGCTGATCTCCGGCGGGAAGTTAATGTTGCTCACGTCGATATCGCCAAGGCTTTGGAGGATAATAAGCTTTAGGATGTTTAGTCAGATTATTGTTTTTGATAATTTTCCGCTTGTTTTTCTTTTGTATTGTTTCTTGTGTACGTGCATATTCTCCAGTAATGTATGAAGCATTAAGAACTAACCTTGTGTCTTTTTTTTTGTTCTTATTCTCTAGTTTCCCTTTAATTTTTATTCATTCGATTCTTTCTTTGCACTCGCTAAAGCCAATCCTCTTTTTTTTAAAAAAAAAAAAAATGAGGACTTTTAGGACTAGATGTTTAATAAAACTATGGTCTTAAAATTAAATGAATAATAAAAAATTAGGACCGGAGTTTTTAAACCTCCGGTCTTAAAAATGTAATTATATATTTAGGACCGGCTACTTTATAATTAACCGGTCTTAATAAAATCAAAAATACTAAAACATGTCTCTATCACGCGGAATATTAAATTTCTCTCTCTAAACTTCTCTTGTCGCGCCGAAAGTGATTACTCAGGTTCTGTCTCCAGTGTTTGTGTGTTGCTTCGTCGCTGCTTTGCGTTGCTCTCTCGAAAATCACTTTACGGTTCCTTAGCTAAACGTCTATAGACCAAGTTTGTAAGAGGTGTTTCGGTTATATTACTTTATGGTTTTCTCGGGTTGAACGAAATCGATGAAATGTTCTTGTCGGTTTCTCGTTGTTAATGAATATTGTATTTTGAAGATTATATTTGCGCTTTAGACCTACCCAACTGACCAACAAATGTTTTTAGGTTACTCTTGCTACGCAACATCAACGTTCGTGGCAGGAGAAGAAAGACTCAGCAAACGCATTTGAATTTATTGCTAAACAAATTTAATTTGTGAAGGATTTTGTAAGACTTATACGGTATGAGTATGGCATGGTGAAAAAAATACCAAGTGGGTCTCAACGTGGGGAAGTGGCCTTTGATGATAATGACACGGATATGGATGATCGCATAGAAGACATTATTCGTGATGTAGGAGAAGAGGCTTTTCATCAATCACATGCATATGGTAATATGTGCAGTGATGTAGAGACCCGCTATACCCTGGGTGTAAAAAATACCAATTGTTGAACGCTGTATTGAAATTGGTAAGCTTGAAGGCACATCATGGATGGAGCGACAAGAGTTTTTCTGAAATGCTTGAGGCTTTTATGGACAAGCTTCCGGATGAAAATGTGTTGCCGCACCGATACTATGATGCTAAGATAATACTTTGTCCGCTGGGGATGAAGTACAAAAAGATCCATGCATGTCCGAATGATTGCGTATTGTGTAGAAAAGAGTTTGAAGAGAAGCATAATTGTCCGATATGTGAAACCCCAAGGTACAAGTCAAATAAGGGGCCTACAAAAGTGTTGTGGTATCTTTCAATCATACCAAGGTTCAAGCGGTTGTTTGCAAATGAAAATGACGCAAAAAATTTGAGGTGGCATGCAGATGAGAGGATTTCTGATGGAAAGCTTCAACATCCGGCCGATTCTTCTCAATGGAAGAAAATCGATCATTTATTTCCGAACTTCGGCGAAGAACCTAGGAACCTTAGGCTTGCCCTTAGTACGGATGACATGAATACATATGGAAGCCTTAGCAGCATACATAGTTCATGGCCTGTGCTCCTTATTATTTATAACTTATCTCTTATGTTATACATGAAAAGAAAGTACATCATGTTGTCTATGTTGATTTCGGGACCAAAACAACCTGAAAATGACATTGATGTTTACCTTCAGCCCTTGATCGAAGACTTGAAGGAGTTGTGGGAAGAAGGTGTCGATGATTTTGATTCTTTCAAGAAGGATGTGTTTAAATTGCGAGCCATGATATTTTGTACTATAAACGACTTCAAAGATATGGGAACTTGTCGGTATAGTGTAAAAGGCCATAAAGCATGTCTGGTTTGTGAAGAAGGCACACGCTACCATCAACTTCAACATGGAAGAAAGACGGTTTATCTTGGACATAGGAGATTTCTTAGACGGGGCCACCCATATCGTCGATTAAAGAAAGCCTTTTTTGGTGGCCAGGAGTATGAAAATGCTCTAGTGGGATTGACTGAGGATCAAGTTTATGAAAAGGTGAAAATATCAATGTCATCTTCGGTAAGACTGCAAAGAGTAGAAAAGAAACAAATATATGGAAAAAGAGATCTGTATTCTTCGATCTTCCATATTGGCGCAATCTTGATGTGAGACACCATGATCGATAGTATTGTTGGCACGCTTCTCAACATACAAGGTAGTTCCAAGGATGGTGTGAAGGCAAGATTGGATTTGCAAGTAATGGGAATACACGAAGACTTACATCCAAGGCCATACGGGAAGAGAACTTATTGTCCCCCGGCTTCTCATACTTTGTCTAAGATGAGAAACAAAGTTTTTGTGAGTGTTTGCATGGCACAAAAGTTCCCTCGGGGTATTGTTCAAATTTTAAGGGGCTTGTA
This sequence comes from Acacia melanoxylon, assembly GCA_019022615.1. Lineage (NCBI taxonomy): Eukaryota > Viridiplantae > Streptophyta > Magnoliopsida > Fabales > Fabaceae > Acacia > Acacia melanoxylon. Next base: position 1,149,089 of record JAFJYJ010000107.1, read on the forward strand.
TCGATGAAGGACTTGAAATTAGTAGGCCAAAAGTCTCATGATTGTCATGTCTTGATGCAACAGCTACTCCCAGTAGCTATTCGAGGCATCGCCGAATATGATCTTCGGGTCGTTTTCACTAGAATTTGTGTCTTCTTCAATGCGGTTTGTAGTAAAGTTTCCGAGATTGAAAAGTTGGATGAATTGGAGAATGAAGGATGTGCCACCTTGAGAAGCTTTTTCTTCCTACCTTTTTTGACATCATGGTTCATCTAATTGTTCATCTAGTGAGGGAGATAAAGTTGTGCGGCCCTATCCATTTACGGTAGATGTACCCAATTGAAAGATCTATGAAATTCCTAAAAGGGTACGTGAAGAACGCATACCAGTTAGAAGCATCAATTGTTCATAAATATGTTTCTAAAGAATCCATGGAATTTTGTCAAAATTATTTCGCCAAAGTAAGACATATTGGGCTTCCAAAACGTCAGCATGCTAAAGGGGGTAGACGAGGGGCTCCAGTAAAGAGTGTGGATCCGATGAATTGTCACAAGTCCACTTATACATCTTGAATAATGTTGATGAAGTTCAAGCCGAGCATAGCTGCACATAAAGAAGTTTGTAAGGAAAGAAAATCATCGAATGATCGAACAAAGGTTGATTAGGGAGCATAACAGAACTTTTGCAAACTGGTTCAAACAAAAGGTCGAGGGAGAGGAATGTGTTTCTGATACAATCAAATGGCTAGCACGTGGTCCTGAGGTTGATGTCATAAGTTGGAATTCATATGTGATCAATGGTTATACATTTTACACGAAGTCCCTAGATGATAGGAGCACCGTCCGGAAACGGTGGTGTTATGTTAGAATTTGAATCTATGCACTTCTCCAGTTCGAAAGACAAGAGGCCTTTATTGGCAGTCATGCCATATTATGAGGTTATTGAAGAGATTTGGGAGGTGGACTATGTTAAAATTAGATTTCCCATTTTCAAATGCAAGTAGGTTAATGTCAATAATGGTGTTCAGATCGATCGGCTAGGATCTACATTAGTCGATGTCAATGGTAGAAGTTTTGGAGATGAACCTTTTATTATGGCGAGACAGGCGAAACAAGTGTTCTATATCACCGATCAAGAAAATAAAATGTGGTCTGTAGCTCTCCAAGGAAATAGGGTCATTGATATTGATGAGGAAAGTCATTCAAATTATGGTCTTCCTGAGAGTACTCCTTTTTCAAGGGGTCTACTGGGACATGAACGAAGAAGATGAAGCGGATAATGAACCCGGCATAAGAAATGATCATCAAGAAGGGATATGGGAGGATATCACTTTATAAAAGAGTCAATTCATAAGGTAATATTCATATGCATAATTCTTTGAAAACTTTAAGGTTTTAATTTTATTATATTCCTTCTATGTTCTTAAACAATGTCATGACTATGGAGTTTGTTCTTGTTTTATTTTTGTGACGAGGATCGATCCAAAGGGGCATGTTATAAAAGAGGATGTTACGTTGTTGGGTGGGAATCAGATGAAGGCATGGTGAATATTATATTGGGCATGTATGTTGTATTTGTAACTTATTGTATTTGCATTGTAAGTAAGTTATCTTATTGTATAAATTAATTTAGGTGTTGTAGTCATAGTATAATCATTAATTAAGAAGTAACATAACTCATGGTGAATAATGTTTGTATTCTTTTTCCCAATTCAATTTATTCATAATTGTTCATAGCTTGTAGCTTAAAGTACCGACTTTTATGTGCTGGATTTGTGTATATATATGATCAGGAAGAACATAACAGGGAAAAAATTCAGGAAAATTTTGACCGGAAATAAATACGCTGGTATTAAATGTTCAACTGTTAAGACCGGATGTATTTATATGTCTGGTCTTAAAGGTCATGTGTACATATTTGATATTAAGCCGGTCTTAAAAGTTGGTCTTTTAAGACCGATGTATTTATACGTCCGGTCTAAAAATTCAATTTTTAAGACCGGATGTAATTACCACCAGTCTTGAAAGTCAGTCTTTTAAGACCGCGTATAATTAGTCGTCAGGTCTTAGAAGCCGCTATTTTTCAGACCGGATTTATTTTTGTCCGGTCTTAAAATTCTGATCTTTTAAGAGCGTTGAGTTTTTGCCGGTCTTAAAAGTTGAGTTTTAGGACCGAACAAAAAATATTTCAGCTTTATTTAAGACGACTTTTAAGACCTAATGTTTTAAATGTCGGTCTAAAAGAGTTTTTTAAAAGATCGGTTCGAGTCCGGTCTTAAATGTAGACTTTTAATAATTTGGAACAAGACCGGTCATGGTCCGGTCTTACGATGCCTCTTTTGTCCAGTCTTAAAACCCTTTTTTTTTTTGCACTAGTATGAGAACTATTATTGTGAAAACTACATTTTAGAAATGAGAATTTTTTAAAAGAATAAAAAAAAATGTTAACCCAGGTTTTATTTTTCTATCAAAGAGTTTTCCAAGAGATAAAAATAGAGTTTTGAATAACTAATTTCAGAGTTACATTGAATTAGTTACGAATTTCTAAAATTCTAAGAAAATTAATTATTTCATGGTACCCGGTATTCATTTAAGAAAGAGTTTTAATTTTTTTTGTTTAACCAGTGATATTATTTGGGTCACAAGTGGTTTTAAATGGCTAAACAACTTTATTAAGTGACCTTTAAATAAGTGGGTGTTAGATTTCTTCAAATACTCTTTTATTCATGTGCAGTGAACTACTCTTTGGCAAAAACCCCTTAATATGTGCAATCAAGCAGAATATTTTGAGACAAAACTTATAAATTTGGAAGATAAAGTTGATTAAGGTCTTATGATCAAAATAAATTATTTCTCTAGTTCTTATATATTCAGAATGGGAAGGAGTCCCATATAACCAAGAGTTCAAATCTCATTCTAAAAACCAATATCATCATATGCCCAAGAGTTCAAGAGTTCAAATCACATGTTTGAAAACAAAACGTGTGCTCAACTAAACTATATTTATTCTTTGAAAATATCCAATACAGGCATGCCTTAATTTGATTTTCCATATTGAAGAGTTCATTCCCTATAGCCAAGTATCAGCAGTTTATCGAAATTATTCTCTACTTCTCTCACCTCATATATTCAAGGTAAAATAAATTATTCCACTATATCAAAATATTTCCAACAAGTTCATTAATTGATTAACCAGTGGCAAGTTCGTATACATCCATTGAACATGATGCATAACATGTATATTTCCAAATAAATTAAAAGGCAAAAAATAACAAAAATACAGAGCATTTATTCTGTCTTGTATAGATAAAATTTGTATTTTATTTGTTTAATTTCCCTATCTTAATACTAGGGTTGCCACCTAAAAATACATGCTGTGATGACAAAATAATCTCAGTAACCAAAGTATTAGGGTTATCACATGAAAATAAAAAACGAGATAATATAAAAATCTGGTTAATCAAAGCCGCTAGTTCTATGCAACATATATAAGTATGCGATGATATCTATAAAGCAAAAACACAAAAATTGTTCTTGGGGGAATCAGAATACACACAAGAAGTAGACATGCTTCAAGTCCAATCACATCTACTTAATAGCTATCTCGTGTTTTTTGAGCAAGAGATGTTTGCTGCATCTTTTGGTGTTTTTTCCCGTGATTCTATTCGTTGTTAGATCCTAAATTAAATAAATGATATTACGATATCTTATTGGTTAAAAAAAAAAAAAGTTGATTCGTTTACGATTTATTTCAATAATTGGAAATGTGGTGCATTTTTTATAGTGAAAAATACAGAAAAATACTATCAAACTTGGTAAAAAACAAATAAGTATATATTTTGAATTTCAATAATTCCAAAAAGACTGATTTTGAATTTTGAATTTTGGACAAATGTACAAAATTACCTAACTACCTTTTTCAAAAAATAAAAAATCATCATACAACCCTTTCTGGTCGTCGAAGCTTCAATGCCGACGACAGGAGATAGCATGACCATCACCCGAGCTCCCTTTTTTAAGTAAAATTCATTAATATAGATACTAGATTTGTTAATATAGATACTAAATTTGTAAATAAGATTCACTAGAGCTCTGTGCGGTCTCAAATATTTTTTAAAATTTCTCAAGCAAAAGTTATTAATATAGATAATGGAGTTATTAATAGAGATAATAAATTGTAAATATGGTTCACACGAGCTCCAATGGTCTCATCTATTTTTTTCCTCAAAATTTATCCAGATATTCGAGTTGTTAATATAGATACTAAAGTTGAAAAAAAGGTTCACCGGAACTTTGGCAGTCTCATATATTATTTTAAATTTCTCAAGCAAAAATCATTAATATAGATATTGGAGTGGTTAATATAGATAATAAATTTGTAAATAAGGATCATTGAGCTCCAGCGGTCTTATATTTTTTTTTTAAAAAAAAAAATCAAGCAAAAGTCATTAAAATAGATACTAGAGTTGTTAATATAGATAATAAAGTTGTAACTTGTAAATATGGTCGACCGGAATTGGCGGTCTCATAAATTTGAATTTCTCAAGACAAAGTCGTCAATATAGATACTTGAGTTGTTAATATAGATACTAAAGTCATAAAATATATATGAGACTGTTAGTGTAACATCCCATTTTCAAAAGCAGTATATTTTTTTTTCATCAGAGTAGAGCATCAGAGCGATTGAGTAACTGATACATATATTTCAAATGCCGTAAGTCTGGCTGATTACAAAAGCGGTACAATGAATGAGAGTTTTCATAGTAAATAACAACGAAGTGTCTCCCTGGCAATACTCATCTTTGTGGCAACAAAAGGAATCCTCCATTTGGGACTCTAAGCGTCTTTGCTTGCCCTTATCTTATTTCGGTCCTCGACCCGAAGCTATTTTAAATCCGAGGTCCAAATGCACATCGGACCTCGGGTAACGGTTAACCTCATATTTACATACACAACATATGGAAGACATCATAGCATTAATCAAAACATAAGTATATAGCATATGGAAGATTAATATAACAACAAAGACACATCTCATGTAAAGTTATCTATGCTAACGAGACACATCGTCGCATGTAAAGTTATCTATGTTAACGACACATCTCATGTAAAGTTATCTATACAATTCACTCGTATAGTCGTCTATCACATATAAGTATACGGTAAATATCGAGTTAGTGTTAGATGCGAACGTACCTTTTGGCGGTACAACGGAACTTTTACGGAAAAACGTGAAATTCGACGGCGGGAAAAAGCGGTATGACGGTGGCACAATGGCGGCTCGATTAGCTCGAGATATCCTATAAGGACAACGTTTATCAACATTTGGCATCATAACGAGGCCATTTGGACGAAAATTACTATTTTGCCCCTAGTACCCCTATTTGGCGGAATTTCGCGGAACTTCGTTACTTTGACCTTATTCCATTTCAAAATTATCCCCACTATGTTTTTACCTCGTCGGCATCTTTCAATGCAATGAGGCTTAAAAACAAGTATAGGAATATATTCGAAACTTCCTAGATCAAAACAACGGTTCTACTATAACTACCAGAAAGAACTACTAAAACTAAAAACTAAGGACGGAAGAACTTACTCGGAGCTAAGGCGAGAATTTTTCCAGAGCTTCTCTCTCTAGAACCTCTCTCTAGGATTTGGATTTGGTGTGAAGAATGAGAGAAAGAGAGCTTGCTATTTATAGGGAAAAATAGGGACAAGTGGGAATTTCCACAAAAGTCTTGAGATCGGATTCGTAGTTGGATCGCATTTTGAGGACAAAACACTCTTGGCCATCCATGGTCAAGATCGAAATCTAAGAGCCCTAAAGTCAATGGATGAGTTGTCATCCATGATGGCTCTTTGCTTTATGGCCTCCTCCCGGCCCGATAAAAGCTGCCGATCGGTGTCCGTTTAGCGCGATTTCGCGAAACTCAAAAATCCGGCGTGTAACTTTGAAGATCTTTTCATCCTCTTTCATATTATCTATTTGGATCCTCTTTTGATCATATCAGGTATTCTCCGGTGCGTCGGAAGATATTCGGACAAACGCATCCGTTACGGAAATCGCTTAGATAGAACCAACACGGACAACAATTCAGATCGTAAAGCGTCCGGTTGTTGCCTAACTTAATCTCGTGTTTAAAAAGACACAATTGTTTCTATAGGTTCTCACTTTGCCTATCGATCTCTTTCTATCTGATCAACTTTTCGTCTTATTTGAAATTAGGGTTTTCGGTTGCGGAATCGACGTCGGTAAATTCTTTCTTCGTGTAGAATTTCACTTGTACTTAATTTGATCATCTGAAAAGACTTTTACCTCTGGTTTTTTGTAGAATTTATTTCTAACTTTTCCCCGGTCTGCGCTATTATTCTTTCGACTCACCGCATTATATTATTATTTTATTCAAAATGCCTTCACATTTATTTTTTTCTTTTATTTTTTATTTATTTTTCTAAGCATAAAATATTTTATTAATATATTTTTTTATTTAATAATTTCGAATTTCTCCAATTAAAAATAATTATTTAAATTATTTTTAATTCATTTACTTTATACCCTAATTATCCCATTAATTACCAGATTAGCCACTTACTAATTTTTGATAATTTTCTTAATTAGGATAAATCATTATCTCACAACTATTTTACTTACATTGGTATTTTATATCCCATGTAAAATATTAAAAATCATGGGGTCACTTATGATCCCAAAATAATACTTAATTTTTGCCTCATTATTTTTCAAGGGAAATTATCCCAAAAATTCCTAAAATTAGAGACAACATACTTTCTAATTTTTTATAAATATTTTACTACCTCTTGGGATTTATCATAATATTTTTAGGCCATTTAATGCTCTAAAAATACATTTTAGCTCTTTATCTCTCCTAATTTCCATAGTAATTACCTTAGAAAATAAGATAATTATTACTTATTATTTGAAACCACATGTTCACCTATTTTCAATAGGTATTATCTATCGAAATATAATATTAGAGATAAATAATTATCCGGGTATTATTGATCGGAGCTCCGATCGACCTTATTTACAACTTTATTATCTATATTAATAACTCCAAGTATCATATTAACTACTTTTGCTGGAAAAATTTAGAAAAATGTGAGACTGCCAGAGCTCCGATGAGCCTTATTTGCAATTTTAGTATCTATATTAACAACTCAAGTATCTATATTAACGAATTTTACTTGAAAAATTCAAAAAAAAAATAGAGAGAGAGAGAAAGAAAGAGCGACCGCCAGAGCTTCAGAGACTAATCACCAGAGCTTCGTCAGTCAGCAAGGTCACTGAAGCCAAAGCTCCAGCGGTCGACAACCAACAAGGGGTGTGTGATGATCTTTCATTTGTTTTTTTAAAAAAAAGAGTAAGGGTAGTTAGGTAATTTCTCACATTTGTCCAAAATTCAAAATTTCAAAATTTCAAGTAAGTCTCTTTTAAATTATTGAAATTCAGCATACTTATTTTTCTTTTATGAATTTTGACAGTATTTTTCTGTCATTTTCCTCGATTTATAATCTACTAGGCTACCTGCAGAGTTATTGATATATTCGTATAATATGAAACTCCTGGCGCTAGCTTAAATTATTGAATACTTATATTGTTTAGGGTTTCGCTTATTGTTGTGAGATTATACTCTTTAGTCAAAGTTGTTGAGAATCGATCGTCTTATTGAGATTATTTCCTAAATAGAAGTGGCGACTATGCATGAATAGGAAATTTTGATTTCAATTCATACATATTTCTAATATGATCGGTCCTAGCAATGCATCTATTGACTTAGGACCTAATTATCTTGTTCATTCTTTATTTTTTTCTGGTCCTTCACGGTTGGCTATACGAACTTGAGATCTGAAAGGGAATCACTTTCCCTGCCTATCATTTGGATTCGCGGGGAGGGAAGCTCTTCTCTCCCTGAACCGTCAGGATCAGATTTGGATAGTTGAGAATTTTTTTTTTACTTTATATTTTTTCAAAAAAAAATTATTTTAATGTATAGAGAATCTAAAATAAAGATAATCTCTCAATTTAAGATTTTTTGAAAAATGATTTTTTATTTAAAAATAAGTAGTTAACAAAATCAAATCGAACCGTCAGGATCAGATGGGTAGATGGTTTTATCGATAGGCACCGAAAGTGGATCTGATCTGAAAGACCGCAGATGAGAGTGTGGCGCACTGGACACAGATCATCTCGTCCAGTATTCCACAGCTTTTTTTCCTTTTTTTTTTTTTTGCTACAATTATTCTAAAACTTGATTATAGGCTTGAACAGAGGTATGAGGTCTTTCTTCAATGAAAAGGAAAAACAAGAGATAAGGTTTGCAGGTGTCTTTTCTTCCACAACGTTTTGTTTTCTTTTCAAGGGTCGTTAATGATTTTTGGATCTTTCTTTTTCAAAATGGGACATGCCAATGTTGAATGAGTAAACTAATGTGCCTGAAAATTATTTACATATTACACACGTTATTATCCAATTGGAGAATATGTATACACGTTTTCTAACGTTAACTGTAGCAATTTGTATTTTTTTGTGACAATAATAAAAAGAACCAGGTACTCTTGAAAGAAGCAAACTTCTTCACTGTACTGCTGTGGCAGCTTGAACAAGAACGTTGTCTTCAGTATGACTAACCCACCAACAACGGCCATGTCTTTACTCTTACTCTTCCGGATCATTTTCACTATTTGCGTCACCTCCTACACTCCTGATGATAATTTCTTAGTCAGCTGTGGTAGGTCTCAAGATTCTTCTACCATAGATGGCAGGAAGTGGACCGGAGACACAGACTCTAGAACCTTCTCTTCAATCGAACTCTCCGACGGCGGCAAGTCATTCGTACGAGACTACTCACTTATCAAAACAGTCCCTTACAACACTGCACGCTTATCTTACTCCGAGTTCTCGTACTTGTTTCATGTGAGGACCGATGGCCAAAAGTTTATTCGCCTCTATTTTTACCCAGCTTCCTACGGCCACAATTTCATTCGCTCTGACTCTGTCTTCTCTGTCAGCGTTGGATTTCACACTCTTTTGAAAGACTTCGATGCTTCAGTCACCGCTGATTACACCGGCGAACCATCCATTTCAAGAGAGTACTCCGTCAACATTGTTCACCCCAGGAAAGGGCTTAGACTAACCTTCACGCCAAGTTCATCTCATCCAAACGCCTATGCTTTCATCAACGGCATCGAGGTTATCTCTATGCCCACCTTTCTTTATTATACAAACCCCAAAAACCTGCTGGGGATGTTTCTAGAGGGTGGAGTCCAGCAGTATGCAGTCAATAACGACAGTGCTTTGGAGACAGTGTACAGAATCAACGTTGGCGGGAGGCAAATCCCTCCAGAAAATGATACTGGCATGTTTCGGAATTGGGAACCAGATAATATGTACTTGGAGATAGAGCGCTCACAAAGTATATCGACGGCTTTTAATGGTGTAAAGCCAATCGACAAAGATTCTCAGAGCTATTTTGCACCGGATGAAGTATACATGTCTGCTCGAAACTACGGGATGAATGAAAAATCCAAATTTAATGTCTCTTGGGAATTTGAAGTGGATTCGGGGTTTCATTATATGGTGAGATTGCATTTTTATGAGTTTGATGAACAAATTGAAAACACTGGAGACAGTTTTTCAAATCTTTATGAATGATGCTTTGGTGGAGTCTGTGGCCGATGTGATGCTTTGGACTCAGAATCAGAGACTAGTTCCTGTCCATAAGGACTATGCAGTGTCGATGCTGATCAATGGAAGCTTCAACAAGCTAAATCTTTCAATTAAGTTGCAACCACACCCAAGTAGAAACAGCAGTTATAGAGATGTGTTATTGAATGGTATTGAAATTCTTAAAATAAGTGACTTCAGACACAATCTGGGAGGTTCCAATCCCAACCAACCTCCTTCCTCCTCATTGCTTCCGAGGGCATCTGGCCGCAACCCACAAAAAATTAGAGTAATTTCCATAGTTGTGGGATCAACTTCCGGCTTCATTCTTCTATCCCTCCTCGTTTTTCTAACTTATTTTCGATTGGCTCGACCTGCAATCAAGGAAGGAAATTCAAAGTGGGGACCGAAATCAGTATCGACGTCAAAAACAAACAAATCCTCACTGTTACAATCCGATTTGTGTCGTTGCTTTTCTATAAGCGAGGTAAGAGTAGCCACTAATAATTTCGATGATGGTTTAATTATCGGTGTTGGAGGGTTTGGCAATGTCTATAAAGGCCAAATTGACCATTGTTCAGTTCTTGTGGCAATCAAACGCCTAAAAAAAGGTTCACAGCAAGGGGTCAAAGAGTTCCAATCTGAGATTGAAATGCTCTCTCAACTTCGTCACCATCATTTGGTATCTCTTATTGGTTATTGCAACGATGAAAACGAGATGATCCTTGTATACGAGTTTATGGCTCGAGGGACCTTTCGTGACCATCTTTACGATTCTCAAAACCAACCACTTACTTGGAATCAAAGGTTGGAAATTTGCCTAGGTGCTGCGCGAGGACTGCATTACCTACATACAGGGGCAAAGCAAGCAATCATTCATCGCGACGTCAAGTCGACAAACATATTGATAGATGAAAACTGGATGGCCAAGATTTCAGATTTCGGATTATCCAAAATAGGACCTGCGGGTATTACGAGATCTGACATCAACATAAGCACATTAGTGAAAGGAAGCATTGGATATTTGGATCCAGAATACTACACATTACAAATATTGACCGATAAGTCGGACGTGTACTCATTTGGAGTTGTCTTGTTAGAGGCATTATGTGGGAGGCCACCTATTCTTCGAGCAGTGGAGAGGGAACGACAAAACCTTGTAGAGTGGTTCCGAAGATGTGTTGATGAGAATGAGATTTATGAAACGGTGGATCCAATCTTGAGGGAAAGTATGACGCCAGAGTGCTTAGAGGTATACACTGAGATTGCATTGAAATGCTTAGCGAATAATGGGAATGAGCGGCCATCCATGGGTGATGTGATGCTGGGCTTAGAATCTTTGTTGGGGATGCTGAACAAAGCAGACAAGACAAAGCTTGGTTGGACCCTAAATGAGGAATTAACTATTGAAGGAGAGGAATCAGGATTCAAGCTTGGTTGTAAATCAACGTAGATAGATCACTTTGTCATCGTGTCTACGCTTCACAACGTTGCGTGAACCACTTTGTGTCATTCACCAATAATTTCAGAATTATTAATTGCATGTACCAATGTTGACCACAATATCGTTTTCTTTTCAGCGTCCAATATAATTTTTTACCCTTTTTCCCAAGAAATTCCAATGCTATTTTTTTGTTTTTTGTTTTATAAAAAAGATGGCTAAAAGCCTACATAATAAATTAAAGGAAATTACACATACGGGAAATTAATCCCAAACGCTCTTGGTCAACCCAAGATCTCAAACAAAGAGGATAAACATCGAAAATTTCATTCTTCGATATGCCCATTTTAGCTAATGCATCAGCAATTTTGTTATAATCTCGTGAAATGACTTTCAACTGCACATGCCACTGCTTCCCTATCATCTCTCGGATCCTTAGAAGCTGAAGGCTCCCTGCACCGAAACTGATATCCTGCACCAGCCGAAGAACCTCTTCAGCATCTAACTTAATAATGACCTTTTTCACTCCCATATCCCAAGCTATCATAAGGCCTTCCAAGATCGCCCACTCTTTAGCAGATTGGGCATTACATATCCCCAGCTCCTTTGAAAAGCCAACAGACCATAAACCTGAATCATCCCTCATAAGGCCACCACAACCAGACTTAGATGAAAAGAGTGACATAGCCCCATCAACATTGACTTTATACATACCATCCAACAGGGGGTTTAGTCCAGCCTCTAATGACCACCCCATTCGAGACTTCCTTAACTGGGTGGGAAATAAAAGTAGGCCAAATACAAGAAATAGCAGCCATCTGGTTACTAGGCTTCCCAAATATCAGAATCAAAAATAGCAGAGTTCCTCCATCCCAAAGCTTCCAAATGACAACACCAGATAAAAGATTCCACTGCCCTCCCCACATAATACTTAAACTTCCTTTTAAATTCAGGATCATTCAATCTTTTAAATTAGTAGCAAAAAAGGAAATGGCAAACCTGGAAGGAATCAACATAGACCAAATCTTCTTAGCATAAGCACAATCTCTTAAGATGTGAAGAATGTCTTCCACACCAGCATTACAAAAACCACAAGCAGCTGAAGAGTGAAACCAGTCGCTTCTCCATGCATTAGTTGGTAGCTTACCTAAGTAGGTCTTCCAAAGAAACACTCTAATTCTCTCAGCACCTCCCCACTTCCAGATAGTTTTGAAGAAATCATCCCTCAGCTGATGTGGCCACTGTTCGATAATAGAATAGGCGCTTTTAAGGGAGAACGAACCATCCCCAGACATGCCCCAAATCAAAAAATCATTACCAGAGTCAGATCTAGGAGGGAGGACTAAAGCCGGCCGACTGATCCCCGCAGGAGAGAGCACCTCAGTAAGATTTCCCATATCCCATAGCCCTCCTTGAGCCCATTTTTCCACAGCTGAATTGTCCTCCTCCGCAGTCAAAGGACGAAGATACATGTTTCCCAACTTCACGCCAACATCAACCCAATGGTTATGGAAGAAATTTACCGTACTACCATTACAAATTTGCCACTTTGCTCCCTTATCCACAAGATCCCTATGTAGAGAGAAGCTTCGACAGAGCAACCAGCGTACCATCAATATGCCCCTCTAGCTGGTTTCCTTTGATCAAAGGAAGGACAATAGATTCCCAAATCAGAAAATTTGTGCGATCTAGCTTGATCGTAGTGGTCTGGCTTGAAGAGCTAAACAGGGAGTTTGCTCTGGCATTTGTCTGGGAAACAGAGTCGACGGAGGAAGTAGAGGTGGATGAATCGACCATCACTACTAACTTCGATACCAAGATAGAAAATGAGAAAGAATATGTGTAATACTGATGCACTGCAAAATACGCAGTGGATATCTTTCATATATAGACAGCCATACAAGGATGTAGAAGAATATTTACAATTGCCAAAATAATAACAGAACCTATAATGCTATGACACGTATACACAAATATCCTGGACAATATTCTTCAGGATTTACAGGATTTGTAGACTAACTTTTTATTGGGACCACAGTGCTAATCATACCATGCTAATTATATTCTTCTAATAACTTGTACATATCCGAATTTAATTAGAATTTGAAATTGTGAAATAAGAAGAATTTTTATGTTTGGAAATTTGTCACGTTTCTGTGTAATGGATTTCTGATCTTATGAGCTATGGTATGTTATGAAGGTGAAGCTGAATCTATGAGAATGTAACTTCGGCCGGAGAGGGAATCCAATCCCATTGAATTATTTATAGCACTGAAACATGGAATAAGTCAAGAAGCAAGATTTTGCAAGCCTGGTTAAATAACATGGAATGTGTTTGTGTGTGAGTACAAGAATGCCAGTGCAAAGTATCAGAATGCTCTGAAGATCCTTGACTCTATTATCGAGAAACAATTGTAACCTCCATGACCATGCGAGAACATCGAGCCACATCTAAAAACCGTTGCAGCACTCAATGAATCGGACATGTGGCAACTGCTTGGGAAATAGTAGTGTTTATTTTATTAATCCGTGGCAGACAAAAAATGCATATTCGTTTTTACAATGACTGTTATATTGATTTGAGTCTATTCACTGTCCAAAAAAAAAAACACGGATTACCCACAAAATTAGTCGGAAATTACCCACAGAATTCCATGGGGTAATTTTCATGGGTAAAAAGTACCTACGTGGGTAATTTTGTCGGTAATTAAATTTACCGACTCGGTAATTTTGCCATGGCAGAATAAATTGATTTTTACCACGGCAAATTTACCAACAAAAATTTTCCGTCAGTAATTAAAAATTACCGACGAAATTACCCACAGAATCCCGTCGGTAATTTCAGTTACCAACTGAATTCTGTGGGTAATTCCGTCGATAATTTTTACCCATGAAATTAGTGGGTAATTTCCGATGGAACTTTTTCCGTCGGTAATTCCGTTTGTACGTGTTTTTTGTAGTGATTGTTATACCTCATTCGTTTAAGAGTCAATCCAAATTTTATCAGTGGATCAGATATGACATCTCTAATTATACGAAGATATCGATTCACTCCGGTATGTAATAAGAAGAATAAAATTGAATTCGGCAAAAGTCAACAAAACACCTTCATTGGATTTGTTGCCGATACAATGTGATGGAATGACTACATTTTGCTTAGACTACTACATTATAAAATACTTCATCGTAAACATGACACGCTGTGGCCTAGCAAAATAAGACTAATGAGCGTGAAGTTCAGAGATATCACAAAATAGGACTAATTTTGATATATAAATTTGCATGAAAATAATCTTTAGATTCTGAACCGCCTTAAATGCTCAAAACTAACGTGATGATTATGAATGGCCATATATGGGCCATTAAATGAGTATATCCTAGATCTTGTTTTACTCTATAACAACGATTTGCAGAATTGAAGCTATAAACATGCATGATTGTTAGATTAAGTGTAAAGGAACTCAACCTCTTCAATAAATATTGAACCTTTGACCATTATGAATGAGAAAAAACCATTAATTAGATCAAACAGTACTCAAATACAATCTTGTAACACTATGATGCCAAATAATATATATCAGATAAATGTATTATAAAGAAACAAAAAGTGAATGAAGATACCATGCCGGGGATGTCATAAACAACAGTAGTAGCGGCACCACCATAAACTTTACTTTGCTTTTGATCAATGTCAACACTTGTGTGAAGAATGCAGCTCCTATTGTTGATTCCTGTCCCCAAACATATATAAAACACATTCTTACATGTCTATCAATCTTATTAATTTAAATTCAAACCTCTTCAATCACATATATATGACATTATTAATTAACCCGATACTCAGAAAATTGCCCCCTCAAATCTCAGAACCAAACTTGTCTTCCCTGGTCCCATGCATGTGCCCAAGAAGTACCTGCAGCCAAATTATTATGTAGATATACATATATAAATATAATATTTAGTTCTTTGGCAAACAGAAAATTGACTCTCTAGTACAAAATCAGATAACTTTGATCAGAAATTGGCTAAGTCCAGAATTATCATACGATAGAATATGATTCTATCGTATGATAACTTTGGCAAACAGAAAATTTTGACTCCCTAGTACAAAATCAGATAACTTTGATCAGAAATTGGCTAAGTCCAGAATTATCTTGTTAATGGGTATAAGGCACATTTGAGTCTTGGGGATGTTTTCTTAAAATTAAAAATACTAAAAGATAAATTAGTTGGTCAAAATCTTATTTTCAAGCTAGAATTTTAGGAAAATAAAGAATGACATAATTATTAAAATGTGTAAAAGCCTCGAAAAAATAAGTTAAAATTATAGATAGTTATTTTGGGAAATATAAAGAGTTTATGAAGAAGTTTGTTTCCCAAAAGAGATAAAAATAATTTTAAATCTATTTTTATGAATTAAGGGCCTATATTCATGAGAAATTCAAGAGAAATAGTTAGAGGTTATCTTTTGGCATGCATGAAAATTGTAGTAAAATTATTTTGTGGCTTAAAGAAGTTAGTTAAGGAAAAAACTCTTTACAATGTGGTAAGGATTGATTTCTAGAATTTATTCCATGCGTTTGGTATTAACCAAGGGTTGAAATTGAAAACAAAATTAAGCTAGAAGGGCAAAATAGTCCAACGAGCCTTTATACCCATTAGCCTCCCCCTTACTCTTCCATTCTTTCGTCCTTTATCGAGCAAATAGAATGAGAGAAGCTCAGAGAAAGTGGATCAGAGCAAGCAACGTTGGCGAGGATGAAGAAGAGAAAGAGAGGTCAGAATCCTCATGCGAGCCGATCTTTGAACGAAAGTAAGTGTTCTCATTCTTCCCCTATCCTCATTTTTTGAGATTGATTCGTTCTAAAGGATTAATGAAGGTTGAAATTTGATATGATGGGAAAAACAACGATTGTGTACAATAATAGTAGTTAGATGTAGAGTAAAACTTAAAATAATGAAGATTGGTGTTGCATGCATAGGCGGATGCAAGTGTATGAGAAGGGGGCAAGTGCCCCCTTAAATTATGATGTTTAAAAAAAAAAATAAGGGAATTAAAATTATGATGTATTTGATGGCATTGATAATAAGGCAATTATGATGGAATTTTTAAAAAATAAAGCGCTAAAAGGATGACGTTGTAATTATTTTTGTTGTAATATCTTTTATTATTAAAATATATATATCTTGAAACTTATTAGTCCCACCCTTCATTGTAATTTATATAGTTACATTTGAACAACACTTAGCCTTGCTTTTTCTAAATGATAGGTTTGTAAAATAAGCGTATCTCTTATTACATCATTAGTATTCACTTGATTTCATAAATATTTTTTTGATATTCTTTTTTTTTCTTGTTTATATTCTTTTGTTTTTTAATGCGATTTAAAACTTTTCTTTTAAAAAAATTTGGGGCCGCATTTGCCCCGAATCGCCCCCACCAATGCCCCCCTTCTATAATTTTATGGATCCACCCCTGCATGTGTGTGATTTGCTCCGATTTTGATTTTCAAATAAGATATTTGT
The DNA here is from genome assembly GCA_019022615.1 of Acacia melanoxylon. Taxonomy (NCBI): domain Eukaryota; kingdom Viridiplantae; phylum Streptophyta; class Magnoliopsida; order Fabales; family Fabaceae; genus Acacia; species Acacia melanoxylon. The sequence goes on from JAFJYJ010000107.1 coordinate 1,165,719, forward strand.
TGTCATTGGGTGTAAGGCATCAGGTTCTATGAAATTTAGACTAAGGAAAGTGAAGTTTCTTAATAATGTTTACATAATTAGTAGAATATGAGTGTGTAGATGTCTTTTAAATAGTGGCAGCATGATTTTGCTTAGTATGGAGCAAGGTCCGAACTTAGTTATATGGGGTTTTGTTGCTTGAGGCTAAACAAGAATCTTAGGATAAAAGTATGATTAAAGTTACACAGAGGGATGTCTAAATGCTTGAATCATGTACTTGATATATATGTGTGTTGGATGTTTATAGTTGTGTGTAAAAGTTGAACTTAAAATTTAAGTTTTAAGGGAGGATATCGTTGTTGATTCTGTTTCGAATTGGAAAGAGGTTTAAAAGAATAGAAATGCGTGTATTGAGGATGCAAATGTATATCATAGCCTAGTATCAAATGTTGCAATGTTATAATTGGTATCAGAGCCTAATATCTGATGTTTCATTGTTGTTGGTTATATCAGAGAATGGTATCAAATATTGGGATGTTACATGTCGTATTAGAGCATGGTATCAAATGCTTGAATATTGTAGGCGGTATCAAATATTGGGATGTTACATGTCGTATTGACAGTGATGTGCTAGGATGTTACCGGCAGTATCAAAGCCTGGTGTCAAGCTGTGCAAAGTCAAAAGTGGTATCAAAGTCTAGTATCAGAAGTTGAAGTGTTATAGGTAGTAATGAGCTCGGTATCAAAGACTAGTATCAAGGAGTATTTCCTAAAAATGATTTTTTCTTTTTAATTTTAAAATCGACAGTTTTTCCTACTCATCCTTTTTGAATGAGTAGGGAGAGCTCTTCCAAATCAATTATCCAGATTTAATTTTTTTTTTTTCAATTGTAGATTTTTAAATAAAAAAAAAAAGCATTTTAAAAAAATATGTTAGTTGAGAAATTATCTTCATTTTAGATTATCTATCCATTAAAATAATTTTTGAAAAAAAAGTTTAAAAAAAATTGGACTTGCCCGGATTGAAAGAAGTCTCCTTACTCATCTTTTGATGAGTAGAGGAATTACTTGTTATTTTTCAACAAATTAGTAGGGAAACTGGTTGCCGACGGTAGTGGAATAGGAACAGTATAGTCTGCTCTGGGTGTCAAAAGAAATATTAATGGCATTGTGTAGCGCTTGCTCTTATTTTGTCGTTTCGCATTGTTTGTCCTCATCTCCCTTGTTTTAATATGCTTGTCTCCTTTTCTTATCCCATTTGCTTCCCTCCTATGCTTTAAAACGGTATCGTTTTATCTTTTTAAAAGCCAAAAAGAACGTATTTGGGGTTGAATAAGGTGTCATAGGAAAAACAAAACAACAATAAAACGGTAGTTGTAATGATTAATACCTCAAACAGATTTATTTGAAAAAGTCCTAATTTTTTAAGGGTTAAGATGTACATTGATCAAAGACGAGTGTTACGTAAAAAGAAAGCCAGACAAAAATGTTTTAGAAAAATCAAAAATACAAATGAACAATTGAAAAGGGAAAAAATACTAATAAATAATTTTAAAAAGGAAAGTAACACAATGTCGTTCATTTCAACTTAATGTTGTTGGTCAATCTGCCATTGGTCAACGGATATGTCTCGAATTCAAGCTCATCCATGGTGGTCATGGAGGAGGAGGACGAATGAGCTGACGACGTTGTCGTCGGCGCCACCAGCACAACCTTTCCTTGGTCCCACTAGGTAGAAAATCAAAGTGGAAAGGAAATAAAATTAAATAACGAACGAGCTTGTGCGTTCGAAGGAAGAGGACAATGAATAGTGAAATAGCTTTGCATCTGAGATCTTTCCACCGTTCCAGCATTCAGTGTAGCTTCCAGAAAAACGTAGCGTGCCTCTGTTCTACTTCCGCTCTCCCTCTCCGAGAACGATTGATGATGATAAATCATAGCTTTGATTTTCACTCCTGATCTGAAGCACGACATTGGAAAGGAGGAAGAAGAGATGTCACCGGCAATGATGGTGATGAAAACAAGAGTCGCCAACAACGAAAGTAATACTCCGTTGGCCAATTTGCACCTTTATTGGTATTTTTTTCCATTTTCAATTGTTCGTTCGTATTTTTGGTCCCTCTAAAAACATTTTTGTGTCAGTCTTTCTTTGTCTAACATTTCATCAATAATTTGCACCTTTAACCCTTTTTTAATAGATCAAAGGGTTCTCATTTCTCCCAACAAATGCATTTCTCGGGTTAAAAAACGTTTCTCCTCTTACGTGAGTGGCGCTCTTACCACCTCAACTAATAGCTTATTGATCTAAAATATTAATTAAATCTAATTGGAATAGTCAAAACCAAATTTGGGCCTGAACTTTTAACAAATTCTTAATGAGGCCTATAGGCCTAATTAGGATTTCTAAATATTGTTAAAAGACCATAATGCCCCTATGTTGTTTAAAAGCAAAATTCAAGGTAGTTAAAAAGGAAAAAATGATTTCTAAATTAGGTATAATCTAACTTGAATTAACTAATGATTATTCAATATAATCAGCATGCACATGTTATTTTAATTTCATATGTTTGATATATTTTTTCTTTTAAAAAAAAAATAGATCTGTCTATATCAATTATGATATATTCAAATTATTTGTACAACATCATGTTCATGTTTCAATCAAGGGGAAAAAATCACTTAACTATATCAAAAACTTAATAATTTCAAGTAAAATTTCTAACATAAATTCTCCACTTTAACTAATCTTAATAATTATTTCCTTCCCATAAAATAAAATAAAAAAAATTAAAATATTTTGCTGCTTCGCTTTCAAACCTGAATGGCTAAATAAATAAAATGAAACCGTGTTGTGGGACCTAGAAACAATATCCAGAACACAAAATCAATAATTAAACTTGAAGATTTAATTCTTGATACGTAGATAGATCATCAACAAATATATAAGTAGTTAAAATATGAACAACAATAGACAAAACAAAAAAGAGTATATAGTTGTATTTAAAATTTTGGAAATTAATAAATAAATCACACACACATGCGTGAATTGTAAAATGAGATTGACTATTTCTTGAGATGATAAACACGAAATCCACTTTTTTTATAAAAAGTTTCGCAATTATGAAGCAGAAAATTTTAGATTATGCTAAGTATGTTATATTTATAATTTAAATCAATTTAGATCGATCTTATGTAACATATAAAATATAAAGAATGAGCAGTGTTATTTAGTTTTGTTAAAATATTCATATATTATATATAAGACATAAATATATATATATACACACACACACACATGATCATATTTTTCAGAACAATCTGCCAAACTTCCGTAATTAAAATAACAAATGGAAACTAATTATATTACATAGTTATAATTAATTTAGACGAGGCCTAATTTGACTAGAAATCATTTCTTTTTTTCCGTTTTAACTAGACCATCACCCCATGTGCAATGAACTGGAGTTGTGCTTATCACTGATATGAAGAACCTTAAGGGATGTTAGATTTTGAAGTATTTCAAATATTAAATTAAAAACACTTTTAATGTTTGGAATTTACTGCAAACAAAGAAAGAAAAAATCAAATCAACGGGAAATTCTTGGGGTGCAAACATATATGCTCTTGCCCATATATAGTTTCGGGATCGCTTAGAGTATTTTAACCTTTGTGTCCGGCCTACATGTCCCTCTTTCACGCACTGTTATTTTAATATCTTTTAGAAACAAGAAAAATCTCAAGAAAATACCACTTGAATTTTAAAATATTAAATAGATGATTTCTCAAGAAAATGAGTTGTCAATTGCTTCACTATTCTTTGGTATCAGAGCAAGGTCTTCTCCGAAAAGATTAACATCTTGAGAAGGATCACTATGGAGAGTATTCTCCCTGATGGAGCTTCGATCAACCGACCACCGGGATTCAGTGGAGAGCATTATTAAGCAAATTCAGAGTCTTTGTCATGGCTTCTGAATATGGCCTATGGAGAGTCTTTGAAACTGGAGACTACGAGCCAACAGTGGTCGAAAATGGCGTTAGAGTTCCAAAGCTTGAAGCAGCTTACGATGAGAATGATAGGAGAAATATCACACAACTAGCAAGTTCAAGAATGGACTTGATGAAACAACTAGCAATTTCAAAGGCATTGCTCTTAAAGCTGTCAAAGAAGCTAAGCAGACAGATGATGAAGAAGAAGACAAAGATGAAGAACTATGCATGATGGTCCGAAGGTTCAAAAAGTTCTACAAGAAGGACCCAGGGTACAAGAGGTCTCACAAGGGTAGCTCCAGCCTTGAGGAAGAAAAAGCTAATATATGCTTAGTTGCTGAAGAAGAAGAGCAATATGAGAAAAATGATGAGGTATGTCTAAGAGCATCAAATCCCAACAAGTGGTATATTGATAGTGGATGCTCCAGACATATGACGGGTGATCAATCCAAATTTGCGTCAATCAAGCCCAAGGATGGTGGCAAGTTAACCTTTGGTGGAAATCAATCTGGAAAGATTGCTGGCATTGGTGAAATTGGAAACAATGAAGGACCACAAATCAAAGATGTCTACCTAGTGGAGGGACTTTGTCACAATCTCCTCGTGTAAGCCAAAGCACTGATAAAGGTAACTTAGTTATCTTTGATTCTGAGGAATGCTTGATGGTTAGTAAGGATATTCTCCCTTTGAAAAACATAAAATCAAAAGCCTTATTTAGAGCTCCTAGAGAAGGAAATTGTTATACACTTAATCTCTCTAGAAATGGTTCTGAAAAATGTTTTGTTAGTAATTTGGATGATAGTTGGCTATGGCACAAGCGATTAGCTCATGTCAACATGATCCAACTTGACAGATTACTTAAAAAGGATTTGGTTTTTGGTGTTCCAAAACTTCATTTTAAAAATGACATGATTTGTGATGCTTGTCAAAAAGGGAAACAAACCAAATCTTCTTTCAAATATAAAAATGAAATTTCAACTAATAGACCCCTTCAACTACTTCATATGGATCTAGTTGGACCAGCTAGAGTAAAAAGCCTTGGTGGCAATCTTTATACGTTGGTCATAGTTGATGATTTTTCTAGATTTGCTTGGACTATATTCTTATCTTCTAAAGATGAAACATTTGATAAGTTTGTTTGTTTTGCCAAGAAGGTCCAAAACGAGAAAGGGTTCTCTATTTCAGGAATTCGAACTGATCATGGAGGAGAGTTCGAATTCGAAAACCATGCATTTGCCGAATTCTGTGACAGCATGGGAATCGATCACTACTTCTCAGCCCCAAGGACTCCTCAACAAAATGGTGTTGTAAAAAGAAAAAATCGAGTCCTCACCGAGATGGCAAGAGCTATGCTGAATGAGAACAACACTTCTCAAGTGTTCGGGCTGATGCAATGAGTACGACTTGCTACATCTCAAATCGAGCATACCTCGGGAAGAAGTTGAGCAAAACTACCTATGAGTGTACAAGGAAGAAAGCCAAACTTGGCTCATCTGCATGTTTTCGGATGTAAGTACTTCATCCACAATAATGGTAAGGACAATTTGGGAAAGTTTGATGTCAAAGCGGATGAAGGTATATTTTTGGGTTATTCAAATAGGAGCAAAGCTTATAGAGTCTTTAATACTCGTACTCGCATTGTTGAAGAGTCCATACATGTTGTATTCTGTGAATCCAAATCTGATAAGTCCCTAGATGATGATGAGGAAAATAGTTTCAAAAATCAATTCTTTTCAAAAACTACTCCGCTCTATTGAAAATCCTGAAAATGTTTTCGAGGTTGATCCTCAAAATAATTTAGAGAATCCTGAACAATCTCAGCCTAGAGCTTGGAAGTTCATTAGGAATCATCCTTTGGACCAAGTAATAGGCGATGTAAATCAAGGAGTAAAAACTAGAAACAGTACTTTGAATGAAGTAACTTTTTCAGCCTTTATATCACATATCGAACCCTCTAAGATAGATGAAGCCCTTTCAGACAATGATTGGGTGATAGCTATGCAAGAGGAGTTACACCAATTTGATAGAAATCAAGTTTGTGATTTGGTACCTAGGCCTAAAGATCATCCGGTCATTGGCACTAAATGGGTATTCAAGAACAAACGAGATGAGTCAACAATCATTGTAAAGTAACAAGGCAAGATTGGTTCTAAAGGCTATAATCGAAGAAGGAATTGATTATGAAGAAACTTATGCTCCAATGGCAAGATTGGAAGCCATAAGAGTTCTTCTAGCCTTTGCTTGTGTCAAAGGATTCAAGCTCTATCAAATGGATGTAAAAAGTGCTTTCCTAAATGGTTTTATTCAAGAGGAAGTTTATGTTGAACAACCCGTAATATCTAGGATAATTATTTATCCGGAATATTATATTTTAGTAAATAATACCTATTGGAAATAGGTGAATATGTGGTCTCAAATAATAAGTTATAATTATCTTATTTTCTAAGGTAATTTCTATGGAAATTAGGAGAGATAAAGAGCTAAAATCCCTAAAATGCATTTATGAGGCATAAAATGGCGCGAAAATATTATGATAAATCCGATGAGGCAATAAAATATTTGCTAAAAATTAGAAAGTATGTTGTCTCTAATTTTAGGAATTTTTGGGATTATTTTCCTTGGAAAATAATGAGGCAAAATTAAATATTATTTTGGGGATCATAATTGACCCCATGATTTTTAATATTTTACATGGAGCATAAAATACCAAAGTCAGTAAAATAGTTGTGAGATAATAATTTATCCTAATGAAGAAAATTATCAACAATTAGTAAGTGACTAATTAAGTAATTAATGGCTAATTGTTTAAGTGAGATAATTGCTTAATTAGAGAATTAAAGCATAAATTAAGTAATTAAAAAATAAATATAAAAGAAAAATGAAGAGCCAAGATTAAAGTTTAATAAAGTGGAATCTAATGGTTCTAATTAAATCATGTAAATTCATGTGAACAAAGATGAACTAATGGGAAGTTTTAACACAAGTTTTTAAGAGACAAATGAAGCACAACTGAAGAGGCAATTAAGAAGGGAAGGCACGGTTTACATGGCTTGGAGAAGAAGAATAAAGTTGTAAAAAATCTAGATATTATTTTGAATAAACACATGGTGTAATTAAAGTCAACAAATTGGAGAGATAAATGTGTACTTAAGATAAGATGAAAATGGATGAAGGTGAGAGAGAGATGAGGGACGTGTGGCTTATGGAAGATCTGATGGAAATTGTTTTGCATTATATAAACAATGTGCTTAGTTTTTTTTTTTAAAAAAACATATTTATTGATTAAAATGAAAGTGGTGTCGGCAAGCATAAGAATTCTTTTACTTTTCAAATAATCAAATCAATTAATTAGTTAAAAGGGCACATGAAATGCTTGTGAAGAGTGACCATGTCGGTATGCATTTGAAGGGGTGGGATTTAGTTTGATAAAGCTATTTTCCATCCAAAGGCTAAGGTGAAACTTGGTCAAATTAAATTCCATTTGTGTCCTAGATCTTCACCTATAAATAGGAGGCTTCTCCTCTTCAATTCTTCACACCAAATCAGCCTAAGAGTGATCTGATTTTAGAAGTTCTTGAGTGAGTAGAGAGAGTTCTTGAAGCAAGAAGGAAGAAGGAGTTGAGCTTCAAGGGTAAGTTCTTGAGTGTTTAGCTTTTAAATTCATAGATAGATTTTTGCTTTGATCTTAAATATGCTAGAGTAATTTTATTTTCAAGTTTTTATGGTTAAAAATGGCTTTATTTCGAAAAAATTGATGAAGAAGATGTTATAGCAAAATTTTTGGAAGATTATGGTTAAAGTAGCGAAGCTCTGGCGAAATTTTGTCGGTTAGCGACTCCCGAAAGCAATTTCAAAAACGCTGGTATCTTATGTTGAAGATGCTATGCCACAATTCTGAGAAAATTCATGGTGAGAGTAGACATATAGAGCTTTCCAAATATACCTATAGCATGTCGTTTTGAGTTTTGTGCTAGGAGATAAAAATTCTACAAAATGACCTACGAGATTCTGAAAATTCTGGGCAGAGGTTGAAATCATGAAAACTGTGAATTATTTATGAAATCTGGGCAAGAACCAATAATGTTTCCTAAAAGTATACATCCTAAGGATTCCGAGGAATTTTACGGATCCTCGTTTCGAGTTCTGTGGGATTAATTATAATTCTCCAAAGTTAGGAGCAAAATCAGCCTATATTCTGATTAATAGCGTTTTTACGAAATTAAATGGGATTAAGTTGAAAATAATCAATCCAGGGGTAAAATGGTCATTTATGGCCAAAATATCTCTTGAAATAATATTTGTGAATTAATAGAGGCGATATTACCCTTATAGATATCTGTGATCGCCTACCGTCGAAACGTACCAAAAACCGTCAACGAAGGTACGTTCGCGTACTGCAACACTAACTCTGATGCTTATTGTATGCTTATATGTGATAGACGACTATACAAGCGATTTGTATAGATAACTTTACATGCGATGTGTATTGCTAACATAGATAACTTTACATGCGATGTGTCTTGTTAGCATAGATAACTTTACATGAGATGTGTCTTGTTGTTATATTAATCTTGCATCCATGCTATGTACTTATGTGTTGATTAATACCGTGATGTCATCCATATGTTGTTTATATAAGTATGAGGTTAACCATTACCCGAGGTCCGATGTGCATTTGGACCTCGGCTTCTAAAATAGCCGTGGTCGGGAGGATCGAGAGCCGAAGATAAGGGCAAAAGACGCTTAGAGTCTCGGTCGGAGAATTTCTTTTGTTGCCACAACATGGGTGTTGCCAGGAGACACTTCGTTGTTATTCACTTTAAAAACTCTCGGTTATTGTACCGCACGTAATGAGCCAGACTTACGGCATTTTGAATATAATTATCAGTTATTCAATCGCTCTAATGCTCTACTCTGATGAAAAAAAAATATACTGCTTTTGAAAATGGGATGTTACACAACCTCCTGGTTTTCAATGTGATCATCATCCAGATCATGTTTATCGCCTCAAGAAAGATCTTTATATGTCACAGATGATGAATGGATTTCTTACCCATGTCACTATATTTTTTTTCGTCTATAATGATTGATTGATGATTCCAAAATTTTCAATTGGATTTTTCAAGTGGTATTTTTGTTTATCTTCCTATCTTTCTAATGGAAACGTAGGGAAGTGCTTTTTAAACATATGTATAAAAAGAACATATTTCATTTAGCCTCTTCATGCCCACTATAACTAGTTATTTCGGTTTTCTACTAGCGGCTTTAACTATAACCTCATCTCTATTTATCGGTCGAGCAAGATACGACTTATTTGATTTGAGATTATGAAATTAATTGAATGAACAATTCATAAAAATCAATCTTTTTGGGATATTCAATATATTCTATAGTTCCTTACCGTGTCAATTTCCAATTAGTGGTCATTGAGATTCATGGGCAATGCGGATTAATATGTAGGGATAGATATTACCTCTCCTTTTTCCCTTTCAAAAAAATTGAAATGATTGAAGTTTTTCTATTTGGAATTGTCTTAGGTCTAATTCCTATTACTTTAGCTGGATTATTTGTAACTGCATATTTACAATACAGACGTGGTGATCAGTTGGATCTTTGAGTAATTCACATTTTTTTATTGACCTCCTATTTTGTTCATTTTAATCCTAATCCACGGGAGGTAAAATTAAGACTTTAGACTCGCTCTTCCATTATTTCAAGAGTATCATTCTCGATCTAACAAGAATGGAATCACGCTCGTAGGATTTGAACCTACGACATCGGGTTTTGGAGACCCGCGTTCTACCGCCCGAACTAAGAGCGCTTTATTTTCATAAATCATAAAAAAAATTATGTGACCCCAATTCATCTTGCATGCATATACTATCGAATCTATATATATAGAACTCTCATCATATATATATATATATATATATATATATATATATATATATATTGATAGAATATCCATCTATTTCTAGTGAGTATGTATGTCTACTTTTAATCGGTCTCAATTGATCCCTTGTTCGATCATAAGATAGGTAATAGTTAGGGATAGGGATGACAGGATTTGAACCCGTGACATTTTGTACCCAAAACAAACGCGCTACCAAGCTGCACTACATCCTTCACTCAGGATTGTGTCTCTATACCGGGTGTTACGCCCGTTGCTTCGGGGTATTCACGTTTGGCATATGCTCGCTCTTACCGAGATCTTTGGAGATGATTACGTACTACAATTCGGGGGGAACTTTAGGGCACCCTTGGGAAATGCACCCGGTGCCATAGCTAACCGAGTAGCTCTAGAAGCATGTGTATAGGCTCGTAATGAGGACGTGATCTTGCTCGTGAGGGTAATGAAATTATTCGTCGGGCTACCAAATGGAGTCCTGAATTAGTCTGCTTCTTGTGAAGTATGGAAAGAAATCAAATTTGAATTCCCAACAATGGATACTTTGTAATCCAAGTAATTACCGTTCGTTATATTAATGAATTGCAATTAAACTCGGCCCAATCTTTTACTAAAAAGATTGAGCCGAATACAATACAAAGATACTATTGGATACTATTGTATATATTTGTATACATCTTTTAGCGTATATATTTTTGATTAGATTTATTCTTTTTATATATATATATATATTTATTATTTAATATTAATTATTTTGTTTATTTAGATTATTTTATTTTGATTTTCGATTTTATAGATAACTATTTATCTAGATATACGAGATCCAAAATAAAAAATAGAAGACGAAACAACTTTAACGTTTCTATTGTTAAGTTGGATGCACAATTAATCCTATGGATCTTTAGGGTTGTTGTATTCTTTTCTATTTCGTAGGTTTGGATCCTGGGTCGAGCTAAATATCACAACTCTTGTTACCCATCCTGTATATTGTCCTTTCCTTTCGTTTCGTGTTGGAATAGAAACTTATTAGTATTTTAGTATTTAAGTAGACGAGATTTTACAAAAAGGGTTCTTGATTCATAGCGAGAGAACAACTATTTTGTTTTTTGATGTGAATTTGACACAACGGGGGTAAACTACTAAAAAAATTAAATAAATTGTTTATGTTTATTTGTATTTGATTTTTTTTTTTCAATTCTAAAAATTCTATAATAATAATAGAATTGAAATAGAAAAGAGTTCCAGCACATATAGTGACATATCATATATAGTGAAACGATACTCTGGGTTCTCAAGAAAAAGAATCGTTTTTTTTTAATATCCACTCACTCGTTATTATTATTATTATTATTAGTTAATAATCCTAGTGATTGGATTTATATGCTTATTGTGATAGGAAATGAAATATTCAAAAGATATCTTTCATCGAATAACTATTCATCTAGTGTATTTTCATGTAAATAGAGGCAAGAAAGCTCTATGGAAAAATGGTGGTTCAATTCGATGTTGTTTAATAGGGAGTTAGAATACAGGTGTGGGCTAAGTAAATCAATGGATAGTTTTGGTCCTATTGAAAATACCGGTGTAAGTGAAGACCCAATTCTAAGCGATATGGATAAAAACATTCGGAGGTCGAGTGATAGTGACAATTCTAGTTACAGTAATGTTGATTATTTAGTCGGCGTTGAGAACATTCGGAATTTCATATCGATGACACTTTTTTAGTTAGGGATAGTAATAGGGACAGTTATTCCATATATTTTGATATTGAAAATCAAATTTTTGAGATTGGTAATGATCATTCTTTTCTAAGTGAACTAGAATGTTTTTGTTTTATATAGTTATAAGAATTTCAGCTATATGAATAATGTATCTAAGAGTGACGATCCTGACTATGATCAGTACATGTATGATACTAAATATAGTTGGAATAATCACATTCATAATTGCATTAACACTTATCTTCGTTCTAAAATCTGTATTGATGGTTACATTTTAGGTGATAGTGATAAATACAATGACATTTACATTTCTAGTTACATTTGTGGTAAAGGCGAAATATTAGTGAAAGAAGGAATTCATCGCTTACGAATGCTACGAGTGATAGTGCTTTAACTAGAAGAGAAAGTTCTAATCATCTAGAGGAAACTCAAGATTTAGAGGAAACTCAAGAGAAAACTTTTCAAGATTACAGACATTTGTGGGTTCAATGCGAAGATGAAGATTGTTATGGATTAAATTATAAGAAACTTTTGAAATCAAGAATGAATATTTGTGAATCTTGTGGATATCATTTGAAAATGAGCAGTTCGAGATAGAATTGAACTTTTGATTGATGAAGGTACTTGGAATCCGATGGATGAAGACATGGTTTCGGTGGATCCCATTGAATTTAATTCAGAAGAGGAATCTTATGAGGAATCTTATAAAGATCGTATTGATTCTTATCAAACAAAGGCGGGATTAGCGATCTTTGTTCAAACAGGCACATGTCAACTAAATGGTATTCCCGTAGCAATTGGGGTTATGGATTTTCACTTTCAAGCAAGCTCCTAGAGCTTGGTATGAGCGATCAAGCAAATTCCTTCTTGACCAATGATTTGTTAGAGGAAAAGCATATATAACTCTCTTCATAAAGAGTAATAAGCTTGGTGAAGTTCTAATTGTTCAAATATATGTTGATGATATTATATTTGGAGCTTCTAATGATGCTTTGTGTAAAGAGTTTGCTAAGGATATGCAGGGAGAATTTGAGATGTCCATGATGGGAGAACTCAACTACTTTCTTGGTCTGCAAATCAAGCAAAGGAAAGATGGAATCTTCATATCTCGGACCAAGTATCTCAATGATTTCTTTGAAGAAGTTTGGGATGGATCAATGCAATGGAGCCGATACTCCAATGAGCTCAACCACTGCCTTGGATGCTGATGAAGAGGGCAAGGACTTCAATATTACAAAATATAGAGGAATGATTGGATCATTGCTTTATCTTACTGCAAGTTGCCCTGACATCCAATTCAGTGTAGGAATGTGTGCAAGGTTCCAGTCTACTCCCAAGGAGTCTCATGCAGAAAATGTGAAAAGAATCTTCAGATACCTTGCTGACACAAAAGGTCAACCTGAACATCTGGTGGCATATTTAGATTCAGACCATGCTGGATATAAGATGGATAGGAAGAGCACAAGTGGGCAATGTGAATTCCTTGGTGGCTCACTTGTTTCTTGGTTCAGCAAGAAGCAAACAAGTGTAGCTGTGTCCTCTACTAAAGCTGAATATGTAGCTGCGTCAAGTTGTTGTGCTCAAGTCCTATGGCTCAAGCAACAACTATCTGACTTGGGAATCAGCCTGAAGGAGATCCCAATATTATGTGACAACACTAACACAATAAGCTTGGCTAAGAATCCAGTGCAACATACTCGAACCAAACATATTGATGTGAGACATCACTTCATAAGGGATCATGTTCAGAAGAAGGATGTCAAAGTCATGTTCATCCCAACACATCTTCAACTTGCTGACATCTTCACCAAACCATTGGCCAAAGAACAATTTAATTTCATAAGGAGAGAATTGGGAATGGTAAATCCCAATGAGTTGTAAGTATCTCTCTCTCAATGTTAGTTATGGTTTTGATGATTATTGAAAACTAATTTAGGCATCAGAGTATCTAGTTATGTCTAATGCAGGATGCTCGTTATACTGATGTTTGCTGTCGAAAGAAGCAAACTCGAGTATTGGAAACAATATTAGAGTATGTCGGGGTCAGAGAGCAATCTTGATTTTTGAAAAAGATGAATACTCGAGTATGTAAGTTGGATACTCGAGTTTACACCAGATAGAGAACAATCATGTTTTGAAGAAGATGCATACTCGAGTATGTAAGTTGGATACTCGAGTATTGGTTGCGGAATTTCAAAGGTTCACCTTACACCTTTGAAGTCTAGGTTAGTAACCATGCTTCAAAACCCGAGTATTGTAATGAATACTCGAGTATTGTAGAGTCTATATATAGGTCACTATTCATGTTCTTCTAAACTCGCCCCAAAACTCAAGTATTGCCCTAGACGTTTTCTCTTCCTTTATCTGATTCTCGATTCTCTTGACCAAACCAAACTTCGAAATGGCTTCCAGATCAAACCCTCAAGAGATTCACGACACAGGTTCTGACCAAGAAGGGTCGAAATCCTTGTCTCCTCCTCCTCCTCAGCGACCAACTAGAATGAAAAGCTTTCCTAGACGCTTCCATTACGGCGTGGATCGAGCAATGAGAAGACTAAGCGAAAATTTCACTGATTCTTTTGCATCACAAATTCGAGAACCATCTGGCTCCAAGGTATCTGAACAAATTCCTGCCTTGTTTGAAATTTACAACCACACTTCGGTACCTAGGGATTTTCTGAATCCATCTATGATACAAATATCTGGGGAAGATGCCATTAGTTTTAGAAAGCAGTTTGATCATAAAACCTTCTGTCCAATCGTCTCTGTTGACTTAGCTAAATTAAAGGAGGAGTGTAATTTAGATCTTGTCCCCTGGCTCAAACAATTTGAACCTCTTATTTCCATTAGAGCCTTCTACAACCCCACTATTGTTAAATTATTTTACCACTACATGAGGTATGATAATCTCCTAGACAGTAATGGCCATTTGCTAGAAGAAAGGATCACCACGACTGTCAGCGGCCGAAAGATCATTTTATCCCCTTCCTATTTAAACTTTCTTTCACAAATTCCCAATCCTCCACCTGTAGCAACACTAAGCTATACTGCTAGACAGATCTATGAATTATTGAAACCCAACGAGCCTATTCCTGAGGGGTCAGATATTCTAAACTTCTCACCTGCGTCCATGCCTCCTCAGCATCAAGCTATCTGGTACATTTTGCCAGAAATCTCATTCAGAAAAATGGGCACTTCACTTATTTCTCGAAGAAAGATTACTCCATCTTTGCTTCTCTCATTGCCCAAGTACCTCACAATGTTGGACACTGGATCTTTCAAGAAATAGCCAAGTTTCGTTTCTCTTCTAGTCAGTCCTCTCAGATTCCTTTTCCAAGCCTCGTCTCAGTGATTCTGTTTCATGAGAAGATTTGGTACTTGCCTATGATTGACCAGCCAGAACAGCCTTCACAGTTTGACAGGCACAAATTGGATCTCATGAAGATTAATTTCGATGAAGTCTCAGATCAATCACAAGCTCCAAACCACTCCAATCACCATCTCATATTCCATTCCAGCTTCCTCACCTACTACAGAGATTCCTCACCTCCTATCTCAGCTCCATCCCCATTTGAAGATGACAAAGGGGGAGAGAAAGGCCAAGAGTAGAACTTAGAGTTTGGAAAGTTTGAAGCAATTGTAACATTGTGTATTTGCATTTCTGTTTTTTTAGAATGCCTTTTATCATTGTGTAGTTTGAACTTATCTATTTTTCAATGAATGAATGCACTTTGAGAATTTTCATGTGTACTTGGCTTCTGTTGCTTATCTCTGATATATTACAATACTGAGAATTTTATCATTATGTAGTTTGAACTTATCTATTTTTCAATGAATGAATGCACTTTGAGAATTTTCATGTGTACTTAGCTTCTATTGCTTATCTCTAATATATTACAATACTGTGAATTCTCTAATATGCAAAACCAATTTTTCAAAATGACCAAGTATTCTAAAATGCTGCTTCTGCCAAAATCTTGAAGTTTAAAATACTGTCATTTGATTTCAAAATGCAAATCCTCTCAAACTCTTGGAACTTTGGTTAACAAGTGTTGTCATCATCAAAAAGGGGGAGAATGTTAGTTCTCTATGTGTTTTGATGATAACTGACAATTATAAACACAAGTTGAAGTTTGTCTTTGGTAAGTTGAAAAAGTTACTGTCAAAGGCAAACTCGAGTATTGGTCTCAATACTCGAGTATTGACTTGACAGATAGTAGCTCAATTTTTATTAAACAAAGCAATACTCAAGTTTCCATTTGGAAACTCAAGTATTGAACCTACAGAGAGCACTCCAAGTTTTTCAACCAGAGCCAAACTCGAGTATTGGTTTGAATACTCGAGTATGGATCATACAAAGACTCCTTCAATACTTCCTAAAGTTTTTCAATACTCAAGTATCCATGTGGATACTCAAGTATTGGTCATACAGAGAGTCTCCAAAGTTTTCAACATGAGAATACTCGAGTATGGGTCTGGAAACTCGAGTATTGGACTGACAGAAAGTTTTCATGTTTTGCACATGATTTGAAAACTCAAGTATTGACTTGGCATAGACTTCTCAATATTTTCAAATTCTCTGAATACTCGAGTAATGATTTGGAAACTCGAGTATCGGGCATACAGAGAGCTTTGGTCTTTTTCAAAGTGTTTGAAAACTCAAGTATTGAGGTTTTGGACTTAAACTTATTTTCATATCAAAAGTCCAAAACTCGAGCATTGATTTGGAAACTCGAGTTTTGATCCGATTTCAAAGATATGATCCAAAGCTCAATTCACGACGTTCTTCTCTGGAAGAAGAATACTCGAGTATCATCATGGATAATCAAGTATTGATATTAGTGCACAGTGACAAACTCGAGTATTGAAGAACATACTCGAGTATAGGTCGCAGAGTTTGAAAATCAAATCTGACGAATTTGTGAAATCTTCTTATTTGATCTTAATACTTCACCTCTACATTCTCTACTATTCTTAACTATGTTTAATCAGTTTGTTAGTGAGTTACAGATTGTTTAGAGGACATTAAATGAAGATTTGAACAAAAGCAAAAAGCAATGTCAGAACATTAAATGCAAAGTCCAGAAGTTTGCATCCTTTTGAGCCATCATTCTCTGCACGTTGCAAAGAGATTAATGTTTCCCTTCCACATCCAGTAGTTGCTCCTCCAACGGATTAAAAGTCAGAAAGCAAAAGTACAAAAATCTGTACAACTTGATTAACCACAAAGTAGTGAGAGAAAAAGACCAAAGCTTATTTTAAATCTTGCTTAATGAAGGCAACGGTCATATTGAAGATTTCAACGGTCAATTAATACACTCTTTGTATAAATAGAGGTGTATTCAATGCATCTGTGAGCTAAGAGACACAGAAAACGAATTGCATCAAAGTCTAGCCAACTACTCTTCAGTTTTCACCTGTAAAGTATCTTTTGATACATTAAGCTTCAGTGTTTATCATTATCTACTCTTAGAGAGAGTTCACTGATTGTAAATCATTCATTATAAAGTATCTCAAGTCGGGGGACTTGGAGATTGGGATATTGATTGCAACTTGTAAGGGGGAGTAAGTTCTAGTGAGAGAATTACTCTTGAGTTACAGAGTGTGTAATCAATTAAGATAGTGAAAATCCCAGAGAGTTTGGGGACTGGACGTAGGTCAAGAGATTGGACCGAACCAGTATAAATTCCTTGTGTCTAGCTATTCTTCCCTATACTCTGTTTAGCTCTGTTTTAGTGTGAAAGTGGAGCTTAATCACCAAGAGGGGGGTGAATTGGGGATTTTAAAAATTCTTTCAGAGGTGCTCTGTTTTTCGAACACTAAAACAGAGCAGAACAAAGGATAGAGAAGAATAGCAAGACACAAGAAATTTATACTGGTTCGGCCCAATATCTTGACCTACGTCCAGTCCCCACTCTGGGATTTCACTATCATGATTGATTACACACTCTGTACTCAAGAGTAATTCTCTCACTAGAACTTACTCCCCCTTACAAGTTGCAATCAATGAACCCAATCACCAAGTCCCCTGACTTGTGATTCCTTACAATAAATGATTCACAATTAAGAAACTCTCTCTAAGAGTGGATAATGATAAACATTGAAGCTTAATGTATCAACAGATACTTTACACAAGAAAACTCAAGAGTAGTTGGAAACTTGAATGATTTTCGTTTTCTGTAGTCTTGGTTGTTGAGAAGAATTGAATGCAGCTCTATTTATGCTAAGAGTGCATTAGATGACCATTGTAATTCCTATTGTAACCGTTGGAGACATTCAGGAAGGATTAGGATGTGCTTAGGTCTTCTTCTCTCTCTACTCTTCACTTAATCCAGTTGTACAGAAGTTTAAAGCTGACTTCTTGAATATTAATCCGTTGGAATAGCAGCTACTGGATGTGGAGAGCAGACATTAATCCTTTGCAAGCGTGTGCAGAAGGATTACACAAAAGTATGCAACTTTCTGGGTTTAGCATTTAATGTTCTGACATGCTTTTGCTTTTGCTTTAAACCTTCAATAAGTATTCTCTAATTCATCTGAAACTCACTAACAAAGTGGTTAAACATATCTGGGAATATCGAGAGAATAATAATGAAAAATATTAAGATCAAATAAGAAGGTTTCACAAATTTGTCGATTCAAATTTCAAAATCTGCGATGGAAACTCGAGTTTTGTTTCTCAAAACTCGAGTTTTGGACTTTGGTGTGTAAAATCGATTTATGTCCAAAACATCATAAGCTGGTGGTTTTCAAAACATTGAAAAACATTAAACTCTCGGCTTGGAAAAAACTTGAGTTTCCATATCAAAACTCGAGTTTTCATTTAAGTATGAAAACTTGAGAAAATCGCGCCAAGTCAAAAACCGGAGGTTTTTGAGAAAACTGGCAGTTCTCAAAAGCTGAGAAAACACGAAGGCTTTCTGCCTGAGCAAAACTCGAGTTTTGTAATCAAAACTCGAGTTTTCACTTTACTGTGAAAACTTTGAGAAAACCTTGCCAAACTCGAAACTGGAGGTTTTCATGAAAACTGGCGGTTTTAAAACTGGGTAAAATATGAATGCTTTACGCCGGGACAAAACTCGAGTTTTCATTCAAAACTCGAGTTTTCATTTAATCATGAACACTTTGAGAAAAAGCGTGTTAAGTCAAAACTGGATGTTTTCACCAAAAGCGGCGGTTTTCAAAGCGTGTAAACTTTGAGAGTTTTTACGCAAGTCAAAACTCGAGTTTTCACAAATCTTAGTAAAAACTTGGAAAACTCATGCCAAACCGAAAAGCGCGGTTTTGTACCAAACTGGAGTTTTCACAATCTTAAAGTTTTGGAGACTTTACGTATGACCAAAACTCGAGTTTTCAATGGCGGAGTTTTGTCTTTTCCGAGAAAACATTGAGAAGTCTACGTATGGTGGCGGAGTTTTCTCCGAAAAACCGGCGGTTTTGCTTTGTTCGGGATTTTTCTCATTAAGATCAAAACTCGAGTTTTGAAACAAAACTCGAGTTTCCTTTGATAGTAAGTTTTTCAACTTACTGAAAGAAAACTTCCTATTTTGTTTACAATTGTAAGTTATCATCAAAACACATAGAAAACTAACATAGTGTTTGAAAACAAAGCAATCTGAAAAGAATTTTAAAATCCCCAATTCACCCCTTCTTGGTGATTAAGCTCCACTTTCAGAATCTTCTCAAGTGCCGTGAGTTTGAAGTTCTCACTTCCGCCAACTGGTTTACCAACACGAGGGACTAACAACTCTGTTGTTGATGGCTCTGGCGCTGGCTCAGGACAATCGTCAACACGAGGCGGTCGGTTGAATGATGTCTCAATGTCATCAAAGTACCTTGAACAAAAATACAAGATCTCATCCCCAATATAACCTTCTGCTATTGAACCTTCAGGCCATGCCTTATTCCCCACGTAAGACTTCAGTTTCCCAAGAAACCTATAATTTCTGCACCGGATAAATTCTGAGGAGGTCCTCTTTTTTCCTGTTGCCCGTTGAAATGATTGCGTTGCAACCTAAACCTGTGCGTACCATTGAGAAACCTCTGATGACCCATGAAGCACCACTTACGACTGTAGGGAAGGCGCACTGAGTCAGAGTCAAAATTGCAAGCCAGACACGCAAGGCCGGTATGCACATTCCACCCGGATAATGTTCTCAGTCCAGGGAAGTCACTGATAGTCCACATCAACGCCGCACGAAAGTTGAACAGTGTCTTCTCGTGTGCGTCATACGTCTCGACGCCAACATTCCACAACTCCATAACTCCTTGATAAGCGGTTGGAGATACACATCGATGTCATTTCCCGGTGCCTTTTTGCCTGGAATGATCATGGACATAATGAAGGAGCTTTGTTTCATACACATCCAAGGAGGCAAGTTGTAAGGTATCAAAACAACTGGCCATATACTACAGCTTGTGCTAAGATTCCCAAACGAATTAAAACCGTCGGTCGCCAAAGCAAGACGAACATTTCTAGGGTCCGCCGCAAAATCAAGAAAGTCTGAGTCGAACCCTTTCCATGCTTCAGAATCCTGTGGATGTCTGAGTTTACCATCTTCATTCTTGTCAGCTTCATGCCACCTCATATGCTCAGCTGTCTTAGACGACATAAACAGTCTTTGTAAGCGAGGTTTTAAAGGAAAGTACCTTAAAATCTTTGCGGGTTTCTTCTTCTGCTTCTTTCCCTTCCAAACTATCCTGAACCTCGAAGTGTGACACTTCTTACAAGTCTCCTCTCGAGCATCCTCTCCCCCAATAAAGCATACGATCGTTGGGACGGGCATCGATTTTTTCGTAGTTCAGGCCTAATCTGTTGATTACCTTCTTGGCCTCGTAGAAGGTTGTGGGAATGTCCGCGTCAGGGAAATCATCTCGTAGTAATTCCAACAACATCGACATTGCCTTATTAGTGATCCCACACAAGAACTTGATATGGTACAATTTGATCAGAAAAGATAATTTTGAGTATTTCTGACAATCGCGATACAAAGGACGATCGCTCTCATCCATCAGGGCGAAAAATTCCCGAGCTGCATCATTCTGAACTTCTTCCATGAAGTTGTCGTCTTGAATACCGAAAGCATCGTGAACATCTTCATTAACCGGATCATGTTGATCTACTTGATTTCCTACTTGTGAGGTTTGAGGAAGATGATCCCTATATCTCATACCACGTTTCTCACCATGAACTTCCCAGAATGTATATGCTTCTGGGAAAGGCTTGATAAGAAGATTTTCCATAGCGCCTTCTCGCGTTTGCCACTTCTTAAACTTGCATCTACAACAAGGACACACGATCTTGCCATTAATGCTAGCGTGAGAGGAGGCGAAATCTAAGAAAGTTTTCAATCCCGCTAAATATATAGGAGAACTGCGCGGTAGCTTGATCCATGACTTATCCATCTGTAGTAAACAAAGCTAGGATAGAATATAAATGTAGAGAGAATGTTTAATTACCTTCATAACAGCACCTGAGATCTTTAAATACAACATGGAAACACTTTGTAGCGGTTCAATAACCGCTACAAGAACCGTCACAAATATTAAAAATACAATTAGTTGTGGTTTCCTAACCTCTACAAATTTGAATTTAACATCCCGTCAAAGCTTAGTCGCGGTTACTTAACCGCCACAAAAACCGCTACACATGAGCCAATTTGAATTCAAAATCCCGCCAGAGTTTTGTCGCGGTTTCCCAACCGCTACATTAACCGCTACACAATTATAGCCGTTTGACATTAGTTGCGGTGAGTCGTATTAACCGCGACAAATGTTGGCGTTATTTTATTTATTTCACGATATCTATTTTCTTTGAGAAAATTACTTTTTATTCACTTCATATTAACTCCATTAATTATTTTACAATATCTATTTTATTTAGCTATAAGAATTTTTTTTTACAAAATATATTTTCATTTTATATTGTTATATATTATAAGTAACATTAATAACCTAATATAAATATTGAAATAGTACTCCAATATATGAAAAACATACCATAATAAAAGATAACAAATATTTAACGAAATAAAAATGTCAACAAACCAAATAACATAAAAAAGAAAACAAACATCCAGCGATTCAAAATAAAAACTAACTAGCAGGAGCCTGATGTTCAGGTCCTATCTCATGGGGGGCTGTCTCAGGGGGGCGTGTGCACGACCAGACGTAACAACTCCCTCGTCACCAGCAACAGCAGGACGCGGATAGGAATCCTCGTAGGCGAACGGAGGGGGAGGGGGAGGTGGCCGGGAATCCTCGTAGATGAACGGAGGGGGAGGCTCGGGAGATGGAAACTGTCTGTGAGGTAACCACATAGTCACGGCCCCGGCAACAACATCCCAGCTCTGCCTCTGACTCGCGAACCAACGGTCGTATCTCTCTTGCATGCGCCTATTCCTGGCATCATGCGCGGCCTTTTGTGTAGCAACCTGCTCGGCAACCTGCACGGCAACCTTCACGGAAATAATCGCATCAACCTCCTCCGGTGGTGGCTTTCTCGAGCCAGAGGTGCCGGCCTCAGAGCCGGAGGCCTTGCTGTAAACCATGCTAGGCCTGGCGTCTAACCCCATACCCTTCATGCGGTCAGGATGCTCTACTGAGCCCACATCAGCTTTCAATGGGCCGTAGGAACTATAGACCCCTATGACTCTGGGGGCTGCGACGCTCGCGAGATCGGCTGGCTCGCTCAATCCGGGCCGACGCTTGATTTCAGAAAACATTAATCAAACAATTTAATTCAATTGAAATATACAACTTTAACTATATAAATGATTTTTTTGTGACTTACTATTATCTCCTCTCTGCTGCGTCAAAGGTCGGCGTCCCATCACGGTGTCTATGGGTGCGTGTGAACAAGCGCCCATAGTACGTCTCACGGTTCTCCTCCCGAGCCTTCTCTTGCTGAAAAAGTTAAAAGAATATAAACTTTATTATTTCAAAAACAAAATAATCATCATTTAAACCTAAAATTAATTGATCTTTCAACATACCATCTCACTGTAGCTCACGGCAAACGTCTTGGTTCCCTTGTGTGATGGACCTTCCGATGTGACCGACTTCGGTGTTCCCTCGCGACGGGGCCTGCAAGGAGGAGTGTTGGTCGATTTCCTTGATGGCAAGTGAACCAGTCGAACAAGTAATAAAGTGTAAGTAGAGTATCGTCCCCGTAGAGGCGAGATACCGAAGAGTGACGCTCAATTGCTATGATAGTTGCAAAAGAAAGTAAATATAATTGGGTTGAGAGGTTTTTGTATTTATACTAATGAGCGAATAAAATAAAATAGTTTAAGAAGATATCGGTGAGAAGTCGTGAACTCGAATCACCCTTAAGTGCATCAATCCCCCGGTTGCTCTACCCATTGCTATAGCATCTATCTTTTTGCTTCCGCAATTGCTACAGCATAGCTACTAACTACAACCCTATTCGGTTAACCCACCTCTACAGTCTATCGAAACTTCCGCGTCCGATACATATGATACCAACTATACTCCTTCCATATTCCTATGGCAACTTTCTAGTTAAATCTGCATTACTCTCGGGGTGTCATGGTTATGAGAGGTAGACCCATTCCTGAAGCCTACAATAAATAGGTCAAGCCTTGCACCGGCTGCCTAGCAAACATTGTTTCTCAGAGGTCTAGCCTCGACTCCTTGCCAGTAAGCCGAGACCACAAGTCTAGCCCTTAGATTCCTCTAATCGACTAGTAATTAATTCACTGATAAGCAAACCGAATCTATTAAATTAATAACTTGCAACTGGAGACCACAAGTCTAGCCCTTAGATTCCTCTAATCGACTAGTAATTAATTCACTGATAAGCAAATCGAATCTATTAAATTAATAACTTGCAACTGGGTTCATATAACACTTAAGAATTCATTCTTGTTCAGCCATCAGAAAGTTAGTTCATGACTGACGAGGGAAACACAAAACAGATAGTAACAGAATGACCCATGATCTAACTACTAAAATAAAATAAATGAAAACAGAAAGCTTGACGGCATTCCGACGGCGTGGAAGAAGCCCTGTCACATCACCACTCCACGTCTTCTTCCCTTCGTCTTACTGCAAGGAAGGATGCTGGGTTATCCTGGAATTCTCGTGCTAGTGAAGTCTCTCACTCTTCTTTTGAGTCGGCCGAATGTGTAATCTTGTTTTGGCTCTGTTCGACTCTCCCTCTAGGGTTGACCTGCTGTTTCCTTTTATACTCAGACTTCCGTGTGACGCAAGTTTCAGCTAGCTGGGCTTTCCAAATCTGTCGAGATCTATCGCATCTTTTGTTTGTAGATTGATTCTGCTGATCCTGCGGGATTCTTCAAATCTTTCCGTTTTGATCCTCCACATATTCTATTTCATTACGTCAGCAATCTACCTGTCGAAATGTTCCCTCAATTTGGCAGTGAGCCAAGAAACCTTCGACTGGGGCTTTGTACAGATGGCTTCAATCCGTATCGAACTCTTAGTAGCACCCATAGTGCATGGCCGGTTCTCCTTGTAATATACAACTTACCTCCCTGGCTATGTATGAAACGCAAGTATGTGATGCTTTCTATGATGATTTCTGGACCAAAACAGCCCGGGAACAATATCGATGTGTACTTGGCGCCTTTGGTTGAGGATTTGAAGAAGTTGTAGGAGGAAGGAGTAGATGTGTTTGATGCATATAAGAAGGAGTCCTTAAAGTTGTGTGCAATGATTTTTACCATGATAAACGACTTCCTACATACAGAAATTTGTCAAGGTACAGTGTCAAGGGGCATAAAGCATGCCCAATATGTGAAGCAGACACAAACTTCCGTCAACTAAAGCACGAAAAAAAATGTCTACCTTGGTCACAGGATCGATTCCACCCATATCGTAAGTTAAGAAAGCGTTTTAACGGCTTACCGGAGCATAGAACGGCTCCAAAGGCATTAACCGGAGAGGAAGTTTATAGTTGGGTGAAACATATCAATGTCATATTGGGTAAGCAGCTAAGGATTGCGAGTGAGAAGAATATATGGAAGAAGAGATCAATTTTCTTTGATCTTCCATATTGGCATAGTCTTGATGTGAGACACAGTCTTGATGTGATGCATGTGGAGAAAAACGTTTGCGATAGCCTTTTTCAACTTGCAATCCTGTAACTTTTGTTAACCCTTTTGTTATGTCAGTACTCTTTTTTTGTTTAATATATTCAACAACATTTATCATTTTATTTCGATCATAGTGTCTGCCACGACATATGCGCCAACACAAACCGAGCGGGTTCGTATGGATTCTTATGTCCTGCATCCACGGGTTCGACTCGCAATAAGTTACCCAGAAGGGCGCTTTATGTTGGTTTAACAATGGGCGACGGAGAATTGCCTTGTTATCTACCGCCAATACATGAAAGGTGCGTATTTTTGTTTTGTCTATATAAGATTTTTAAGAATAAATTGCTTTCTTATCTTAATTTAATATTAATACGTATATGTTTTAGTGATCATTGGACCCTGTGTGTTGTTTGTCCCGCCAAGAACGCATGTTATTGGTTCGATTCTGTAGGTGGCAAGCCAAACGAGGATATCAAAACCATGTTTACCGAGTAAGTAAATTTTTGTCTAAATCATCGATTCTTATTTTAAATGAAGTGTTTTCATGTATGTTAATTTCCATTTTAATGATAGGGGTCTCAAGACATATAGACAGCGTTCTGGAGCACGAGCGGGGTGGACCGAAGTGGTTTTATCCGAAGGTAAGTAGTTTCAATTCAAGTTATTTCATTGACACAGTAGCTTTCGATATGCCTTTATTCGTTTTAACAATTTGCTTTTGATTTATAGTGCCATCAACAACCAGGGAACTCCGAGTGCGGATACTACGTTATCAATTGGATGCAATCCATCGTTCGTTTAACGGACGTATTATAGGTTTTCAAAATGTACGTAATCGCTCCGTGATCCTCAAATGATGATATTTTTGTTGTTGTACTTGAGTTGTTAATTATTTCATTCACTTCATTGGTTTATCTTATACCTTGTTTTCCAATTTACAGTTTTTTGGTAGTGTGGATCCGTACTCGCAGGATGACATCGATACGGTTCGAGACATGTTGGCTAGACATCTTCTTGAACACATATAGGTATATAAAGTTTACTTCACATTTTTTGGCTGGATCAGGTGATCAATCTGTTTTAGGTAAATCTTTTGATAGACGAATGCTTCTTGAGATTCTTCTGGAACTGTGATGGTGACATTTATGTTGCATGAGAATCTTCTGGAATTGTGATGGTGGCATTTATGTTGCATGTCTACTTTTTGATGATGAAGGAATCCTTAAAATTGCAGAATTTTGGACTAGCAGCTTTGTATGATCCTGAGCACAATGAGCCCTTGACAAGTACAGTTGTCACACTTTGGTATCGTGCTCCCGAGCTTCTTCTTGGGGCTACACATTATGGTGTCGGCATTGATCTCTCGGAGTCTTTGGATGCATCTTATTGTCGAGCCGCTTCTTGGGAAGCCAATCATCTTTGGTCGAACGAGGTATTGCTTGTTGTGTTGATCCTCATGTGGCCGTTTGCATAACGAATTGCCCTTAAAATGTATATAGTGCGAGTTTGATGCTCATCTTGTTGACTTGTAGTGGACATTTCTTTGCTTTTTTGGATTGATGACGTTCCTTAGTTGGTGGTTCGCATTGGGCTCATGTTGGCCGTTTAATTGGCCTAATTAGATTTCGATTGTTTTCATTTTGAGCCGTAATCGGGCTTGTATATGGCTGAAATCTATGACTCCTGAATGTAAAGTTTAAAATATTTCAGTTTTGCAGCAAGTTGACCAATTGTATATGCAGGCATTTGTTTTTTAAAAAAAAAAACTAATATAAGGCGTCCTGAAAATAAGATCAGGACGCCCAAAACGTGATTTAAGGCGTCCTGAATCCTGAAAAAAAATTCAAGACGCCTTTTATGAGGCGTCTTGAATTGTATTCAGGACGGCTCTGATGAGGCGTCCTGAATAAACTTTAGGACGCCAAAAGCGATAACATCAACTACCCCCTCCGAGACGTCCCTCAGAAAAGGGACGTTAATTGGGTCTTATTTAGGTCGTTTTTTAGCTTTTTTGTAGTAGTGTAAACGATGAATTTAATTTGAATCTCTTGTCGGAAATATGAGCGCTTTTTTGTTACCTAATTTTTCAGATAGAGCAGTGCCTTTGCTTATTTTTGCCTTGTTTTCATAACAATTAAAAAAGTATGGTTTTGTTTTCTAATAATTAAAGGATATTGAGGTAATTTTAGCCAAATTCTAGATCCTTAATTATGCAATGTAACCTTAGGTAATGGAGGGGGAAGGGATGAGAGCCATAACGGAGAAAAGTCATTCCCAAAAATAAATGGGTTACTTGAAACTATAAAATTCTAATAAAAAATTAAGTGAAGCTATAAGCACATAAGTAAAAAAGCTATCAAATAAATTTATAAGAACTTGAAGGTTAATTTTTCCTTTAAAAGTTAAAAAGGTAAAATTAAATTGTAATACGATTTTTATAAAAAATAAAAAATTATTAAACCTACTTTCCCCTCTTAACTAGATTGAGTTCTTGATATGTAACGAGTTGTCGAGTTTGTGGCCCATCTCTGTCACCCACTTATAAGTATTAATTATCTGACAATGTGCTGCCGACTTGTTAAATATTTGTACTTCCACATCCTAATCCAAATTTCATTTTCTTCAGCAAATAAAGTTTTATGCGTGTTTTGATCATCTTTTAAAGAATAACTTTTATAATTTATGGCGTAAGTATGTGAGAAGAGTTTTATTAATGCCCGAGAAAATAGATTCTGCAACCCTATTTTCAAAAGTTAATAAATATTTCCGGTCACTAATTATATTAACACTTTTATAGTAAGATTTGTGCACTACAAAAATATTTCTATAATTAGTACCGGGAGGAGAGGAGGGAGTACTCAATAATTAGGCTGCAAGTGGCTAGGAGAGTGAGTGTGGAGAGAGATTGTGACGTAAGATGATTGGAAAAGTCAAGGCGGAGTAAATTATTGCTTGGCTTATGTACTGCGTTTTCTTCTCTTAACATAAGGACATTTAAGTAATTTTGGGATATTGGATCAAAATAAAATTGTTGAATTCACATTTGATCATGGAGAGGATCGAACGTAGTCCCCCAGGTGAAATATTTAAAATATTAACTATATCTGATTGATTACCTCATTATTTTAGGACTATTACAAGATCGAACTGTGAAGCATTAGAAGTGAAGCAACGGAAGTGTCATATAATAGGAGCATCAAGAGTTAAAAGTTTGACCTTTAGCCCCTTGAAGTCTCGCATGGAATACATACAGGACATATATACATACATATGTATAAATCACCCTATACTTGGACCACCTTGACATTAAAACTTACAATCATTTTCACTATTTCCAAATCTATCACACCTTTCCAAGCAAGTTGTAAATTAAGCACAGAAGTTAGCTAGGCACAATGAATTGAGAAACAGGTGGTGGACGTTTCGAATTCCAGGTTATCCGAAGAAGAGAACGTGACACACTGTGATGTCGTGAGGTTTTATAAGGTGACAGGTTGGAGTGATATTTGCTTGATGGATTCCACAGTAACTCAAATTGAAGGCAAAGGGCTCTATTGAGGAAAGCGACGAACGTGGAAGAATATGTAAAGTAGGTAGTAGGTTTTATCTATGTTTGTATGGGTTGGAAATTAGAGAGGAAAAAATAATTAGTAAGGGAAAACTTGCAAAAAATAGTACCACATCATGTTTTTAATATAAGATCCTGTTTCTTTGTACGTAGTATAAATTACATTCTAGGGTATGGACAAATTTCTCCTGTTGAATATCAATAAGAGTATAATAGAAAATATTAATTACATTTAGGATCAAGATCAACTTTCTAAATAAGTGCTACATTAATTAAGAACTGGACGAGTAGATTTTATATTAAAAAGAGAGGTAGTAAATTTTTATTTTATTTTTTTAACCTTTTTTGAAAGTTTTTCTTCATAGTATTGGTTCTCACTATTTTTCTCTTAGTTTTCTCTCAATCCAAACATGGTATTATTATTGGTGATCGATGACGAACGAATCAAAGGTGGAATTAAATTTGTGAGCTCACTAGCCAATGTCTTGAATTTCTCAGAGTTTTGATCACAAATTCCAGTTACAAAAAGCAATTAATGAGGCATATGGAAATATTTCAATAGAAACACGTGGATGATCTTTTAGAAATCACTCCATTATCATCATCATCACCATCATATTATTATTATTATTATTATTAGAGTAAATACCTTTGGAGCGCGGAAAAAAACGTTGACCCCATTTTGGTCCCTCACACAAAAAATGACCTTTTAGTCCCGAAAAGGACGAATAAGGGTCGATTAGTGAACATTTTTTGGCCCCAAATTTCCAAAAAACCCTTTTTAGTCATAAAAAAGTCTCATTTTAGTCCCAGGGACGAAAATGGGGTAGTGTTTTTTGTCGGGGGACCAAAAATGGTATTTACTCTTATTGTTATTATTATTATTTTTTTCTTCAAATGACTTTAACGCTGAAAGTTATGTCTCCTAACTTTCTTATTAGTTTGAATATAAACAAACACTAATTTTTTTTTTAATATCAGAACTTATATACAGTCATACACTCACAACTTTTATTTTCTTTTTCGGAGCCGTATCATTTGACGAATTCCAAATTGAATGACCCATCAACGAAAGCTAGAGAGCACAAAATGGGTAGAGAATTTATATGGCTCTTTGTGATGACTTGACGAGGATGATAGTACCCCTAATTAAATAGAGTTTTCAATCTCCAAATAAATAAAAAAGATGTAGACCCAAAATATTTGTGTATAATTCAGTGAAATAATACGAACTCCACACATCTAAGTTTGACATGTGTTTTGTTGTAAGAACACAGATGTCTAACCACAGTGAGTTAATAAATGATTTTTATAGGATCGATAATACTCTCCAGGATACGAGTGAGTTTGTATGCCAGAGAGAAGGTGATAGTTCTAGGATGTCTATGAGGAAGACACTAAAGAACACCAACAGATCAATGTGCTACACGATAATGACGATTAGTCAAAAGGGGTGGGGTGTGTGTATAGTGAGACTAAATAGTAAAAGGATATGAATTGAATGTGTGCACCTGTGAGGTTAATCTCCTATTTATAGGGATTACCTCTAGGGTTTTGGCCTTTGTGCTGTGT
Source organism: Acacia melanoxylon (assembly GCA_019022615.1). Taxonomy (NCBI): domain Eukaryota; kingdom Viridiplantae; phylum Streptophyta; class Magnoliopsida; order Fabales; family Fabaceae; genus Acacia; species Acacia melanoxylon. Next base: position 1,195,536 of record JAFJYJ010000107.1, read on the forward strand.
GCGTCCGAGTGCCTGCTCCACTCACCATTTATGCCTGCTCCACTACCTGCATTGTCTGTGATTAGTGCCGACATTACAGTGTAATTAGTGTTTTACCTGATTATGGCAGGATTCTACCAATAAATGTCCTTATTGGATCGTATCACATCTGGGCCTGATATATGAGTCCATAACAGTTGCCCCCAAGCTCAAACGTTTAGGGCTCCAAGTTGCCGAGATTAATTGAATGATAAAAACACTTTTTATCTGCTTTGCTTCCCCTTCCTTCATAAGTTTTTCTCACTTGACCTTGGAGAATTGTCGAGCTTGCTTGTCTTATTCACGGCTTGCCCCCAGATATGTGCGTGCCGAGTTATTTTCCTTTGAAAACTCTTGCTTTATGATAGCCGGGATTTCATTTATAACTTTGACCCGGATTGCCGGGCTCATATGTTTCCGCCATGTGTGTTGCCCCCAATCCGGGATATCATAAATAAAAAGGTACGAGCATATGCTTTTTGCCTATGCTGTTGTCATCATGGCGTAAGACCGTCTTTTCCTATGTCTAGGCTACTTTTGCCTCCTTTGAAATCCGTGTGCATTAAACGCTTACATCGTTTCATAAAGGTCATCATTACACTTTCACAGGAAAATTTGATTTTCAATAGGAATTGACGAAATTATCCTTGGCCCCTTGCATTCAAACGTCTATATATTTCGACTTCCCCCTCTTCTCTCCTCTCTACGCTCACGACTTTCTTTGCTTTATCAGAGAAAACTTTACCCTTCCATAGAGCTCTCTGCCCTCTCATACTTTCAAACTTTCTTCAAATTTTCGACAACCAGGTATTCTCATTGTTTCCATTTCTTCTTTACAGTTGTTTACTTCAGCTAGTCTTTTACTGCTCTACCTTTTGAGGTTTTCATCGAACCTTATCATTTGGTTTTCTGGGTACGCAACTAGGGTTTCTAGGTAGCCTTTGACACTTTCAGTATAAAGCTCCTCTCCTTTATCGACTGTACTTGCCGGAAATCATTTTTCTGGTTTTCTTCGTAGGCTTTCAGAATCCGTTGAGTTTCAAACTGCTAGCATTGTAACCTACTTGTCGCCATGGACAAAAATAGCCCTCGACCTCTAGATATGTATGGTAATCCACTTCCAGAAGAGGACAAAGAAATACTTAAAACACTCTCAAGTGGGCACAAATTTTGGTTCTAGGCAATGTCTCACACTGAGGATGAAAAACAAGAAGCATTACTTCACAAACCCCGTGGGAGTGGGAATAGGTCCAGAGCTCAAACCCAAACATATGTGTCTTATGATTTAAGCACTACCATCCCTGAATCTTCCGCCTGTCCACTTTCAAGCCGTAACTAGGCTCATAACTTTCTTACCCCAGCTCCTCAAATTCATTCCCCAGTCCTCAGACAAACTAGACCGGGATCTTATCTAGGAAACATCTTTGATCCCTGCGACAAGTGTTGCTACAAAAATATTGATCTCGTTGAAGAAGATCGCGAGAGAGAGGCTCAAGAGGTTCTAGCTACGTGCCGACATAACTATATTGCACAAGCTATCCCGGCCCATATTAACTTGAATTATCCCAGCCTGATGCCTTTCAATTTCCTGCAAACTAACTCTTTTAGCACATGTATAATTTCTATTTCTAACTTTCACCTTTTGTCTATAGGTATAAATGGGTTTTCCTTTGCACCATGTTGTATGATCCATGACAAAAGAAACTGGTTCTGCAGGTCCTTCAAAAATTCTAGATCCTTGGGTCACCGACGAGATGTTAAGTACTACAAACACAATGACCATCAAAGAACTCATCGAAACAGGTCTGTGCAGCGGAGAAGATTATTCTATCCATTTTCCCTCGTCTAAAAAATCAATATTCAGCAGTCGAGCTAAAAATGATGATCCTCACTTCTTCTTCTTCTATTGGGATTGCATTTCTCGTCTCCATTTCGCTTCCCTTTTACTGAATTTCAAATCAACCTTCTAAATCGTTTGCACCTTGCTCCTTCCCAGCTTCATCCTGATGGTTGGGCAATCGCCACTGCTTTTGAGAAGTTCTGCAAAGCCAATAAGCTAACTTGTACGATCCCTGTCTTCTTTTATTTCTACAAGGTTCAAAATGTCAGTAATGGTGCCGGAGATAATGTCCCCTCTAAGAAGGGCTAGTCCTTACTTCAGAGTGTCCGTGGCCACAACCTTTTTACACCACTCACCGACTTCTTCACCAACTTCAAATCCTCTTTTTGTAAGGTGGTTGCCGAGTCCTAGCAACTACCTTGGTTTCTTCAAGCCGTTAAGGCTATTAAATATGAGGAGGTAGAGGAAAGATTTCCCTTGTATTGGAGTTATTTCATCATGAACTTTATCCTTCCGACTTTAACTTTCATGCCGACAATCTTTCTGACGCCGAGCTTGAGACAATATCCATTCTTGAGCATCATATCATAAAACACGGCCTATTGAATTTGGCCGACCATATCCTACCATCCCGGGCCAAAAAACTACCTGTGGCAAGTACGGGTATATATTTTTCTCCATGTCGCATTGTGTGCCACTTATTTTTATAATGAATAACTAATCATTCATTTTCATTCCGCAGATCAAACTATGGAACAGTTGCCCTTTTTTGCTATTGCCTTGGCCAAAACCGGCCTTACAAAACCTAGGGCTGATAAGAAAAGGGTCACATCATCATCTGTCGCTCTAGGCACTAAAGAAGGTGGCCATGTGAATCCGGCCAAGAAAATAATAACCGACTCGTTGAGCTCCTTCACGAAATCCAAAGAAGCTGCCACTAACAAAGCGCCTATCGCAAAGGTTCCCGTCCTTCCACCTTCCACAAGTCTTCTTCCTCTACCTCTGCCAACCCCCGGGTTCCTCCATAGAGCTGTCTGGACCCATAATGTCCCGTCTGAGCTGTGTCATGTCATCTGCCCTCCAGAATGCTTCGTTGAGCCGACTAAATATAGTGAAATTGAGATTCAGAAAATCAAAGATTTAGAGCGATGTGCCTTGCAGTTCACTGGCTTGGCTCAAGCTTTGATTACTAATGAACACACGGTATGCTTCTCGGGGGGCTGAATTTCAAAAGATCAAGTCGAAAGTGGAAAAACAAGAGGCTCTGATAAAAGTTTTTAAGTCAGATGCTCTGAAACAAATGATGGATACTGAGACAACAAGGGATAAGATGCGGCAGGAGGCAGAGGCAACCAAAACAGATTTGAACAAAGCAGTCTTTCATCTGCGCCAAATTCATGAAATTCATGCCAAGGATAAATCCATTATAGGGCAGCTGCAGCAGGAGCAGAAGGAAATCTGAGCTGAGCTAAACGGCTGCCGGGATGCCTTAGATGTCGCCATTGAGGAAAAGGATACGGCAATAAAGAAAGCAGTTGGGGAGTCTTTTGAAAATGCCCTGGCTCAAATTCGGATTTTAAATCCCGATGTTAATTTCAACACCTCCGAGATGGATTGTATGTCTTATATTATTGGAGGTAAGATAATCCCGCTCGTTCCCTCCCCCGCCACTGTTTTGGGAAGCCAATTTAACGAGAAGCAAGGGGAAGGCGGAGGTGAAGAAGTTTGCCATGACACTGGAGCTCCTTCCTGCTAACCTCCTAGCTTAGATATATTTGCCAGTCTTCATTCATATGGCTCAACACTCCACTGGGGATTCAAATATATTTGTCCATTTTCACCACACGATGATCATCTGAAGCTTGTCCAGCATTTAAGGAGTTCAGTTTCCCCATTGCAAACTTGTAAATTCTGCCTAACTGCTGTACTTTCTAAGTTTCTCACATCCTTCAAAGTTGAATATTTTTCCTGGGATAGCCCACGGCTTTATTTCTTTATAATTCTTTCTTGGGTTGATAACCCGGTTTATGTTCCTATAAGGATATCGTGTAAGCAATTCAATCATTAATGGAAAGATACTTACTTTGTCGCAATCTTTGTGTGTTAATCCGAGCTTTATCCTTGCTGTATTCATTGCCCGTCGTAAACTTGAATTTTCCTTTGAAGTTCTATTGCATGACCTGGCCAGAGTCAAAAACTTACTGCGCAAAACGCAGGTCTGGGACCTCCCAAGAACTGCAGGCTCCAGTGTGGTTGACCAGAATTCATCCCGAAGTAAGAGCAACCCATCACATGTTTAGGTTCAGTGTCGCAACCAAACTCTAAGCATCTTGACTTGATCAGGGTCATTGTGACGATTTGCTTCGTTACCCCAAGTTTTGATGTATCAAGGACACAAGGGCTTTTCGGTTTTACCGCATTCCAAAGGAAGCACGTTTTAACCTTTAATTCGGCTTTACCACGTCCAAAAGGACCACATTTTAACCTTTAATTCGGCTTTACCGTGTCCAAAAGGACCACGTTTTAACCTTTAATTCGGATTTACCGCATCTGAAAGAAGCACGTTTTAACCATTAATTCGGCTTTACCATGTCTCGAAAGAGCACGTTTTAACCTTTATGTTGGCTTTACTGCGTCCGAAAGGAGCACGTTTTAACCATTAATTCGACTTTACTGCATCCCGAAAGAGTACGTTTTAACTGTTCTCTTGGCTTTACCGTATCCCAAAGGAATACGTTTTAACCATCAATTCAGCTTTACCATGTCCCGAAGGAGCACGTTTTAACCTTTATGTTGGCTTTACCGCATCCCGGAGGAATACGTTTTAACCTTTATCTCGGCTTTACCGCGTCCTGAAGGAACACGTTTCAACCGTTCTTCCGACTTTACCGCATCCCAAAGGAATACATTTTAACCGTTCTCTTGGCTTTACCGCATCCCAAAGGAAATACGTTTTAACCGTTATCTTGGGCTTTACCGCATCCCGGAGGAATACGTTTTAACATTTATCTCAGCTTTACCGCATCCTGAAGGAATACGTTCTAACCTTTATCTCGGCTTTACCACATCCCGAAGGAATACGTTTTAACTTTTGTGATCGTTATACTCTTCCTTTCCCTTCGAGAACCTCCTAAGTTGCTCATTTTCCTTCAAGGGCGGACTCTTTCCCCTGTCTTTCATCGCACGGGTTGACATCTCCAGCTGCTCCAATTCCAAGTATTGCTTGGATCGATCTCGAAAATCCGTCAATGAGTCGACACGCCGTTTCATGATCAATTTCTTTAGCCGTGATGAAACATCCAAGCCAGCTATGCCTAGATGTAGATGCACATCTTCCTTCAAACCTGGTACTTGGAGAGCTACGTCTTTGAAGCGATCTAAATACTTCTACTGCATTTCTCTGAATGATTGCCTCACCTGACCAAGTTGGAACTCAGGTTTTTGGTTGCTTTCTGCTGGTCGCAAAATTCAACAAACATTTCTGCTCCAGAGTTTCCATATCCTGGATCGATTTCGGCAACAATGAATGAAACCAACTTTGTGCTGCCCTACACAAAGTTCCTGCAAATAACCGGGGTATGATATGCCCTTCAAATCCCTTCACCATGATTTCCATGTTGAAATTGTTGACATGGACTTGTGGGTCTTGAGTCCCATCATACTTTAGCAAATCCTTAGAATCCAAGTCTTTAGGAAACGTAGTGGCCATGATCTCGTCCGAGAAAGGAATTCTGTCTCTCTCCGCTAGACTTTCCTGAATATGTCCCAGGCACACTCTGTGATGGGGGTGCCATACCTTCCTTTCCAGCTTCTCGTCTCTTGATGGGCTCTTTATCTTTTGTACGTGCTTGATCCGAGGCTCACCACTCCGGGATTCGAGCTTGGTCTTGCTCGGCATGAACCAGCAGGCCACCAGTGTCAACTTGCGCTTCGGTTGTGATACTAATCCTGTTGGGGTTGCTAGCATCTCGGCCAGTATTTCGTGCAGGGTTCTCAAGCAGCTTAATACGTTCTTCTAACAACTACATTCTTTGGGTATCTTCTTTACTATTTCGAGCTCGGTCATGCCCTACCAAATTTTCTTCTACACGATTTGCACGTGCTACTCCAACACTTACATGAGCTGAAGCATTAGCCCTGCTAGGGCCAGCAACATCTCGATCTGTATCTTGAATGAGGATATAGGCCTGGTTGGGACCAGCGGCATCTCGACTTGCACTATGATCCGGGTTTTCCACCCATCCAATGCGCTCTTCCAGCAACTGTTGCATTCGTCGTCCTTCTTCCTGCCCCCAAATAGCGTTACGGCGTTCCATATCCTCCATACATTGTAACAACGACCCCATCATGTTATGTAACATGCAGATATCGGCGTTCTCGATTTGAAACTCGGGAGGTAGGGCTTGTGGCTGGACTACTGGCTGATAACTCGGTTACGAGGGGCTGGAGAAGTTCCGGTATCCACTGTCTCAGCCTCCGTCTCCACCCTAACTTGGTTAGGATCTGGAGCTACCGAGCCCTCATACTTAGGGGTGAGCATTCGGTATTCAGTTCGGTTTTTTGGTAAAAACCGAAATACACACATTCTCACCACCGAACCGAAACCGAAGTGGCTAAAAAACCGAACTAAATTAACCAAAATATTTCGGTTCGGTTTTGCAGTTAATTCAGTTTTTGGGCTTAAGTTAGGCCTTCTTGTTTGGGTTAATTCTGTAAAATGTCCAAAAGAATTTTTTTTTGCTCGAATCAATCTGGATATTGACTATTGACTGCAAAAAAAATGCAACCTGGTATAGTATACTTTACATGGAGTTCTATCCGACTAAAACCATCACTTGTCACAATAAGCTTACAAGGTGAGCAACAAAATAGAACAGCTTAAATCAATTGCTACATGATTGTTTCTTCCACGGGGAATAATGATATCGGCATACTTCTTTGTTGGAAGAATAGGGTCATCAAAAACTGGCTTTAAAAATTTAGAATACTGCACCAAATAGAGTCAGCTATCAGAATTTATAAAATACATAAAACATCGACATCTAATTATGAAGACTTACTGAAAATGACCTGTATAACCATATGCATTAAAAATCTCCTAATAATCCAAATCCAACAAAACTGGATGACTTGTGTTCTTTTACCAAGGATATTTTACTGTAACTAACCAACAGTATTAAAAACTAAATTACTTCATTATGAAAATAACAAACTCTTTTATGTCATACTATCATGAAACCAATTATAAAGGATATGAGTACATTGACTCTATCAAAATATGACATACGTTCTCACTTGTGAGAGTAAATACAAGGGCAAAAGTTCTTTCAGGCATATAACAATGTCAGATCCCATGATAAACCATGCCCAAACTCTGTTTCTTCCATTATCATGCCAAACACACTTTATACTTTCTCTATGCACTAAAAGAATTGTTCTAGGACAATATCCACATTTCAGGTACAAAAGACCAAATTCAATCCGAAGGTTTCAAAAGTGGGGTTAAAACTGCAAAGAAAAAGTGCAAGTTAAAAATATACCGGTCCAGCAGGGAATGCATCCCTTTGTAACTCTTGAAGTCATAATTTGGAATATCTACAGCTTGTCCATGCTTCAATTTGTCCATAACTCCAAGCAATTGCTCAGCATAAAAAGCATCTGATGATATAAGCCGCATTCTCAAATAAGTATGGAACTTGATCAGTAACACAGCCATCAGTAACAAAGTGTACAAAATTATACAAAACATGGCAGCAAGCCATCAACCAGCAATTTTAAAATCACTATTTTAAATCCAATGGCAAAACAAAGTGTACAAAATTATACAAAACATGGCAGCAAGCCAGCAACCAGCAATATCACAAAATCTAAGTTTCTAACTACATCATAAACCCAAACAACTGCAGCAACTCATCCATCACAGAGCCAGCATAAAATGATCCAAAAGAGACAAGATATTGAGAGCAACCGCAAATTAAAACAAGAATAAATCAAATAAAAAGAAAAGAAAAGAAATAATCTAATAAATATTAACAAAATACTTACAAAGATATTTGCATTGCATCTACTATATGTCAACAGTTGCCTCCAATCAGGGGCGGAGCCAGGAATGAAAATTAGGGGGCGAAAATTACAGAATAAAACCTAGTGGAGTTAGCATTTGAAATTATGGGGCGAAAATTATAGAATTGAACCCAAAAGTTTAGGAAATTATGATTTGACCTTATAAATATTTCAATATTTTCATTTTAGTCCCTTTATGATACTTTTAAATAGCGACTAAAGTGAAAAGATTGAAATTTTTAAGAGGCTAAAGCATAATTTCCGCATTTTTTTGGTCAAAATAATGTAATTTTAGGGGGCGGGCCACCCCTAGCCCCCCTAAATCCCCGCCTCCAATGCAATTTTTTGAAAATCTAATAAAAAAACAAAATTAGAACTTGAAAGATCATAATAAATATTATTCTAATAAAAATAGAAAAAAGATGTAAAAAGTATTACCAAGTTCTATTTGCTGAAAATCATCGTCTCCAACTTCTGCAACATAGTTAAGTGAGTTCCTAACCCAATCTTGAGCACAAATTAGTGATTGTACAACTTTAGGTGTTAAAGAGCTCCTAAATGAATCTAGAACTCTTCCTCCAGTGCTAAAGGTAGACTCAGAAGCAACGGTAGAAATTGGGATAGCCAACATATCTCTTGTTATTTGAGAAAGAATAGGGTGCAATATATAGAAAGGGGAAAGTACCTAGCATTTTTGGGGAGGCAGTTATGCCGTACTAGTACCTATGAGAGTTGTCGGTATGCAGTGGTGTGTGTACCGATATTAGTACCTAGATCTGATAGACGCTGTGAAGTTAAGCGTACTTAGGCGAGAGAAATCTTAGGATTTTTAACCCCTGGGATGTAGCATAAGGATTTGAGATCCTTTGAGTTAAAGCCTAAATACCTAGAGGTATGAAACATAGTAATCATTTGGGATACCATGAGAACAGATATAGTAAAGATAGGCTTGAAGCAGAGATGGTGCTTAGGTCAATATATGACTGAGCATTTCCTAGGTTCCAGTACCTGAGAGTAGGAACCCTAAGGAAGTATGAGTGAGGTTGCCTTAGGTTTGAAAACCTGAGAGTTAGTTCCTTAACGGAACCATACGATGATATAACCTCGGTAGCCACGGGTTATGGCTTCAAGGTAGGACCAATAACAATAGTGATGTTAGTGGCTAATAGATTCCCTAAGTGGGTGGTTACCCGATAGGGAAAGTTGGGATAAAGATGTTTCCTGGAGCTGGACTGATAGTGAAAGTCCATAAGTAGAATAACCCCAAATGTGATGGCAGAAATAGAGACAGTACATTATGAGACCCATAAAGGGTAGGAACCTGATAGAGATCTGAGTTCTCTTTATAATGATTCAAAGACGATCAACTGAAGATAGTACTACTTATGGGAAGTTTTGATCGGAGATGGCTACTTACGGGGAGTTCTGATCGGAAAGGGCTACCTACGGAGGGTTCTAACCGGAGGTGCTGACCAATTGGAGGGGTTGAGTGAAGCACCGAGTGAAGTACCGTGGAGTGAAGCCACCGTGACGTCAAACCGTGGAGTGGAGCTGCCGTCACAACGAACCATAGAGTAGAGCTACTAGTGTATCGGTTCTCAAGGTAAGTACATTGTAGCGAGTCCCATATCTAATCGGTTCCCTAAAGGGAAGATTTTTGTAATCCAGTATATCGCCATAGGGTGCTCCAGCGCTGTATAGCATATATTATGCTATGATATCCAAGCAAGAACTGAACTCGCACTAAAAGACATTCTAGTTGTGAATAAGTTCCCTGAGATGTTTCTAGAAGCTCTCAGCGGATTACTATCAGTAGGGGAAGTTGAATTCACTAGTTGGTTGATGCCTGGAACCGAACCAATATCAAAGGTGCCGTATCAGATGGTTCCAAGTGAATGAGTTTTTGAGAGACGAAAGTACATACCAAAACAAATACACCAATCCAGGAATTTTGAATTCCTACCACGTCGGGAGGGTGTATGGCCCACGACGATGGTCGACACCGCTGATGCTTGGTGACTTAGCTCCAATCCGGTAGATTGGGTAGAGTGTGAGGCCAGAGGTACGCGATGGTCGTGGATCAGTTGGATCCAATGGTTGCAATTGAAGCTGCACAGGATTGGGGTATGTCCTGGTGAGGAAGAAGTGGTGATGTGTACATCTCAAATGTTCATAGTGGGTAGTAGGACTGTTAGAATCGGTGTGTCCATAGGTCGTTGGACATGTATATATCCGATGAAAAACCCTAAGTCCTGTGAGACTATTGTGTCTATAGGCTGGCAGAAGCCCATGGTTGTTAGACAACAAATACCGAGAAGTGTCCCTAAAAGTTTGTGAAACCCGAGGATAGCGTGCAATGTCCGGAGTAGCTGGAAGATTAAAGTAGAACCGACTAAGCATTCTACGGATGGCTTGAGTAGCCAAGGACAGAGGTTCGAATGCATTTAGTTTGTGATAACCTTCTAAGATTAGTTGTCTGGTTCCTAAGAGCGTTTAAAAATTGAATTTTTAAACTTGCCAATACACTTGCTATGTTTGTGAAAATCTTCGGAATTGATCTTTCAAACTTGTGAATTTTCGAAATTGAGTTTTCGAATGAAATGTTTTCAAAAGTGACCATTACTCTTTTGAAACGATGTTGTCTTATAAAAGGGGTTTGTTAGAACCTAGAGTTTGAAACTGAGTTTTCAACGGTGTTGTGGTAAAATCAGTACGAAACTGGGATGCCAGAAACTGTGTAGATGTACATGGTTTGCTTGGTCTTGCTAGATGTTTAATAATGTTTGAAATCACTGGCCTTTGATAAAGGTTCTTTTTTAACAAAGAGTTTTTGAGGGATTTTGTTTGAGAAAATGAAAATCGCACCAACAGTGAACACACCCAATCCATAACATTTCACCGAGGGCGTATGTTTTGTCTAGTAGAACCTGACTGTCTATGGCTGGACCGAGTTCTGATAGATAGGGTCACTACTTTATGTGCCAGTGCGAACACTGGGTCTCTTATGGGAGGGACGGGGGTTCTCCCACATTATTTGACGGTACTGCTGATGCAGAGGCCGGATTTGGGAATTGGGAGAGGGTGCTCACTGTACCAAGTGGTTGAAGTGGTGGCGAGAGCTCTCAATTGTTGATTTTTTTTGTAAAATGAGTTATTTCCCTCAAAGATATGTACCGGTAGCGGTAGTAAAAGTTTTTGAAACTGATTCGGCAGTGAATGTTGAAAGACCTGACTATCACCCAAGAGGGGGGGTGAATTGGGTGTATGATAAAAACTTATCGTCTTTGAAAATCTTTTCGCAATTTACTAAAAGTAGTTTGTACGACAGTAATGATTTATGAATCAATAAACAGTCAATCAAATATGTATGCTGGGAATATAAGAGATAAGGGAAGAGAATATGCAAACAGAGATTTATACTGGTTCGGCCAATCCTTGACCTACGTCCAGTCCCCAAGCTTCACTTGAGATTTTCAATCCACTATCTTCTTTCAACTTGATTACACGCTCGTACTCAAGTAATCCTCTCACTAGATTCACTCTCCCCTTACAAGCTGTAATCAATACACCCACTTGATTACACACTCGCACTCGCAAGTAACCTCTCACTAGGATTCACTCCCCTTACAAGCTGTAATCAATACAATGGGTTTCCCACTCAAGATCACCCAATCTTGAGTAACTCTCAGATAGTATGGTAGGATGTTTACAATAAATCTTCTCTCTCAGAAGTGAATGAATAAACACTGAAGTACATTACAAATAATTTCACTCTCTCGATAAACTATGTAAACATTTGGAAAACAGTAGAGTAAAATAAGATGAAGATCGAGTATGAGCATTTTGAAGTTGTAGGCTTGTGTCTTGCATCTTCTGTCTTGAATCTTACTTCTTTTATAGGTAGAAATCAATATATGACCGTTGGAAGAAGAAATATAGCCGTTAGACTCAGATGGAAACTAGCCGTTAGAACTTCGTTTTCTGAACCCGCGACGAATACTCGAGTATTCATTTGGAAACTAGAGTATTGAGGTTGTTGTATAACTCCAGGTTCCACTCTGTCTGATCAATACTCGAGTATTGAGATGGAAACTCGAGTATTGGAAGATGCTCTAACGTTTGTGGCTCTCTGTCTGATGGAAACTCGAGTATAGAACTTACATACTCGAGTATTGACCTTTGTTGAACTAACCGTCAACTTTCGAGGGTCATATCTCCCTGGTCTGAACTCCGTTTTGGTTCGTTCAACTCTTGATGGAAAGCTCTGTGAGTCTACTTTCATATGACACCGATTTCAGCTCAATCGAATTTTTAGTTTGTGAGTAACACTCAAAACATTGAAGCTTGGTTTGCTGTATGGCGTGGATTTTAGTGTCAACTTCCACAATTCATATCTCTCTCATCTGAACTCCTTTGGGCTTGAATTTTATATTAAAATGACGCATTGGGAGTCTAGTTTCATATTCCACTGATTTCAGCTCAATCCGATCTCTAGTTTAGGAGATATCATCGAATTACCATACGTCGCCCGTGCTGAACGTGAAACAGAGCTGATCACCGCTGCATACTCGAGTATTGACTTGAATACTCGAGTATTGCAAGTCCGAAGAGGCCGAGATGCTGAAAACACTGCATACTCGAGTATTGACTTGGATACTCGAGTATTGCAAGTCCAGAGACCCCAGAGATGCTGAAGATACTTCAATACTCGAGTATTGATGAACATACTCGAGTTTTGACTCCTAAACTCGAGTATTGAGTTCTTTACTCGAGTTTTCTCATCCTGAAGCTATTTTTTGCTGACTTTAGCTCCTAATTGAGCGATTCCAACTTCCATATGATCTTGGAGGCTTCTAGCATCAATATAAGAACTTGAATAATGATATCTTCATTCCATTCAACAAGTTCTTCCTTTTTCCATCTCCCAACTTGATCATTCTTCATCATTCAACTCTTTCTTTCTTTCTTCTCTTCTTCTCTTGATCATTTTCCATAATTCAATTCTTTCTTTCTTCTCTTCTCTTGATCATTCTCTGTCATTCAACTTGTACTCATCATTCTCAAAGCAAGTTCCTCAATATCTTCTCTTTTTATTATTCCCAAAATCCTTTGATAACTTCTTGCTTCCTTGACATTCGATATTCTCATTATATGTGTGCAAGAACTTCTTTCTTCAATCTACTTTCTTGATCATTCTTCAATATCCGAAAGCCGAGCCTATTCTGAACTTCTTCCGAATTGCATGCGTCGTCTTTCTATATATGCACTATTCATGTGTACTCCACAAAGAGCCCAAATATGATGAAGCTTTATTCCAACTTCTATTGATCATAGAGACTTCCATTATTAAACTTTGCATCTACATTAAATATAAGAATTAGTCAAAGTATAATGTAAATGTAGTGTGCAAACTTTTTGCTCGTAATAATGGCTTCTATATTAGACATCATCAAAACTAATCATATCTAACAAATGTGTTTTCACCAATTTGTTTTGGCAGCAATTAAATTTGAAAATCTGATAGCACTATTACTTTTTGGTATAGTGCGGGTTGTGAAACGATCGAGACACGTAAAATTTTCAATGTTTGAAAATTTGAAAATGAGACAACATAATGGTTTTGGGTAGCGATGACATGTTTGTCAATGCTATTGTGTTGAAAAGCGATGTAGTTGGAAATTTCGATGTAGGAACAGAACTATTAGAAAGGTCTAGAACACAGAACTATATAAGCCAGGTAGTGGTTGTCAGCTATAGTGCTAAGTAAGTGAAAATAGTATGAGAGCTTGAAAGGGAAAGACTCAGCTTGAAATAGACGAGCAGATGCTCGAGGCAATAAGACCTGGTGTGCAAGTGTGCACGGGGCGGTGTCCCTAGGGCATAAGACCGGTGATACTTAGCACTGTGTGAAATGCTGATTGCCATGGTGACTTTAGACTAGTATGTCTAGAGTACATCTTGAGTCTAGTAAAACATTCATTGTACCAGGTTATAGATAAGATGCCTAAGGCCAGAGGATGCTTTCCTAGGTGGTAAGGCTAGAATCCCCAGTACTGTGGTAATATATTAAGCCGGAAGGCCAGTATGTGTTAAGCCAGGAGGCTGAATAAGTCAGGTAGTGAGGCCTGTGTAACCAAGCACTATGAGGATGAATCAGTCGATCCTTGAATACTATACCTGTGTACAAGATGAATGAGATTAAGGTGCGAGCTAGATAAGCATGCATAGAAAAGGGAATAGACTAAAAGTCTAGATAATCTTTCAAGATTATACATTCAAATTTCGAGGGTGAAATTTTATTTAATGGGGGGAGAAATGTAAAACCCCAAAAATTTCTATTTATCATAAATACTATATTTTGATAAATAATACATATTAAATAAAGGTGAATATGTATCTCAAAATTTTGTAATTTGTTAATTATAATAATGAGCAATTTAACTTGCACTAATTGAGATTAGTTGCATAATTCTTCAAGATGATTAAAGGCAAATTAGGATCATCAAATGAGAGCTAATTATATTTGAAAATAATTAATCCAATGAGGATGAAATAATACTTGCCTAATTAAGTACTAATTTTCATGATTAGTTAATAAATCAATTAACCAATAGCAAATGCAATTAAGAGTTAATTAATCTTATAAATAAGCTTAATCCTCTTGTAAATTAACTAGGCAATAAGAAATCAAGAAAATGAGCTAAATCCTCATGAAATTAAATGAACCAATGGGAGATTTGAACCATGGATTAATGATTAGGATTTATCTTGAACAAACACAAGTTAGATCCAATGGTGGTACATTAGTACATGGAAGAGGAAGTTTATCTTATTTAATTCAAGATATCATATTAAACAAGCACATGGGATAATTAATTGCATGAAAGAGGATAAGGAGAGAGAAGAGGGAAGAGAAGGCACGGCTAGCTTGAGGAAGGAAGAAGGAAGAAGAATTGGAACTCTTAGCAAAAGTGGGACCCACAATGGTTTTAGATATTTGCTAACAAAGAAAACATAATAAATGGTTATGAGAGGGAGGAGTATGTCGACCATGCTTGAAGGAAGAAGATTGGAAGTTGAAAAGTCAAAATATCAACTAACCAATGAAAAGCCATGAAATAATTGTTATATTGTTTATTCAAAAACACATTAAATAGCTAAATGAGAACATTGAATGCTGATTAAGAAAGGGATGTCGGCAATGCAATTAAATGGAGGAGATTAAACTTCAAGAAGTGCATTTCTAATCCAATGGTTAAGGCGAGACTTGGTCAAATTTAATTGCCATTTGTGTCCTCAATTTTTCCCTATAAATTGAGAGGCTTGCCTCTCATAATCTTCACACCAAAACAAGCAACAACATCCGAATATAGTGGGTAGAGAGTGAGTTGTGGAGAAGCTTGAAGAAGTAGAAGCAAGGTTCAAGTAAATTCTTGAGTCTAGTCTTTAGTTTTGTAGTTCTTAGCATAAATGTTAGTTTGATCTTGAATCTTCCAATATAGTTTTGATTTCATGTTTTTATGGTTAAAAATGTTATTATTTCAAAAATTAGATGAAAAATATGGTATAGCAAAATTCTTGAAGGTTGAAGATCAAAGTAGCAAAATTCTAGCAAAATTTACTGTTCGAAGTTTTTCAGGAGTCAGTTCCATAAAGGCTATGATTTTATGTACAAGATGAAGTCATTAAATTCTGAAAATGTTCATGGTTAAAGTACACACATAGGGCTTTCTAAATATTCCCAGAGTGTAGCAGTTTGAATTTTGTACAAGGAGATAAAAATTCTTGAAATAAGGCTACGTTTTCTGGACGAAAATCTGGGCAGTGTTGAGAAAATATTAAACTGGGAATGATCCATGATGTTCTAGGTTCTTGGAATATTTTTCCTTAAAAATAGACATGCCAAGGGTCATGATGAAGTTTACGGAACCTCAACACGATTTGTGTGGAATTAATTATAATTTTCCAAAGTTGTGCAAAATCTGCCCAGAAATTCTGAAGTAGCGTTTTTAAGAAAATGTAAGGGCAAAATTGGAATAATTAATCCACCAAGGGTAGAAAGGTAAATTAAACCTTTAGGGTATTATTCTAAGTAATATGATATTTATCAAATATCATATAATAATCCGACGATAATGTATAGGATATCCAGGAAGTCCGGAGTCAGATCAAAGAGTCGGGCATTTTGGTAACTACACTGTGAAAGGTACGTTCGCGTACTAGTAACTTTAACTCTGATGTGTCTTGTATGCATATATGTGATAGATAACTTCAAAGGGTCATGGACAATACTATGTCTTGGATCATGTACCGTGGCTAAGACTCGGTCTTAGGTCACTGTTTATACATTCAGCTGTATACGAATTATAGTCTTGATAATGCCGTTGAGTTTTCCTAGCGTTGCGGACACGAGGGGCCGTCGTGGCACTGGTTAGTGCAAACATGGATGAACTTTACATGTGCTGTGTGCTATGTACTGTTATTGTGTTAACCTTACATCTGCTGTGTGCTTATGTGTTGGTTATTGCTGTAATGTAATGAATGTCTGTCATACATATATTGTTCATACTTTTCATATGAGGTTAACTGTTACCTGAGATTCGATTCGATTGAATCTCAGCATTGACTAAAGGTTCAGGAAAAGGAACCAGGATCAGAGAAGGCACCGGTAGATGGAGCCGTGAAAAGGCACCAAAGGATGGAGCCGAAGAGAGGCACCGATGGACGGAGCCGTGAAGAGGCACCGGTCGAGACAAGAGCCGAAAGAAGTTTAACAGAGCCTACTTTCTGGCATGAATCTAATGAAGTTACTTCAAACCTTTTGGTGTCTAAGGAAGGGTTTCGTCTAGGTGGTTCATTCAATAAGTCGCCGTGAACTTGGTGAGACTTCCACTAGACTCCGACCTAGCCAATTGGTTTGTATGACTGAGTTAGGTTAATTGCCCCAAGTCTAGCTAAGGCTTGGGTTAAGGTTGTATAGTTAACATAAAGATTTGTAATTATACAAAGCTCTGTAGTGTTGTATCACTTGAATATTTTCCTTCGGGAAATTATTAATATACCAGCATATGTCAAGGCATCAGCATATGCCTGGGCATTTTGTATCAGTTACTCATGTCCAAATGTTAGTGCATGCTCTCCATTTCCGCATTGCTGTGAGTTGTAGCACCTCAAACTCTGTCTATTTTCTTAAAACTAAGTGTCAACCGACACGATTTCAAGTATGGAATTTGGGGTGTTACAAATACCCCATTCAAGCAAACACTTTTCAACTTCAATTCCAATGTCCCTCCCCTTGTGATTAGATATAGGAATGAAATTCAAAACCCTCTTTTTCATTGACCATGTGTCATCTATAAAGTGGGTAGTAATACACATATAATTAATTCTTTGGATAGATGTCCAAGTGTCAGTAGTAAGGCAAACCCTTTGTTTTTTTTTTTTGGTTCCAAACAATCTTTAAATCTCATTTTTCTGTCAATATAAAAATTGAAACAGTCACGTGCTATTGTCCATCTTGATGGAATTTTAAATCTGGGCTGGGCATACAACATAAAATTCTTAAACCCAACTGTAATACCCGGATAATTATTTATCCGGAATATTATATTTCGATAGATAATACCTATTGAAAATAGGTGAACATGTGGTTTCAAATAATAAGTAATAATTATCTTATTTTCTAAGGTAATTACTATGGAAATTAGGAGAGATAAAGAGCTAAAATGTATTTTTAGAGCATTAAATGGCCTAAAAATATTATGATAAATCCCAAGAGGTAGTAAAATATTTATAAAAAATTAGAAAGTATGTTGTCTCTAATTTTAGGAATTTTTGGGATAATTTCCCTTGAAAAATAATGAGGCAAAATTAAGTATTATTTTGGGATCATAAGTGACCCCATGATTTTTAATATTTCACATGGGATATAAAATACCAACGTAAGTAAAATAGTTGTGAGATAATTATTTATCCTAATTAAGAAAATTATCAAAAATTAGTAAGTGGCTAATCCGGTAATTAATGGGATAATTAAGGTATAAAGTAAATGAATTAAAAATAATTTAAATAATTATTTTTAATTGGAGAAATTCGAAATTATTAAATAAGTAAAATAATAAAAATAATAAAATATTAATAAAATATTTTATGCTTAGAAAAATAAATAAAAAATAAAAGAAAAAAATAAATGTGAAGGCATTTTGAATAAAATAATAATATAATCGGATAGAGCCAACGGGAGAAGTGGGAACAACTAGAACTTAAATCCTACCTCCCGATATAGGATTGAAGTCATAAACAACACTTTTTATAAACCGGTGAAAATCCATCTCGGATTGAGCGTCTTAAGTCGTTTCAAAAACCAACAAGCGTAATTAGGATCTTAGGGTAATTAGGAAATGGCGAGATAGTGCTAAAAGTGACTTAGAGAAAACAAGCGAGTTTTGGAAACCAGGAATAAGGTCACTTAGATCGATCATATTACGAACCAGTGAATTTCGCCTACAAACTAGTGTTTCGGAATTTGATTCCGAATCAAGGCGTCAGCCTAAAATCTTCCAGATAACGGAATACCCTTAATGGGATCATAAATTTCATTAAAGTATATATTCCTACTGAGGAAGAAAAGTACTTCGAAACTACACCGACAACATTTCGCGATTCGTCAAGATTACGCGTTTCGGGCACCGGACTGAAACTTTATCGGTACCGGCTCATATGTCACCATCAAGATGACATCATTTTGTTGACTATTGGGGAGGGGAGGTCGGCACAAGCAAATGGAGGGCCAAGAGTATTTTGTCCTCAAAATGCGATCTTACGGTCCATATTCGTCGATCGAAGTTTGAATTATTTACCGTTCGCCATCCTCTTCTATAAATACCAAGCTCCTCTTCTTCATTTTTCACACCAAAAATCTGCCCCTTAGAGAGAAGTTAGAGAGAAGGGAGAGCTCTTGAAGTTCTAAGCCAAAGCCGGGGTAAGTTCTTCGGTCCTTAGTCTTTAGTTTCGGTAGTTCTTTCGGTAGATATAGTAGGAATGCTAGATTTATCTTTAATTTTTCAAGATAGTCTAGATATCATATTTAGGGGTAAATATGATATATATTTCGAAAATATGATGAGGGAAAAGATCTGTCAAAATTCTAGAGAGATAGAGCGAAAACAATAAGCTCGCGAAATTCCGCCGATTAGGGGTTCGGGGGGCAAAATGGTAATTTGTACCTAAAATGCCCGTTATAGTGCTAGAAGTTGATAAATGTTATCCTTATAGGATATCTAAGATAATCGGACCGCATTGTTGTACCGCCGTAGACTTGCATTTCACCATTGTCCAAAAAGTACCGTTTTCCGTAAAAGTACCGTTTTCCGTCAACGAAGGTACGTTCGCGTACTATAACATTAACTCTGATATTTATGGTATGCGTATATGTGATATGTGTGTTGTATGCGTATTGTGTGTGTAATATATCTGTTGTACGTTCGCGTACTGTAACACTAACGCTGATGTTTATGATATGCATGTATGAGCTATGTGTATGTGCTGTGTGTATAGTTGTTATGTTGTATGCTGTACGTTCGCGTACTGTAACACTAACTCTGATATTTATGATATGCATGTATGTGTTATGTGTATTGTTTGCGTATAGTTGTTATGTTGCCTGAGTGCAAATAGATGTTAGAGTATAACCGTACGTACGTTGGGAGCGATATATCCGCATTGGTTACGTACTTATTTGGGAGCGATATGTCCGTACGGCAGGGAGCGATATGTCCGTATATTTGGGAGCGATGTGTCGTACGGGAGCGATATATCCGCATTGGTTCCGTACGCCGGGAGCGATATGCGTCCGTGGGAGCGATGTGTCTGTACGCTGGGAGCGATATATCTGCATTGGTTGTGTGTGATAATGCTGGAAGCAATATATCTGTATTGGTTGCGTGTGTAGTATATCTATTATTGGGCTCACGTGCTGTTAATGTTGTGATTGTCCGTAGTCCATATATTGTGTACGTAAATATGAGGTTAACCGTTACCGAGGTTCATGGACATTGAACCTCGGCTCTTAACATAGCGTCGGAGTTCGGGGGACCGAGGACCGAGGAGAAAGGCAAGCGGGAAAATAGAGATCCGGCCAAGATCTCTTACGTTGACACGGCATGGCATTGTTGCCGGGGAGACACTTTTGTTGTTATTCACTTTAAAAACTCTCGGTCATTGTACCGTTTTTTGTAAATCAGCCCGGACTTACGGCATTTATAAATATATGTATCGGTTACTCAATCGCTCGATGCTCTACTCTGATGAAAAAAAAATATACTGCTTTTGAAAATGGGATGTTACACCAACACCCTTAACAAACTTATAAGGCAATTCATCAACAATTAGCATAGATGCCAAGGCTTTCCTAATACCATCTTGGTCAAATTTCCAATTCACAAGGCTGAATTTATCATCTTCAGCATTAAAGTTTAAATGACTTTGTTTAAGTTCTTCAGATTGGGGCTTCCGCTTACAAACATTCGCAAAATGATTATTTAGGGCAGTGGTTCCATTAGATTTAGGATCACAAGCAAGAACGCTTCCACGTAATTACACTTACCTTTTATCTCACCAGCATCATTCACAAATTTGGTGAAGTGGTCCCACACTTTGAATCTTTGCTTCATAGCTTTCCTTTTCCCAGTTGCAACTGGTGAAGGATTATTGGTCACACTTGCACTTGCACTATCCCCAGCAGTTGGTAGAGAAGCAGATTGGTCACCATAATTTCACCTGGAGATGAATAATTATTTCAAGTTAAAACAGAAAATTGTAATCTTGAAAAGAGAAACCAAAAAAAGAAATCCAAGACTGCTGAAGTAAATTAAGCATTAACACAAATCCTCAAGTTGGAAAGTTGTAATAAGCACATCACATAATTAAAGAGTGGGGCAATTTTATTTTGTTTTTTTTTTTTTCCAGAGAAAGGCATTAAATTAGTAATGTGTAAAACCCTAAAAATTCGTATTTATCATAAATGCTATATTTTGATAAATAATACCTATTAAATAAAAGTGAATATGTGGTCTCAAAATTTTGTAACTTATTTATTTTAATTTAGGGAATTTTCTCTTGGAATTAAATAAATCTAAGACCAATTTTAAGACTACATATAAGGGACATAAAATATGATATGATTATCATATTAGATGTTGGTTCCTATATAATTAAAATAAGCAAGAAAATGTTATAAAAACACTTAATCAAATTAAAGGAAATTAACAAAAATTAATGAGTAATTAAGTTTTCACTAATTAAATAATTGGTGTAAATATTCCTAATTAATCAAGGGGAAAATTAAGAGGCAACAATTAGGGAATGTTTTAATTAAAAATCAAGGACTAATTAAAAGACAAGATTTGCTTTGAATGAAGCACTAATGATCATATATAATCAATTGAAGAACCAATCACACTTGGGCAATTAAACCTAATAACATCTAAAACACTACACTTGGGGGTGTTAATTAAGATTTAATCTCCATCCCCTAAAGTCAAGAGTGAGAGGACGGTTGCACATGGGAGGAGAGAGAGAAAAATTGTTTAATAATCAAGATATTATGTAGATAAGAGCACATGTGTTATTAAATAAAAATCTTCAATAGTAATAGGATATTTCTACACAAATGGAAGGCCAAGAGTGAGTCTAATAAAGTGGAATCTAATGGCCTTAGTTAATTACAAAAATAAGCTTAATCCATGTGATAATTAATGAACCAATAGGAGGCTAAGGTTGTGGTTTGTAAGAGGCAAATGAAACACACTTTCAAGAGTCACAAATGAAGGAAAAAGAGGAGAGGGCACGGTTTGGCTTGGATGAAAAGAAGGAAGAAATGTTATTTTAATTAAGCTAATTAACCACATGGGATAAAGGCACATGGGTGAGGGAACAAAATGGAAGAGGATAATGGTACTTGGAGATAAGGCATTGATGAGGATGGAAGAGGATAAAGGAGAGAGAGAGGGAGGGGGGACGAATTGGGGTGTTTGGGAGAGTGAAGAGAGGTGTTTGGGAAGAGGAATAAGAGAGTTCGAAACCAAACATAAGCCTAGACATTTTGCTATAAATAGGAGGCTTGGGTTCACTTCATTCTTCACACCAACACAAGCAATAGCATCTGAATATAGAGAGTAGAGAGTGGGTGAGGAAAGCTTGAAGGAGTTGAAGCAAAAGCAAAGTAAGTTCTTGAAGCTCTAGCTTTTAAATTCATAGTTAGATTATGTTTTGATCTTTAATCTTCCAATATAGTTTTGATTTCATGTTTTTATGGTTAAAAATGGATTTATTTCAAAAATTTGATGGAAAATATGTTGGATCAAAATTTTTGGAAGTAGAAGATCAAAGTAGCGAGAGTCTGGCGAAATTTTTTGATTAGAAGTTTTCTGGAGTCAGTTTCATAGAGGCCATGATTTTATGTTGAAGATGAAGTTATTAAAATCTTAGCGTTTTCATGGTTAAAGTAGACATATAGAGCTTTCTGGATATACCCAGTATGTGTCATTTTGAGTTTTGTGCAAGGAGATAAAAATTTCCAAAGTTGGGCTACGTTTTTCTGGAAAATTCTGGGCAGAGGGTGGAAACATGAAAACTGGGAATGATTCAAACATTCTGGGTAGAAACAAGTATTTCTCCTCCAAACTAGACATCCTAAAAATTCCGGGGAATTTTACGGATCCCCGTTTTGATTTTTTTGGAATTAATTATAATTTTTCAAAGTTAGCGTAAAATCTAGAAGTAAATGCCGAAATCAGCGTTTTTTTGAAAATAAGGGGATATAATTGGGATAACGAATCCACCAGGGGTAAAAAGGTCAGTAGTGGCTAGAGTATCTCACGGGATATTATTTATAAGAGAATAATGCCGTAATACTATTATAGGATATCCGGGAAAATCAGGGGTCGTACCGAACCGACAGACGTACCGCAATCCGCACGGACTAAGGTACGTTCGCGTACTAGTAACTTTAACTCTGATGTATCTTGTATGCATGTATGTGGTAGTATGATTCATAGGGTCATGAACAGGACTATGTCTTGGATCATGTACCGTGGCTAAGACTCTGTCTTAGGTCACTATTTATACATTCAGCTTTGTACGGGTTATAATCTTGATAATACCGTTGAGTTTTCCTAGCGCTGAGGACACGAGGAGCTATCGTGGCACTGGTTAGTGCAGACGTAGATAACCTTACATGTGATGTGTGCTATGTACTGTTATTGTGACTAATCTTACATATGTTGTGTGCTTATGTGTTGCTGTAATGTAATGAACATCTGTCATACATATACTGTTATACTTTTCATATGAGGTTAACTGTTACCTGAGGTCCGATGGGTATTGGACCTCAGCTTTGACTAAAAGTCAGGGAAGGAACCTGAATCAAAGATGGCACTGGTAGATAGAGCTGTGAGAAGGCACCGATGGACGAGCCAAAAGGAGACGATGGATGGAGCGGGAAGAGGCACGGACAAAGCAAATGCGGAAGAGCGTCATCGAGCATTCATTCTCGCACGAATCTGATAAGGTGACCTCAAACAGTTTGGTGCCGAAGGCAAGGCTAGTCAATGTGGATCAGTCAATAAGTCGCCGTGAACTCGGTGAGACTTCCACCATAGACACCTACATGGCCAAATTGTTTGATTAACTGAGTTAGGTTCATTGCCCCAAGTCTAGCTACAGTTTGGTTGAAGATTGTATAGTTACCATAAAGATTTGTAATTATACAAAGCTCTGTACTAATGTATCACATGAATATTCCTTCGGGAAATTTTTAATATACCAGCTTATGTCGGGGCATCAGCATATGTCTGGGCATTTTATATCAGATACTCATTGTTCAAATATTAGTGCATGCTCTCCGTTTCCGCATTACTCTAAGCTGTAGCACCTCAAACTTTGTCGATTTTCTTAAAACTAAGTGTCAACTGACACGATTTCAAGTATGGAATTTAGGGTGTTACATAATGTCTGTCCTTTGTATTACATTTCAAATCTCAAAAATATACTGGATTGTTCATGAAGATATGTAGTTCTTGTAATGGACACACAGATTGTTCATGTATGAACACTTTTTTTTCATTCGCATTGAACCTAAAAATGATGTTAATCTACTTGACTCCTTGTATGGCCCTTATCTCGGATCATTTCATATTACGACCATGGACTGTAATCGAGAAAACACACATTCCATCTACATGCTTTTGAGCAATCAGTCATGGATAATAACAAATAAGAACAGCCAAGGGTCTCCATTTACGAAAGCAATCAGTCATGGATAAAAACAAATAAAAAACTGAAAGCAAAATCGACACCCACAACAGAAAAATAATTAGAAAAATCGACACCCACATAAAAAACTGAAAGCAAATCGACACCCACTGAAAATACGACCATACCGAGGAAGGCGGAGCAGAGTCTAGCAAGATCGATCTTCGATCGAAGAATTGGAGAAGAGGCAGATCGAAGTCGAAAATAGTAGAGTAAGACCGGATTTGCAAATTCTGTCAAGATCGAGCTTTGATCAACGCTCTGACAGTCGACCGGAAGTGAAGTGAGAAGGCGAATCGAGACGAACTGTGCGAGGAATACAACGAGGTAGGGTGATTGTGAGAGCTCGAGAGGAATACGACGGGAAGTGAAGAGATGAGAATCTGAGATGGCGAAGTGAATGAGACTGTGAGAGGGTTGACTGTGTGTTTGTGTGATAATTGGAATCTGGGATTAGTCGATTAGGGATGAGTGATGATGATGATGATGAATAATTGAATACACGGGTAGGGTTTTTCAAAAGGAATTGGGTTGGGTTATCTGGACTTGAGGTGGGCCTTGTAGTGTATTCATGGGCACAAGTAGGCTTGTAATTCGGTTAAAACCAAATTAAATATAAAAACACCGAATCGAAAACCGAAATAAACCTATTTTATAAACCGAACCAAAACCGAAAACCGAATAGACCGAAACCAAAAAACCGAATAGCCTTTGGTTTGGATCGGTTTCGGTTATGATTTGCTCACCCCTACTCATACTGGATCGTTGGTTCCTGATTCTACTGAGGTTGTGGTTGTTCTTCCAGTAACTGGTCCTGCCGAGGGTTCTGACTACGGCTTCTAGTGTTTGCCGCCATTATAAGTTGTTTTTCTATGGTTTGGGAATCAAAGTTTATGGATCCCTACGGTCGGCGCCAATGTTCGGTTGTAAGAACACAGATGTCTAACCACAGTGGGTTAGTGAATGATTTATATAGGACCGATAATACTCTCTGGGATACGAGTGAGTTTGTATGCCAAAGAGAAGGTGATAGTTCTAGGATGTCTATGAGGAAGATACCGAAGTGTTAGTTCCCTTGTTTTGATGATAACAATTATAATTAATCTCAAGGTAAATTCATTGTGAATTTTCTATATTATAGTAACTTGATGTTTTTGTAAAGGAACCATGAGTCAATACTTTTAATAAAGCTCACGGTTAGAATCTTAACTTGAGGTTAGTTTTGCCTTACCTCAAGTTAACTGCGCTCAAAATTTGAATTTTCTCTTTCGCGCCTGAATCTAAGTTTTTAACTTGAAGTTAAAAATTGGTTGACTCAAGGTAATGTATCTTTCCGAACGATGTTTAAAGAGCATATCGTTTTTAACTCCAAGTTAGATGTTAAATGACTCAAGGGAATTTAAGTTTTTAACTTGAAGTTAACAACTAAATAACTCAAGGCAACTTTTGTTTAAAGCTCAAGTTATCGATTTTGACTTTTGGCCAATATCAAGTTAACTTCTTATTTCAAGTTAACTTTGTCTTTGAACTTATCAAGTTAACTTCTTATTTCAAGTTAACTTTGTCTTATCGATTTTGACTCGCCAATATCAAGTTAACTTCTTATTTCAAGTTAACTTTGTCTTTGAACTTATCAAGTTAACTTTGTCTTATCGAGTTTGACTTTGGCCAATATCAAGTTAACCTCTTATTTCAAGTTAACTTTGTCTTTGAACTTATCAAGTTTATTTCAAGTTAACTTTGTCTTATCGATTTTGACTTTGGCCAATATCAAGTTAACTTCTTATTTCAAGTTAACTTTGTCTTTGAACTTATCAAGTTAACTTCTTATTTCAAGTTAACTTTGTCTTATCAAGACTTTGGCCAATATCAAGTTACCTTGTTTCAAGTTAACTTTGTCTTTGAACTCATCAAGTTAACTTCTTATTTCAAGTTAACTTTATTTTTAAAAGTATAACTTGAAGTTAAATCACTCATTGCCTCCAGTCAACAACGGAGAGTATCATTCTCTTTTTTCCACTTATCATGTTTAACTTTCTCCATACATCAAGTTAACTTTATGGGCATATATCAAGATTAACTTCTTATTTCAAGTTAACATTGTTTTAACTTGAAGGTAACTTTATCAGATTTGAAAATCACCGTTTGCGTAAAATGAAAATCAATGCTTGTGATTTCATAACTTCATATCTTCACTCATTACTATTCCTAAATGCTTTTAACCTATTTGCTGATTAACAACAAAATTGCAATAAAGCAATTCGTGTCAGAGAGCAGTTAATGTTATTTCCTAAACAAGCCATATTCACAGAAACCACTCCTCTGTTTACTCCAAAGTATTTATCGACATTCCAATCACGCAATAAATGCTATCTCACAACGGGCAAAACAGAAGGAACGAAAGAATGTCGTGACGATACAATTACAGCTGAACAATTAAACGGCGAAGATTATCAAAGCTTCGTATCTAACAACTAGTTTTGAAGAGTCACAATGGATAATCTTCAAGCTTCTCCAACAGTCATTAATGGCAACAACTATAAATTCCAGAAGCACTGAATTCGCCAACTACCAAAACGTTGTGCATTCAATTCCAACTTATTGCAATTTGCTGTTTCATCTGTTTCATTAATATCTTCGGATATTTTGTACTTCAGTGTTTATCATACATCTACTCGTGAGGAGTTTAAACACTATTTGATTACTTGTTTAGTTATTAAATCTTAAGGTTGTGGAACCTTAAGTGTGGGTGTACGATTACAACTTGTAAGGGAGTGAACGAGTGAAAGGATCATCCTTAGTTAGTTACAGTGTGTGTATTCGTATTTGAAAAGTTAGTGGAAATCCCAAGGTGTATTTGGGGACTGGACGTAGGTCAAAAGTGTTAGACCGAACCAGTATAAATTTACTGTGTCTATCTTTCTTCTTTGTCTCTGTCTTATTTACACTTGTGTGTATCTCGCAAAAAGTTTTTAAGATCACCTATTCACCCCCCTCTAGGTGATATTTCATCTTCACGAAGAACACCAACAGATCACTGTGCTACACGATAATGGCAATTAGCCAAAGGGTGTGGGGTGTATGTACAGTGAGACTTAATAGTAAAAGGATATGAATCGAATGTGTGCACCTGTGAGGTTAATCTCCTATTTATAGGGATTACCTCTAGGGTTTTGGCCCTTTTGTTGTGTGCGTCCGAGTGCCTGCTCCACTAACCATTTATGCCTGATCCACTACCTGCATTGTCCGTGATTAGTGCCGGCATTATAGGGTTATTAGTGTTTTGCCTGATTATGGTAGGATTTTGCCAATAAATGTCCTTATTGGGCCGTATCACATCTGGGCCTGATATATGAGTCCATAACAACATGGATTTTTTTATCGTGAAACTACATGAGCGATGGGCCCTAAGAAAATTATTGAGAAACAATAGCTCTCATTTTCTTTCCCCTCATTATATTTCTAAGAAACCTCTTCTAAATTAACAGACTTCTCAATATATTACCACAGTAGTGCCTCTGATTCTCATCATTATGATTAAACCACCACTGACCGCCGCGTTGTTCTTCCACTTATTTCTCTTCTAAATTAACTGTGTGCGTCACTTCTTCTTACATACCTGATGATCTATTTGGCGTCAATTGTGGTAACGTCGGCAATATTCCGTTTGTTGATCGGCAAAAATGGACCGGAGACATCGGCCCCACTCTATTTTCTCTCATTGACCGCCACGCCAGCACCATCTCCGTCAAAGTCGATACACTAGTCAAAAGAACAGTTCCTTATGGCGCTACACGCCTCTCTCGCTCTGAATTCTCTTAATTTGTGTGTGAATTTAGTTTATCACGTCATTTATAATCTGACAAGTTAAAAACAATAACTCAACTAACATTAATCTTAGTTGGCGGTTCATGTATTTAATATATTTTTTAAAAAAAAAAAATGAATCACTTAATTAAGGTTTCACAAGTAATGAAAAAGTAAATCTTGTGACATGTTTTATTAATATATGAGTACATGCCACGTGGCAATCTCCGTGAGCATCTTTATTATTCTAACAGCCCTCCACTTTCCTTGAAGCAAAGGCTGGAAATGTGCCTTGGAGCAGCTCATGGATTGCATTACCTGCATACCGGCGCGAACTAAATTATCATTCATCGAGGCGTGAAGAGTGAAGACGAATAATATCTTGATAGATGAGAAATGGGTGGCCATGGTTTCTGATTTTGGATTATCCAAAGTAGGACCCACAGGGATGTCCAAGTCTTACTTTAGCACAATGGTAAAAGGGTTACTTGGATCAAGAATACTACAAGCGTCAACGACTGACTGAAAAGTCTGACGTTTACTCTTTTGGAGTTGAATTGATGGAAGTATTGTGTGGGAGGCCTCCTTTGATACGTAACGTGGAGAAGCAGAAATCAAGTTTAGTGGATTGGATCCCAAAATGCCATCACGAGGGTGTGATTCATGGAGCTGTTGATCCATTCCTCGTAGAAAAAAAGAGTAAATACCTTTTGGTATTGGAAAAAAAACACGGACCCCATTTTGGTCCCCTCACACAAAGAAACGCTTTTAGTTTTTGAAAAGGACGAATAAGGGTCGATTGGTGAACATTTTGAACCTCGCAAATTCTAAAAAGCCTTTTAGTCGTAAAAATCCATTTTTAGTCCTATGACTAAAATGGGTTCGTGTTTTTTTGTCGGGGGCCGCGGGTATTTACTCTAAAAATTATCACACCAGAGAGCTTAAAAGCATTTAGTGACATGGCTCTGAAATGTTTGGAGGATGATGGGAATGAACGGCCTTCGACGAACGACGTCGTGTAGGGCCTAGAGTTTGTCTTGCAGCTTCAAGAAAGTACAGAGAAAATCGGGCTTGATGTGCCCGAAAGTGAAGGCAAAAGCGAGGAAAGGGCTTTGCTAGGAAAAGCGACAAACGTGGAAGAAAGTAGTAAAGTAGGTTTCACGGGTAGTGATGAATCAAAAGGAAGCAAGTTGACGAGTTCAAGCAGTGAGAATCAATCTGGTTTCTGGATCGATTTTCTGTGAGTTGGATGGATCATCCAACATTTCGATGAAATATATATGGTCACTGAAGGATGGAGATGGTGATTTTGTTTAGTTACGTTCAGTTCCATATTTTAGTATGTTGAATGGTTATGGTTATGTAATATGTATTTGAAGCACCCAATAATTTTGGAACTTCTATTTTCCATCAGTTTAGTATACGATATGATAGGGAGAAAAAGTATGAATGAAATTAAAATTATTTTTTGTTGAAGCATATGGAATAAAATATTACTCCCTCCTGTCAAGGCGTAGTTAAGCTTTTTTGGAGAGATTAAAACTAATTAAATTAAATTTTAGAGTATTTTTTTCTTCAAACTAAATAGTTTGACTAATAAACAAATATATAATTTAAGAAACACAACATATGAAATGATTAAATAACTTATTTAGCCTTCCTTAATTTTTTAAAAAAGTCAACTAAGCCTTATAATTAGGAGCTTGAAGTAGTATTATCATAGATTTTGGGGTGTCATCTAAGTGCTGCTTTATTGGGACCACCTTGGCGCTTAGTCCTCTATATTTTAATTGTTAGAAAATCTAAAATAAATATATTCTCCTTACTAATATTTTTTTTATTCTTCTGCATTTTTTCTCACCAGGACTTCCGGTACAACGGTAACTTTGGATGTAATCGAGAAGAATAAATGTCAATTACAATTTTCGTATGTTTATTTTAGCCAAAATAATTTATAAGTTTAGAGACGGGATAAAAATTGAAGATCAGTTTTCCTTAAGTGATGATATTGTCTTTTGATGTGATGAGAGAGAAAAGAGTGGAGCCAATATCTCCGATCCAGTTCCGCTGATCGTTAACCGGATTATCACTGAAGTTTCCACAGTTGACTGCGAAATAATCAACAGGACCGTAAGAGGTGACCGGAATAGTGAAAAGGAGATGAAAGAAGAAGAATAAGAGGAAGGGAAAGGGGATTGTGGGTGAGTTAGTCTTCTTGGAGATAGAGTTCTGGCTAAAGCTTGCCATAGTTGGTAGCTTCGGCGAGAAACTGACTATTCCGTTGGCTCTAGTTTGATCGGTTCTCATAAAATGCAATAACGGGGAGTGATGTACAGGATTCTCTGAAAAACAAATAAAATATTTTATATCAAAGCTAATGAGGCATCAAACATACAGCCCATCCCTTACGGCGTTGCCCGGCTCGCTCGTTTTGAATTTTCCTACTCATTTCCGGTGACCGACAGCCAAAAGTTTGTTCGTCTCTCCTTTTACGTATCGTCCTACGACGACTTCCTTCACTCCGACTCTCTCTTCTCCGTCAAAGCAGGAAACCACACCCTTCTTAAGGACTTCAACGCTTCACTTTATGCCGGTGGTGCTTCCAACGTTACCATATCACGAGAATACTGTATCAACGTTAACCCTGGTCAGAGGCTAAACATAACCTTCGTGCCCAACCAATCTCATCCAAACGCCTATGCTTTCATCAATGGCATCGAGGTCGTCTCTATGCCCCCCTTTCTTTATTACACCAACCCAGACGACCAAAATGCCATGATACTAGACGGTCAAACGCTGCAGTTTGGGGTCAATAACGACAGTGCTTTGGAGACAGTGTACAGAATCAACGTTGGTGGGAGGCAAATCCCTCCGGAAAATGATACTGGCATGTTTCGGGATTGGGAACCAGATAATCTGTACTTGAAGATTGAGCGCCCACAAAGTATTTCAGCAGCTTTTGGTTTAAACCTAACCTACAGAGATTATCAAAATTATTTTGCACCGGATGATGTATACAAGACTGCTCGGAAATACGGGATGAGTGAAAAATCCAAATTTAATGTCACTTGGGAATTTGAAGTGGATTCGGTGTTTTATTATATGGTGAGATTGCATTTTTGTGAGTTTGATGAAAAAATTGAAAAAGCTGGAGACACAGTTTTTCAAATCTTTATAAATGGTGCTTTGGTGGAGCCTGTGGCCGATGTGATGTTGTGGACTCAGAATCAGAGACTAGTTCCTGTCCATAGGGACTATGCAGTGTCGATGCCGACCAGTGGAAGCTTCAAGAAGCTTCTTTCGATTAAGTTGCAACCACACCCAACTGCAAGAAGTTCTTACGGAGATGTGTTATTGAATGGTATTGAAATTTTGAAAATTAGCGATTACAATGACAATCTCGCGGGTCCTAATCCAGATCCACTTCAATTACCCCCACTGCCAATTACGCCATCCTCAGAGTCATCTAAGAACAGAAACAAAGCAAAGGTAATTTCCATTATCGTTGGGGCAACATCAGGCTTCATTGTGCTGTCTCTTATTGTTCTGTTGATTTTCCGGCGATTCATTAGAGCGCCGGTCAAGGAAGGAGGTTCATGGTGGGGACAAAAATCAGTGAACTTGTCGAAGATGGACAAATCCAATGGGTCATCGTTGCCGACAGATTTGTGTCGCCGGTTTTCAATAGCTGAGATAAGAGCCGCCACTAATAATTTCGAAGATACATTTATTGTTGGCGTTGGAGGGTTTGGTAATGTCTACAAAGGCTATATAGATGGTCTCACGCTCCCCGTGGCAATGAAACGGCTCAAACAAGGTTCAAAACAAGGCCACCACGAGTTCCAAACGGAGATTGAAATGCTCTCTCAACTTCGTCACAATCATTTAGTGTCTCTCATTGGTTACTGCAACGATGGCGACGAGATGATCCTTGTCTACGAGTACATGCCACGTGGCAATCTCCGTGAGCATCTTTATGATTCTAATAATCCTCCACTTTCCTGGAAATTTGTTTGGGTGCAGCACGAGGGCTGCACTATTTACATACAGGTGCAAAGCATGCTATCATTCACCGCGACATCAAGTCGACAAACATCCTGATAGATGAGAATTGGATGGCCAAGATTTCAGATTTCGGACTCTCCAAAATAGGACCCTCAGGAATCACGAGATCAAACATTAACTTAAGCACAGTAGTGAAAGGAAGCATTGGATATTTGGATCCAGAATACTACACGCGTCAAATATTAACAGAGAAGTCAGATGTGTACTCATTTGGAGTGGTTCTTTTAGAAGTATTATGTGGGAGGCCACCTATCCTACGAGCGGTGGAGAGGCAAAAACAAAACCTTGTAGAGTGGTTTCGAAGATGTGTTGATGAGAATGAGACTTATGACGCAGTGGATCCATTCATTAGGGAAAGTATAACACCAGAGTGCATATATGTGTACTTTGACATTGCATCACAATGCTTAGCTGATGATGGGAATGAACGGCCATCGATGGGCGACGTGATGTCGGGCCTTGAGTCTGTGATGGAGATGCTGCACATAGCAGAGAAGACGAAGCTTGGTGGGACTCTAAATGAAGAAATTTCTTTTGATGAAGGATCAGTATTCAACGGGTGATGTGTTTTCAACAATCTCAAAATTTTTAATTACCTGCATCGTTATTTTAGAGAATAGCAATAACGCTTTCTTTTTTGTGTCTAATTTTCTTTCGGTGTTGCTTATTTTCTTAAGCTAGATTTTGTGTGTGTCTAGGATAGCTATTAGAAAAGTGGGGGTTTTTTTTTTTCTTCTAACTTATACAAACTTAAGATCGTATAAAAGTTAGATTGTGTTGAAAAGAGACATTTAAAAATTGGGTAAAAGTCAGAAGTGACTTTTTTTTCAATCCGTTTTTTAATGGATGATTATGCTGAAAAGCTATATGAAAAATAACTTAAAAGAATATGGATCTTATTAAATAATACATATTTTATCAAATAAAATATATATTATATGTACATTAATTTTAAGAAAAATATTAAAATTATATAACACTTTAAGAGAAATACTAAAATTTAAATAAATAAAAATATTGTATTTTGTAAATATTGTATTTTCAAAAAATCACGTATACTATCGCTAATTCAAACATAAATCACATTACATCATCTCGACATTTACTCAATCTTAAGATTGCAAAAATGTTATTTTTGCCACCACTATTCCAGATACACAATTTTTCTGTTTTGTTGAAATACTGCCAACAGTGGTGGATCTTCTCAGTGACAATGGCCCCCCTAAAAAACAAATTCATAAAATTTTTTAATTAGTTAATTAGTATACATTTGACCCCCAAATATTTATGCCAATATATATCCGCCACTGAGTGTCAAGTTATTGCATCTTCCAAATCGAAAAGCACAAAAGTTAAACACAGGGCACTTAATTCTTGCCTGCATTATTAGACTCTTAAATATTCAAATCAACTAATAAATACAAATGAAGTAAATATTTATCTTAATTTGATAAGTCAACCAACGATGTAGATTTGAATTGCACACTTGCTACGAAGTAGAGTCGGGTCTATCGTACGGTTTATTCTCGGAAAACGGGGCGGGGCGAAAAAATGACCGAGATATTTGAGCGCGGCGCGAAGGGGCAAGCGAGAACTAAACGGACGCGGACCCGGAGGCTCGGGCGGCTGCTTGCGGGCCCCTTTTCACTATAAACTTTTTTTTAAAAAAAAAAAAAAATTGTTAATTTATATATATATTGTATTTGTTATAGAGTTATTTATCAATTTAACTACAAATACATAATAACTATACTCTAATTTTATGATTTGGTTTATTATTTGTTGCAAATAAAGATTATGGATGTATTCATGATGCGGGAAAAAAATTCATGATATTTTTACTCATGAAAAAACGCTACTACTCAAAGTGAAGAACAATCAAATGTCGTTGAAATTGATGATAGTGACGAAGATGCGATAATAATAGTCGTAAATCTTAAACGACATTTAGTGATATGTTTTTTATGTTTTATGTGAGTTATTTATGAACATAGTTTGCTTTTGATTATGAATTAGTGATTGTGCTTATTTATTGGATGATTTGTGTTGTAATTTACTAATTATATTTCTTTAAAAAATATAGAGGAAAAATAGTTAAAATTTGGAATAGTAATTTTCGGGCGCGGAGGCCAACCACAACCCTGGTGCTCTTGGCCGGGCTTTGAAAAACATGTGTTTTTAACTGCCGGTCTGGAGGACCGGGACCGGACCACGATTCTCATCTCTACTACGAAGTACGAAGATACTGTACATGAGGAACGCTATCTAGCGCACAATTTGTAAATTAATACGAATATATTAAAGTTAAAAAAAGAGTCATATTAGTAAAGGAGATTTGAAGAAGATAAAATTTTTATGGGTTGGATTTAAAAAAAATTATAAAAGAGTAATTAAAATTTCTTAATTAATTTTTCTTATTCTTTAATCTAACATATTAATTCTGTTTATTAAGATTTTTATCCTCATTTCTCTTTCTTTTTTTTTAAAATCCAACTCATAAATTTTCACTCTCAACGAAAAAAAATTAATTAGAATTTCTTAAAAAATTAAAGTGGGATTAAAAGTTTTTAATTAATTTTTCTTAATCTTTTATCTTATCTCTTCTATTTATTAAAATTTTATAATCTCATTTCTTCCAATTTTTTTTAAATGTAACTAAAAAAAAATTCGCTCCTCTCCAATCCCCTCCAACTCTCTGTAAAAAGGGTTGAGTTGAGCAGCGATGTATGAAGTAATGAACGAAAGGGCGACAGGTCGATGACTTAGAAGAGTAGTACAAGTCATCACTAAGAAGTGATGCGTGAGGGAATGAAACAATGGACAGGAGAGAAATTTTTTGTGTAAATTTAGTTTATCATGTCATTTATGGTCAGATAAGTTAAAATACAACAAAGTAGTTAACATGAACTTTAGTCCGTGGCTCACGTATATCATTTTTTTAAAAAAAAAATGGATCTCATAATTAAGGTTTAACAAATCTTATGATATTTTTTAATTTTATTAATATATCAGCTAATATTAAAGGGTGTCAAATCAGCTCGATCAGAGTGTTTTATTTTAATTGATTAGATAACAAATGACATAGTAAACAAAATTTATTTAAGAATTTTTGTAAGGAAGGCATGTCAATGACTTAGAACAGGACAAGTCATCACTGGCTAGGAATTCCTCCTAACATAAGTAGTATATCTTTAAATAATATCTCAATTAATCAATATTTACACACAGGGTACATAAAAATTTCTTCAATAAAATTTTTTTTTTCTAAAAAAAATCCACATATATGCAATTCATCACTCCCGGTTATTGTATTTCATGAGAACCGACACTACAAAAAAAACTATCATTTGTTACGGTCATAATTAACCGCTACAAAATCATTATTAACCGCGTTTTTGTAGCGGTTTTCAAATAAACCGCAACAAATTAGCAGCGGAAGCATAACGGAGATGTTTGCTGAGATATTTGTAGCGGTTACTCTAAAGTAAACCGCTACAAATGTGGCGCCAGCTTGGCGCGTCATGGCGTGAGTCTCTGTGGCGCAACATTTGTTGCGGTTTTTAGGGGAAAACTGCTACAAATGTGGCGCCGGCTTGGCGCATCATGGCGCGAATCTCTGTGGTGCAACATTTGTTGCGGTTTTTAGGGGAAAACCGCTACAAATTTGGCGCCAGCGTTGGCGCGTAATGGCGCGAACTTTGTCGCTGTAATTCTGTAGCGGTTATATGAAAGAAACCGCTACAGGAAAGCGAAATGACAGAGTTTTGTCGCAGTCGTTGTGAAGCAAAGCTACAACCGTGTCAAATACTATAATTTTGTAGCGGTTTGTCCATTAACCGCTACAAATATTTACGCTATATATAGTTAATACGTAAGTACATCTAATTATAAATTTTCATAAATTACCAAATCTGCGTTGTCCTTTGAATGAACTTTCTTGGCTGAGTAGTCGAATACATGCGGATATACGCGACCACGATCTCTTATGTCGAGAGATGAGAGGCGTAGATATTGGCCTCTCTTCCTTGTAGCCGGCGGTTCTTGAGTGACAATCCAAATTTAGTTTTTTCTCTAACGTGAAGACTTCTACTCTTCTAAAGATAGTCAACACTGCGGAGAAGATTGGGTTCCATTATAGCTACCATTGTCTACGAAAAATATCTTTGATCAAAATGAGTACGTGAGTTTTCCTGGGAGATTGGTGGCTATACTTAATCAAATCTTCACGGGCATGTTAGACTATGTTCGATAAACTCATTATTTCTAATTTATTACTCTCGAGTGTTTTGGGGAAATTAAAGAAAATAATTAAATTAATTGAGAGTTCTTTTATTTTAATTATTTTCACCAAACTAATTGGTTTGACTCAAACTAATTAGTTTGGAATTTTGCCACAAAAGTAAATTTGTAGCAATTCTACGCTTTAACCGCTATAGAATCGCAAGGGTCTCTAATTTGTCGCGGTTACGTGACCGTGACAAAAGTAAATTTGTAGCGGTTCTACGCTTTAACCGCTATAGAATCGCAAGGGTCTCTAATTTGTCGCGGTTCTGTGACCGCTACAAATTTTCACGAAGAACGAGGCAAAGTTGCCACGGTTTTTGTTGCGATTTTATCTCAACCGCAACAATTCTTTTAACTTTGCAGCGGTTAATTTTAAAAATTGTAGCGGTTTTTTAACAGTTCGCCTCATTTTGAAAATCCCGCGCAAGGTTTTGCTTTTTCACCTTTTAACCTTTCAACTTGTACCTTTCGACACATGGTTTCTAAAGATAAGGGAAAAGGGAAAGCTGTGGAACGGGAGAAAAGGCCTATAAGAGGCAGTAGTAGTAGAGGGGGCCGTACGAGATGGCGTGGGCCTGTAAATATCCCCCCTCCGCCCCCTCAGGTGGAGGGGAGGGAGTTTGATTATCTCTTTGCAGATAAGGAAATCACAAACCTAGACACCGTAGGGGGAGAAAAAGGCGCAAGTCTGTCGCTCAGCGACATGGACGAAAATGCGGAGATCCATATTGAGATTCACATAGCTGAGGTGGAGCGGTTTTTGGATGAGGAGAATGAGCGGGAACAGGGGAACCCCCGACCGTCGTCTTCGCGTTCCACCGGATTTGTGGTGGATGTCGAAGGTAAATATAATCAGTTTTTTGTCAAAAAATTAAATTTAAATTTTGTACATGTAATTTTAATTTATTTAAACGCAATTCAACAATGTGTTTATAATTGTGCGAGATAAACATGGGAACATCGGCGGGAGGGGCCGGATGTTTCAGCGAAATCACTCGGATGGACGAGTATCGCGTCATAGTCCCCTGGAACACGGACACGGACCCCGATCGGCAATGGTGGTCATCGATGAACCGATTCTGTCGGAATTTGGGCATGGTTCCGATCTTTTCCACGATTGGAGAAAGATTCAGGAGAACAAGGCAAAGCATTCTTCGACATTGTGCGGGTAACTTATGTTGTTTAATTAAATTCAAATATTAATAGTAATAAGTTGTGGTTTATTTATTTATTTCCGCGAAGGTTGATGTGATCATTTCCGCACAGGTTGCTGCACAGAAGGCCGAGCATGATGCAAGGAATAGGCGCATGCAAGAGAGATACGACCGTTGGTTCGTGAGTCAGAGGCAGACCTGGGATGCTGTTGCCGGGGCCTTGACTGAGTTGTTACCTCACAGACGGTTTCCATCTCCCAAGCCTCCCCCTCCGTTCATCTAGCTGAGGGTGTTGAAATCATTGCATGTTGATGGTGTTATGGTTAACTGCTTGTGGGGAATACTGAGTTGTTACCTCACAAACGGTTTTCATCCCCCTCCGTTCATCTACGAGGATTCCCCCTGCCTCCCCCTCCCCCTCCGTTCACCTACGAGGATCAAATTATGTGTCCTGCTGCTGCTGATGACGAGGGCGTTGTTACCTCTGGTCGTGCACACGCCCACGAGACGAGTCCCCATGAGACGGGACACGATCATCGGGCTCGATAGTTAGTTTTTATTTTGAACATTTTGGATGTTTGTTTTCTTTTTTATGTTATTTGGTTTGTTGACATTTTTATTTCGTTAAATATTTGTTATCTTTTACTATGGTTTGTTTTTCATATATTGGAGTACTATTTCAATACTTATATTCCATTTATATTAGGTTATTAATGTTACTTATAATTTAAAACAAAATAAAATTTATTATAGCTAAATAAAATAGATATTGTAAAATAATTAATGGAGTTAATATGAAGTGAATAAAAAGTAATTTTCTCAAATAAAATAGATATTGTGAAATAAAAATGGAGCTAATAACATTTGTAGCGGTTATGTTGAAAAAACCGCCACAAATTTGAAATTTCCAGTGAATAAAATAGCGCCAACATTTGTCGCGGTTAATACGACTCACCGTAACTAAATTTAAACGGCTATAATTTTGTAGCGGTTATTGTAGCGGTTCACAAACCGCGACAAAGCTCTGGTGGGATTTTGAATTCAAATTCGCTCATGTGTAGCGGTGTTTGTGGCGGTTTAGAAACCGCGACTAAGCTTTGGCGGGATGTTAACTTCAAATTTGTAGCGGTTATAAAACCGCAACTAATTGTATTTTTACATTTGTGACGGTTACTGTAGCGGTTATTGAACCGCTACAAAGTGTTTCCATGTTACATTTAACCATCTCAGGTGCTGTTATGAAGGTAATTAAACATTCTCTCTACATTTATATTTTATCCTAGCTTTGTTTACTACAGATGGATAAGTCATGGATCAAGCTACCGCACAGTTCTCCGGTATATTTAGCGGGATTGAAAACTTTCTTAGATTTCGCCTTCTCTCACGCTAGCACTAATGGCAAGATCATGTGTCCTTGTTGTAGATGCAAGTTTAAGAAGTGGCAAATGCGAGAAGGCGCTATGGAACATATTCTTATCAAGCCTTTCCTAGAAGGATATACGTTCGGAAAGTTCATGGTGAGAAACGTGGTATGAGATATGGGGATCATCTTCCTCAAACCTTACAAGTAGCAAATCAAGTACATCAACATGATCCGGTTAATGAAGCTGTTCACGATGCTTTCGGTGTTCAAGACTACAACTTCATGGCAGAAGTTCAGGGTCCAGAACCAGTTTTCTTCAGGAATGATGCAGCTCGGGATTTTTCGCCCAAATGGATGAGAGCGATCGTCCTTTGTATCAAGATTGTCAGAAATACTCAAAATTATATTTTCTGATCAAATTGTACCATATCAAGTGCTTGTGTGGGATCACTGATAAGGCAATGTCGATGTTTCTTGAATTACTACGAGATGCTTTCCTTGACGCGGACATTCCCACAACCTTCTACGAGGCCAAGAAGGTAATCAACAAATTAGGCCTGAACTACGAAAAAATTGATGCCTGTCCCAACGACTGTATGATTTATTCGGGAGAGGATGCTCAGAGTGAGACTTGTAAGAAGTGTCACACTTTGAGGTTCAGGACAGTTCGGAAGGGAAAGAAGCGAAGAAGAAACCCACAAAGATTTTAAGGTACTTTCCTTTAAAACCTCGCTTACAAAAAGGTTCATGTCGTCGTCTAAGACGGTGAGCATATGAGGTGGCATGAAGGCGCAAGAACGAAGATAGTAAACTCGAGACATCCACGGGATCTTTGAAGCGTGGAAAGCATTCGACTCGAGACTTTCTGATTTTGCGGCGGACCCTAGAAATGTTCGTCTTGCTTTGGCGACCAACAGTTTTAATCCGTTTGGGAATCTTACACACAAGCTATAGTATATGGCCAGTTGTTTTGATACCTTACAACTTTCCGCCTTGGATGTGTATGAAACAAAGCTCCTTCATTATGTCCATGATCATTCCAAGCAAAAAGGCACCGGGAAATGACATCGATGTGTATCTCCAACCGCTTGTCAAGGAGTTAGTGAAGTTGTGGAATGTTGGCGTCGAGACGTATGACGCGCACGAGAAGACACTGTTCAATTTGTGTACGGCGTTGATGTGGACTATCAGTGACTTCTCTGGACTGGGAACATTATCCGGGTGGAATGCGCATACCGGCCTTGCGTGTCCGGCTTACAATTTTGACTCTGACTCAGTGCGCCTTCCCTACAGTCGTAAGTGGTGCTTCATGGGTCATCAGAGGTTTCTCGATGGTACGCATAGGTTTAGGTTGCAACGCAATCATTTCAATGGGCAACAGGAAAGAGGAGGACCTCCTCGGAATTTATCCGGTGCAGAAATCATAAAGCAGCTTGTGGATGTGGAATTTGAGTATGGGAAAAAAGATGATGCAGCAAAGGTCAGCACAAAGACTTCCAGGGCTTCTGGTTCTGCACCCCAGCAATGGCGAAAGATAAGCGTCTTCTTCACTCTTCCGTATTGGAAAGATAATTTGCTCCGACACAATCTGGATATCATGCACATTGAGAAGAATGTTGCGACAATGTGTTGTACACGATTCTGAACAAACCAGGCAAGTCAAAAGATCATCTTCAAGCGAGGAAAGAATTACGGGAGATGAGGGTTCGTGGAGATGCGTGGCCGGATGAGCGTGACAAATTTCAACCGGCAAAATTCACCCTGATAAAACCGAATAAGGAAATCTTCCTCGCGACGTTGAAGAAGATAAAAGTTCCTGACGGTTATTCAAGCAACATTTCACGATGTGTTGACGTGCAGTCTCGAAAGGTTACCGGGCTGAAGAGTCATGACTCACATGTGCTTATGCAAAGTTACTTCCGTTGGCCATCAAAAATACGCTGCCACTGGAAGTGTCGATTGTTTTGGTCGAGCTTTGTACTTTCTTTCGGAAGTTGTGTTCCAAGGTTTTGATCGTGGAGGAGCTCGACCAGGCTTGACGAAAAATCATTCTTACGCTTGTGTCATTTGGAGATGATCTTTCCTCTGTCATATTTCATGGTCATGGTTCTTTGACGGTACACCTTGTTCACGAAACAAAGCTTGCGGCCCGGTTCACTACCGATGGATGTACCCTATTGAGAGGTACTCATTTAAAATTAATTACTTTAGCATTACTCCCTAGTCACACATCTAACCATTGATGTATCGACATTTTCCCTTCATTACTTTATAGGTTTCTTGGGAAACTGAAGTCTTATGTGAGGAATAAGGCGTGGCCTGAAGGTTCAATAGTAGAAGGCTATAGTGGGGATGAGGTCTTTGTTAGTTCTCTAAAGGTTTTGATGATCTTCAATGAATGTAAACAAAGCATGGAGTCTTGCTCTCAAAATTAAAGAAACTCACTGTAAGAGCAAAACTCGAGGTTTTGGAAGAAACCTAGAGGTTTGGACTTACAGCGAAAGCCTCCAGGCTTTCTGTCTAAGCAAAACTCGAGGTTTCCCATGAAACCTCCGGGTTTCAGTGAAACCTCGGGTTTCCGAGAGAAACCTCCAGGTTTCGTCAAACAGAGACTTCTCACTAATTTTCTGGAAAATTGGAAAACTCGAGGTTTCCCATGAAACCTCCAGGTTTCCAGTGAAACCTCCAGGTTTCCAGTGAAACCTCCAGGTTTCCGGAGAAACCTCCGGTTTCGTCTTACGAGAGAGTCTCCTACACTTTGTGATCCTTTTAAAACCTCCGGTTTTGCAAGGAAACCTCCGGGTTTGAACTAAATGAAGTTTTCTCCAAGATTTCCAAGTTTAGAGAAAACTCGAGGTTTGTCCACAAACCTCGAGGTTTGTCTAGACAGAAAAGTTTCTATGATTTCGCAACATGAGAAACCTCCGGTTTTATCGAAACCTCCAGTTTTTCTGTTTTAGCGCAAAAACTCGGGTTTTTCTTGATTAAGAGAAACCTCGAGGTTTGTCTTGAAACCTCGAGGTTTTGGGATCCGAAGAGCAAATGAATTTCGCGATTTGGAAAACCTCCGGGTTTGATTAGAAACCTCCGAGTTTGCTCTTGGCGCGTTTTTACAAAGTTTCAAGTTCAAAGTGAAAACCTCGAGGTTTCGTTTAAAACCTCGAGTATTTGTCATACGAAAGTATGACACTTTTCGCGATTTGGAAAACCTTCAGTTTCTTTTGAAACCTCCAGGTTTGTAGTTTTGGACATAAATCTCTTTCACTTGCTACAGTCCAAAACTCGAGGTTTGACGAACAAACCTCGAGGTTTCACAGTATCGTCAAGATTTCAAATCTGACGAATCTCCAAATCCTTTTCGTTTGAACTTAATACCTCCTATGATTAATCCTTCATATTCCCTGCTATGTTTAACCACTTTGTTAGTGACTTTCAGACGAATTAAAGAACACAAATTGAAGGTTTAAAGCAAAAGCAAAAAGCATGTCAGAACATTAAATGCTTCAACCAGAAAAGTTGCATACTTCGGTAATCCATCGTACACGATTACGAGCATTAAAGAATGTTCTCCACTTCCAAAGAATGCTTCTCCAACGGATTTATTTACAAGAAGTCAACTCGAACACGCCAAATTTGGATTAAGTGAAGATTAGAGAGAGAGAAGAAGACCAAAAACTGAACCAGAACCTTGGTTAATGTGAACAACGGTTATATGATGAATCACAACGGTCATTTAATGCCTTCTCAGTATAAATAGAAGAGCATTCAATTCCTCTACACATTCAAGACCTTTAAAGCGAAAATCATTAAAAGCATTCATATACTCTTGAGTCTTTACGTACTAAGTATCGTTGATACGTTCAATCTTGGTGTTTATTATTATCCACTCTTAGAGAGAGTTTTTCATCTTGAAATCATTTATTGTAAAGAATCACAAGTCAGGGGACTTGGTGATTGGGTTCATTGATTGCAACTTGTAAGGGGGAGTAAGTTCTAGTGAGAGAATTACTCTTGAGTACAGAGTGTGTAATCAGTTGAGATAGTGAAAATCCCAGAGAGTCTGGGGACTGGACGTAGGTCAAGAGATTGGACCGAACCAGTATAAATCCTTGTGTCTTGCTCTTCTACTCTTAACTCAGCTCATCTCTGTTTTAGTGTTAAAAAACAGAGCTATTTATAAAAGATTTTTAAAATCCCCAATTCACCCCCCTCTTGGTGATTTAGCTCCACTTTCATTTGGTATCAGAGCAAGGTCTTCTCTGAAGAGATTAACATCTTGAGAAGGATCACTATGGAAGGTATTCTACCTGATGGAGCTTCGATCAATCGACCACCGGGATTCACTGGAGAGCATTACTCATTCAGGAAAAACAAATTCAAAGTCTTCGTAATGGCTTCTGAATATGGTCTCTGGAAAGTGTTTGAAAAAGGAGACTATGTCCCTGAAGGTTCAATAGTAGAAGGCTATAGTGGGGATGAGGTCTTGTATTTTTGTTCTAGGTACTTTGATGACATTGAGACGTTATTCAACCGGCCGCCTCGTGTTGACGATTGTCCCGAGCGGCGCGAGCCATCGGCAATGAGTTGTTAGTCCCTCGTGTTGGTAAACCAGTTAGCGGAAGTGAGAACTTCAAACTCACGGCACTTGAGAAGATTCAAGCACATAGACATGTCTTGATTAATTGCACTAAATTTGAACCGTACCTTCAGTAAGGATTACACACAGATATATATATGTTATCCTATATATTTCTTTACATTTTATACTCACATTGCATGCTCGTCATCACATGTTTAATTGCAGGGAATTCAGGAGTCATGTGAAGTGTCAACTGAGGATCCGTACGCAGACATCCTCCGAAACTGATAGAAAGGTCCACAAAGAATTCCCCGGTTGGTTTAGGAGGAGAATAATGAATGACCACAACCCGCACTCACCAGAATTCAAAGCTCTCGCACTCAGCCCGCTTGATCATGCCCAAAGATTTACGGCATACAATGTCAATGGTTTCAAGTTTTGCACCATTTCACGAGATCAGGGATTGCTGACCAAAAACTTGGGTGTATATGGCACGTTTGGGACGAGGAGTTATGCGAGCAACAGTGACGGGAACATGCAGTTCGGAGACGTCCCGTATTATGGAAAGCTGCTTGATGTGGTCAAGATAACTTACCAAGGCCTTTTCCCGTGACGTTGTTCAAGTGTTTGTGGGCGAATACGACAACGCCCGGGACTCACGACGACGACTTAGGCATCACATCGGTGTATTTCTCCCGGCCTATTCACACCGGTCCGTAAATGCGAAGATGACGAGCCGTATATTCTTGCCTCGGAGGCCCAACGGGTTTATTATATCGCCGATGAGAGGCACATGGATTGGAATATGGTGGTTTACTTAAAGCCTTGGGACCTTTACGATATGGGCGATGGTGATAACGTCACCTATGATTATGAGCCGTTCCACCAACCAGTTTTGAAAACTTCTTCCCAGACGGCGATGAAAATTTACCTATAGTTCGATATGTTTTTTAATATACATTTTATGAAATAATAACATTTAACCAAAGTTTTATTTGTGTTCAAACATATTCAACTCACACGTAACATTTTATCCAAACTTTCTTTGTAGGGATGGTGACGAAGATTGAAAGAAAAGATTATGCCTACGATGTAATTTGTAATCTTCTTCTTATTATTATTTTTTTAAAAAAAAACACAATACTATTTGTAGCGGTTATAAAACCGCTACAAAACCAAACAACCGCTACAAAATAATACTGCTACAAAAGA
The DNA here is from genome assembly GCA_019022615.1 of Acacia melanoxylon. Lineage (NCBI taxonomy): Eukaryota > Viridiplantae > Streptophyta > Magnoliopsida > Fabales > Fabaceae > Acacia > Acacia melanoxylon. Next base: position 1,240,232 of record JAFJYJ010000107.1, read on the forward strand.
CGTATCACAAACCGCTACTAACTAACACCGCTACAAAAAGTGACAACTAAACCGCTACAAAATGATTCGCAGATATCAAAATAAATACCCCCATCAAACCACATTTAATATGCTTCAGTTCCTGCCTACTCACGTTTTCTCTCCGTATTTACTCATAGTTTTACGTTTTCTCAAAGAGGTTAAGTGTTTGAAGGGGATAAGTGTTGTTCAACCGCATCAAATCTAATGATTATCTTCTACCCGCCGATACTAACTTTTGTTATTTTACGGGTGCATTACATATTTTTACATTTTCTTTCTACTTTCTCATATATATTATTGGATCCACCTTCACACACATTTTTTGTAGAAGTAATTATATTTTAATTAACTCATAATTAGTTGTTATTATACTTACATATTCTCATTGTTTTCTACTATATATTAACCTTATATAATCAAATATCATATTTTAATATAATTTATTTTCATCAAAAATATAAATTATTATTAATACAATATTTAACTAATTACTTTAATTAATTAAAAATTTAATTTTTTTTTTCAATTTCACTTGTTTGTAGCGGTTAATAAACCGCTACAAATATGAACAAAAATATGACAACGGGCCAAAACAACACTTTGCTTCTGTGGAGCATCCCCAATCTAATGGGCAAGCAGAGGCCGCAAATAAAGTCATCCTAGATGGATTAAAGAAGTGGATGGAAGAAGCAAAGTCTAGTTGGGTAGAGCAGCTATACTACGTCTTGTGGGGATACCGAACCAAAATTCAAACATCAACTGGGGAAACTCCTTTCAGATTGACGTATGGGTGTGAAGCTATGATCTCAGTGGAAATTGGCAAGCCCTCATAGAGGAGAGTCAAGGCCTTGCAAGAGGAAGAAGAGAATAGTGAAGCAGTGGTAGTAGAGTTGGACCTGATTGATGAAGTCAGAGTCGCCGCACATTGTCGGGATATAGCCGCAAAGCAACTCATCACGGCAAGATACAACAAAAAGGTGAAGCCCTGGTCATTCAAGAAAGGTGATCTGGTGCATCGAAGAGCCAATATTGGCAACAAAAACGCCAGGGATGGAAAGTTGGCGGCGAATTGGGAAGGTCTGTACCGAGTTAGAGAGAATCTCGGCAAAGGAGCCTATATGTTAGAGACCCTGAAAAAGAAGGCGGTCAAGAAACGTGGAATGCGAACAAACTGAAGGCATACTACAGTTGAAGCCGAGTTCCATGAAGAGGCGACAATGTCGCGAGTTTATGTAAAATTCCTTTGTTGGAATTATAAAGAGGCGACCCTGTGCGAGTCTATGCAAAATTCCTTTGTTGGAATTATAAAGAGGCGACAAGGTCGCGAGTCTATGTAAAATTCCTTTGTTGGAATTAAAAAGAGGCGACCCTGTCGCAAGTCTATTATAAAATCCCTTTTGACAGAGACGACTATGTCACCAAGTCTATTCAAATAAATGCAAAACTTCTCGATTGAGTGTTCACTCCAAATTGCTTGAGTCGCATTGATGAATGAATCTAGGGTACGAAACCCGGTTTCTAATAAAATATGGAGCAATGGATAAATGACTTAGGGTACGAAACTTGGTCTAAACAAAGTACGGAGCTGGAAGAACAGTTAAAACGTGTTTCCATTGGAACGCGGTAAAACTGGAAGGACCATGAGGCCATGATGCATCAAAATCGTTTTTTCTGGGGTAATAAAGTGAGTCGTCATGCTAACCATGATCAGGTCGAAATGTTTAAAGTTTGGTTAAAGAAAACTGAATTTAAGCATGTGATGGGTTGCCTTTACTCCAGATTAAATTTCAACCAAACGTGCCGGAATGTAATGTGATAGGTTAATGAAAATCTTCACAAATATAATTCCTGGTTAAATACCAGACGAATATTCAAGCAGATTCTGCGCAAATGTTTTTTACTCTGGCCCAGTCATACAATAGAACTTTGAAAATAAATTCAAGTTCATCAAAGGCAACGAATGCCGTGTGAAAGTCCAGCTCGAAGAAATGTTCGGTTTTGACAAGTAATAATCAAGTGATCGACGTAAAAATGTAACTATTTTGTCATTGAAATTGAAATTATATACGTGACAATTGTTGCAGGAAAACCAAAGGCTTACAAAGAAAGTCAATCGGGTTATGAACCTAGGCAAAAGCTACAAATAAAAGTAAAAAGAGGGTTTCAGTACCCCAAACAAAGAACTACAATCAAAACCGACATCCCGACTCTTCAACAAGGAGGGGCATTAGTGTTCGGGTCGACCGGGTTTGAAGGATTGGCCTCTTCACCTGTCTTCTCCTCCAAGTTCACTTCTGATTGATGAGCTGCTTGGTTGGCGGAAGACGAATGGGGGGGATGAAATTCTCATCTTCAACATAAGTGTTATAATGCGCCGCTTCAAGGATCAATTTAACATTGAGATTCAGGAATTGAACCTATTCTAGAGCATTATCAAAAGAATCCTTCACACCGTCCTTTAAGCGAGAGACATCGGCTTGGGCAATGGCGAGCGCCTCCTGGCAATTTTGATGCTCTGCTTGTAGCTCTTCATGCATGGTCTTCACCATGTTCAGGGTATTGAGATCCCTTTCATGAGTTTGCTGCTCGCGAAAGAGATCCGACTTTGTTTTCCGGATATCCTCATGAACTTGTAGAAGCTCTTTGTGCATGTCTTCCTTCTCGATCTTGGCCACCTGCACCTCATCGCACAGCTTGTCTTGCTCCATTCTGGTCGCCTGCAGTTCCTTAAGAGCCCGGACAATCACCTCACTGGCTTTATCTTTCTCGGCCGTGACTTTCTTCAGGTGCGCAAGAATGGTGGCATGTTTGTTTTTAAAGTAGGCCACAGTTTGGCTCAACACGACTGCCCTCAAGCCAAAATGTTCAATCTCTTGAAGCTCTTTGATCTAAGCGTCAGTCAGTTCGGCCGAATCGAAATAGTCCTTGGGAGGGCGAAGAGCAAGGCGAAGTTCTCTCGAAACCCCGTTTTCCCAAACATAGGACCAAGGTAGCTGGACAGGGGGAGGTTTTGCAGTAACCTGCTGTTCATGGGAAGGATCTTGAGCATCCTGTAGCTCAGAAGCCTGGTCAACAAGGTTTAGGGGAGTTGATGCCAAGATGACTTCTTGAGCAGTTGAGACAGAAGCGCCTTTTATTTTCGAGGCCAAAGTCTTTTTGGTAACTTTGGCTTTCTTTGCTTGCTTATTTAGGATGGGTTTGGGGGCTGGCCATTTCTCACCCGTTTCTGCACCCGCGATGTCGGTGTCGCGGAGTGTCACGTCCAGATAAGCAATTTGTTTCCCCATTTTCCGACCTATAAGACAGAAAAACAAGGGTTAGTTAATCATTTAATAGAACAAGAGGCGGCAAGACAATACAGTAAAAAGTTATATTCATACTTCGCCACAAGATGTTTCCTAGCCAGGGGCTTAGGAATATAGTCAGCCGACTTCACGGTGCCGTTTTCTTGAATAAAGTGTTTAATGAAGGAAATTGTCGAGTTCTCGGCATCAGAAAAACTATGGGTGGATAAGTCAAATGCGGAAGGGGAGAGTTTATGATGATTGTAGGTCCAGTAAAGGGGGAATCTCTCCTCAACCTCCCCAGTTTTAATGGTGTTAAGAAACCAAGGCTGTTGCCCGAACACGGCAACAACCTTGAAGAAGGCAGTCTTGAAACCTTTAAAAAAGTCGGTAAACACCTCAAAGAGTTTCAAGACGGCAATGCTTTGGAGCGAGGTCTAGCCTTTCTGGGAGACGGATTTTTTACCGGACTCTTTACCATGGATGAGGAAGAAGCGAAAGAAGACTTGAACTGTACAGGCTATATCGTGAGCCTTGCAGAATTCCTCGAATGCGATGGCAAACGCCCAACTGTTGGGATGAAGTTGGGAGGGGGCGAGATATAAGTAATTTAAAAGCTCGATTTGAAAATTTGTAAAAGGGAAGCGAACACCAAGACGGGAAATTAAGTCTCGATAGAAGTAAAAGAAATGTGGGTCATCGTCCCTATTTCGGCAGAAGGCTACTGACTCATCAATAAGGGGTAAACGAAAGACGAAGTTTTCGTTATCGCGGAGGCCTAGCTCGGCGATTTCTTTGGCGGTCATATTGCTTTTAATACGCAACACCTTCTCGGAAACCCACTGATCCGGAGTCTCTGAAGCTCTGGAGGGATTGGTAGAGGTTGATTCCCCGGTCGCGGATTGCTCGGTATGGCATGATGAAGGTGAACCCATTTATACCTAGAATAAAAAAGATAAAAGTCAAAAGCAGGACATATACCTGAGCTAAAAGAGATATCATGTGATGATGTAAGTGAGGCAATGCCGAGGTGGTTCAGATTGGGAAAGGCCAGAATGTTGGTGGAAATAAATTTATGTTGGCATGAGGCCAAGAGTGATTCAGCTTCTACGGCACGACCGAGATTGACGAGAGTGATGTGCTCATACCTACAGTCATCACAAGGGTCAACGACGTTCACCAGATGAGATCCCGGTCTAGTTTGTGATACGTTCCTTGGCCAAGCAGTTTGGGAAGTCGGAGCAAATGAGAAATTATCCCGGTTGGGAGAGGTTGATGGAGTAGGAAGTGATCCCGGATTATAAGCACTAGAACCTTGAGTAGTTTGTGGTTGTTCATGGTCATCCTTTCTGCTCCTACTGCCTTGGGGTTTACGAAGCAGTGCTTCTTTTTTCTCTTCCTCAGTGCGAGGTATGGACCAGAACCAGAATTTCTGGCTAGAAGAAAGTGTTTTAAGCACTTCTCTATCTTCTTCTAGAATCGAGTTACCATACATGTCCAAAAGCTGAGGATCCATGAAGGCCCCAGAGAAAGGAATGAAAAGCTTATAGTATTGGAATGACTCAGTCCAGGTATTTCAGCCTTATTAGCTCAGCGAGGAATTACCTATTAGGTCATCACTGCCGTCCAATACCAACACATTTGGTTTAAAAGGAAAACAAAAATGAATGATAATAGAGATTGAATGTTTGTCGAGTCTGATCCCAAGAAACCTAGAAAACCCAGAAATCCTAAGTGTTTACACAGGAGACCCAGAAAAATAGCAAAATGATAGAGGCAAAGGCAAATACAGTTGAAAAAGGAGGAAGATGATAGACAGAGTAAAATGGAAACAAAAGAAGAATGGGAAGTAATGAATTAACCTGGCTATTGAAAAGTTGAAGAAGATTGGGAAGTTTGAGAGGGCAAAGAGTTTTGAGGAAGTGAGAAATATTTTCTGTGAAGGCAAGGAAATTTGTGAGCGTAAAGAGGAAAGAAGAGGAGGAAGTTGAAATATATATATATAGACATTTGAATATGAGAAGTCAGGGGCAGCGAGGTCAATTCGCACTGATAATCAGATTTGAAAACATAAAAATGCAGTGATGACTGTTGTGAAACGGCGCGAACATTTAATGCGCACGGGTTTCAAAAGTGGCCAGTATGGGGAAATGGTAGCCTTACATCATGACGTCAGCTGCACTGACAAAGGAAATCCAATCGTATCATATTCTTGCATGACACCCCAGATTGGGGGAAACACGTGGCAGGAATATATGAATCTGGCAATCTGGATTAAAAGGCACGAGCATAATCTCAGCAGCCATGAAAGCAAGTGAATTTTCAAAGTCGGCCTAACTCAGCAAACATATCTGGGGCAAGCTGGCATGAGTCAAGAATTCGGAAACTCTCCAAGGTCAAGTGAGTGAAAATCATGAAAGACCGGCTAAGTGAATCAGATATAAAGTCCGGGTTAAGCAGTCAATCAATCTCGGCAGCTCAGAGCTCTAAACCACCGAGCTTGGGGGCAACTGTTATGGACCAGTATATTGGCCCAGTGTTATGCGGCCCAGTAAGGGCAATTTATGACAAGATCCCTCCATAATCAAGTAAAACGTTAATCACCCTATAACCATGCCTTTAATTATGGACAATACAGGTAGTAGAGCAGGCACCAACTACTGGAGGCACACAGGACCCTTGGGCCAAAACCCTAGAGATAATCCTTATAAATAGAAGATTACTCAACAGGTGCACATTCTCGATTCATCTATTCTACTATTCAGTCTCATTGTGCACACACCCTACCCCTTTTGGCTTAACGTCATACTCGTGTTGCACAGTGATCCCCCGCTCTTGTTGGTATCTTCCACATAGATATCTGTGAGAGTATATTGATATTCCTTTCGGTGTCTCCCTAATAGATACTATTGGGAATCCTTTGATCCGATATAGACAACATACTAGTCCACTGAGGCTAGACATCTGTGTTCTACAATAGAACACACGTCACTTTTTGCCGCTGGTGCTTCCGATGGTACCATATCACGAGAACACTGTATCAACGTTGATGCTAGTCAGAGGCTGAACATAACCTTCATGCCCAACCAATCTGATCCAAATGCCTATGCTTTCATCAATGGGATGGAGGTCGTCTCTATGCCCACCTTTCTTTATTACGCTAACCAAGACGACCAAAATGCCATGATGCTAGACGGTGGAACGCAGCTGTTTTGGGTCAAGAACGACGTTGCTTTGGAAACAGTGTACAGAATCAACGTTGGTGCGAGGCAACTCCCTCCGGGAAATGATATTGATATGTTTCGGAATTGGGAATCAGATAACCAGTACTTGGAGAGCGGGGAGCGCTTACAGAGTATTTCAGCAGCTTTTGGTTTAAACCTAAGCTACAGAGATGATCAAAATTATTTTGCACCTGATGAAGTATACATGACTGCCCGAAACTATGGGATCAAAGAAACATCCAAATTTAACGTCACTTGGGAATTTGAAGTGGATTCGGTGTTTTATTATATGGTGAGATTGCATTTTTGTGAGTTTAATGAACACATTGAAAAAGCTGGAGACAAAGTTTTTCAAATCTTTATAAATGATGCTTTGGTGGAGTCTGTGGCCGATGTGATGCTGTGGACTCAGAATCAGATACTAGTTCCTGTCCATGGGACTATGCATGCAGTGTCGATGCCGATCAGTGGAAGCTTCAAGAAGCTCAATCTTTCAATTAAGTTGCAACCACACCCAACTGCAAGAAGGTCTTACAGAGATGTGTTATTGAATGGTATTGAAATTTTGCAAATTAGCGATTACAATCACAATCTCGCGGGTCCCAATCCAGATCCACTTCAATCACCCCCACTGCCAACCACGCTATCCTCAGAGTCATCTAAGAACAGAAACAAGGCAAAGGTAATTTCCATTATCGTTGGGGCGACATCATGCTTTCTGACGCTGCGGGTAGAGTTTGGCTGAGAAGGGGAAATGAGGAAGAAGGTATGGGTACGATAAGGAAAATGAGGGAGAGATGAGAAGCAATATTTTTACTGACATTGGGCCGATCAGGACACCAAAACTAGTGCCGAAGTTTTAAGGGTCTGTGGATCATCTAAGTGATATAAACCTAATCATGAATAATTTAATTTAATTTAAATATATAAATATTAATATACATAATCTTAAAAAGAGTATTATTCGAATAAAATGATATTAATATAGGGTTAAATACCAATTTTGTCAATGGAAGTATTGGTCCAGAAGTATTGTTCAATGACTTGGAAGTTTTTGATATCATTTTTGCATTTGAAGTTTAAAAACTTGTAATCTTGCCGATCGGTTGATCTTGGACCGTTAGATCGTTCTTTCTCTTTCAGAACTTCCGCGCAAATTTGCTCCTAAAAAAACTTAGGGCATATTTGCTCATTTTAGTAAACTTTCGGGCAAAAATGATACAAAAAAATTTTTGGGTGCTGAGTGTCTCCTTACCAATACTTCCGTGGCAAAAATGACATTTAACCCATTAATATACAAGTAAATGCAACATTCATATATAAATTATACGTAATTTAACAAAATAGAATTACGATATGATAGTACAATAATATTGCCATTTTTTTCAAAAAAAAAATGAAAACTAATTATTTAATCCTTATAGTTTAACCAAGTAAGTAACTCAGTCTTTATGACTTTAAGGGTCGTGATAAAGTCCTTAAAATTTTATAATTTTTAGAAAACAACTGATCCACTCAAAACTCACCCTTTGTGGCACAGATTGCGTTTCGCTGCTCGTCCAGATGAGCGCCTATAGAGATCTAGATGGTCCATATCTCCTCTGAGATTTGGACCATCCATATTTCTTTTCTTTTTTATATATATAAGAATTTTTTTCAGTTTTCAAGATTTTTTTCAATACCAATCAAGATCCTAAAATATCTTTTTAATACCATTCGATCTGATGAAATAATTTTTAAGATCATGAAGAATTTTCAAGATTGAAATATCTTTTGATCTTAATCGAAGACTTCGAAATATTTTAAAAAAACTTTAAAAAATATTTGATTCTGATTGACTAAAAAAGATATCCCAAAATCTTGACTACTTTTTCGATCTGTGAAGTATCTTTTTAGTATAAGTCAGCACACTAAAATATTTGTTTTGGATCTTGAAAAAATATTAGAAAGATCAATTTGGTATTAAAAACATAATTGATCTGATCTATCTTAAAGATATATTCATGATCTTGAAAAAATATTTTAAGATCTTGAAAAAAATATTTTAAGGTAGTGGTAGGTATTAAAAAGATCTTTAACTACGATTAGATCTTGAAAAAATCTTTTTAAAAAAATATGGAGGGTCCAGATCTCATCTGGAGATCTAGACGATTTGGACCATCTGAAGATCTGGACGATTTGGACCATCTAGATCTCTACTGCGGACGAGTGCCCCTACTTGGACGAATGGGGAAACGCGGTCCTAAAGTTTCTGTCTCCACTGATTCAACAACAGATTCGCTTTTCAGTATCGAACTTTGTCGCAGGAACCACTTTGTCATTCATCCAATTTATAAGTTATTAATTGCGTGCACCGTTATTATACAGGACAATAATATTGTTTTTCTTTTCAGTCTCCAATTTTTTTGCATTTTTGTGTGTGTAGAAACATTCCAAAGTTATTGCATCTTCCAAGCAAGTTCCAAATCAACGGATCGATGAATAAAATTAAAGTACATATTAATCTTAATTTAATAAGAATATGGGCGCACTCTATTTTTAAGTACTACAAAGAAGGGTAAAGTAACATCTTTTACTCTATAATCAGGGGCGGAGCCAGAAATTAAAATCAGGAGGAGCGAAAATTACATAATGAAACTAAGTAAAGTTAGTATTTGAAATTAGAGGAAGAAAATTATAGAATTGGACCCAAATTTTTCAGAAATTATGATTTAGCCTCATAAAAATTTCAATATTTTCAGTTTAGTCCCTTCATGAGACTTTTTAATAGGGACTAGAGTGAAAAAATTAAAATTTTTATGAGGCCAAAGCATAATTTCCAAAAAATTTAGGTAAAATTCTGTAATTTGGGGGAGGGGCGGGGGCCACCCCTAGCCCCCCTGAATCTGCCCCTGTCTATAGTGTTATTTCTCAATGCATAAGCACCCTATATTATGTACAGTATATCTAACACCCTAATATTATTTTGAGAAAATCATTTTCAGGGCCCTTTTTGGAGAAAAAAAACCTAAAAAAAGGCCCTCAGAATCTGACAATCCCAGAAAAGGTCATTTTCTGAGATTTTCATAATCTTGCGTGAGTTGTTAACGAGGCTGATATAGTTGTTAACGGGTAGGTCATTAACAACTAAATCAGCCCCATTAACAACTATATCAGCCCCGTTAACAACTCACACAAGATTCTGAAAATCCCAGGCCTTTTCTGGGATTGTCAGATTCTGAGTGCCTTTTTTGGGGGTTTTTCTCCAAAAAGAGCCCTGAAAGTTATTTTCCCTATTATTTTTTGCATCCTTCAAGTACCTTAATATTATTTAGGGTAGGGGTGAAAATAAGTCAAACCCTAATAGGGATCTACAATCTAACCTACATAAAACTAAGCCTAGTCTATTTAGTAAATAGGACAAACTCAGGCTCAGGCTTATTGCTAGGCCTATTTAGATAATCAGGTCATAGCTAATTTCATAAGGCTTAGCTTAAAGCCTACAAGCCTGGCCTTTAATTTCAAGACACTAGAACTTCAGCATGCTTTCATAGTCTTATAACTAGACACATCAAACTAATTGAAACTCCATACACACACGACAGCCACTAATAATCTGAAAAGAGAAAAAGATTTAAACATACCCCAGACATTAATGGGTAATACAAAGACAACGAAAATCAAACAAGAATAAATTGCACCCCAAAAAAAAAAAAAAAAAAAAAAGAGTTGGGAAGCATAGCCAACTTACACATACACGTGCATATGTATATTGATATTTGGAAATTTTGGGTAGAGATTTGAAGAATGAGAAGTTGATAACATTGTTAATTATTACTGCACATAAGGTGTTCGTTACAATGTGTAGGAGAAAAAGTTGATTGGAATGTTGTTGAAATTGCTAGTTAGCTAAAGCTTGTGTTATGAGAGTAATGAAATGGATTTCACTGTTTGTTTTATTTTGATTATAAATTGGAATTGGTCGTAACTCGTATACATAACTGTCTGTATTGTTGATTGATAATTGCGATTATGCTATTGTTTTATGAGTTAATTTCTAATGCCTGTGAGATGTTTGAGGAAACTTTATAAAGCTATTTGGGTACTTGAACATGTGTGGATGATAATTGATGGCTTATGATGATGTTTTATGTCTTAATTTTGAAATGCACACAAGATGTTTGTAAAATGCACAAAGGAAAATTAGGTTTGATTATATTGTTTAAATTGTTTTAAATTCATTGTAGAAGTCGTAGAGGTGTATGTAGATGTTGTGTTGGTTTCTAAATTGAATATTAAAATATGTATAGAATAAAAAGAAAAAGTAGTATATGTTCTTTCAAATTTAAAATATTCGGTTTAATAGTTAAGAGCAGTAAAATTAACTATTATTTGAACTTGTGACTTTATTATCTATTAAAAAGGGTTTAAAGCTAAAGTTTTTCTTTTATTTTAAATTGTTACAAATTGAGGATTGAGACGATGTATCATGCTATTGTTGAGATTATTTATTGATTGGCATAAGAAACCATTGATATTAGTAATGAAGTTGATAATGAAGCTAAGGAATGAATTTAAAATACTTGACTTATAATTTGAGAATTAAGTTGCTTGCTCTTGTGCTACTATTTGGAATGTATATAACTTATATGCTAGAATGTCTAAGAGTGATGCTTGGATGCTAACTATAATAGTTATGAGCTAGTTACAAGCTTGGATGTTACCTATAATAGTTATGAGCTAGTTACAAGCAGTGAATGATTTGTATTAAATGAGTTTTGGTAAGTTTCAAAGTTTAAGCAAAAGTAAATGATAGTAACATTATTTTAGGTATTATGGGATGAAAGAGTGAACATCCTTTTTGAAAGCGGCTAGGTAGGAGTATGTTATATATTTAGGAGTGCAATAAGTGAGTGAATAACATCCCATTATAAAATTTAAATGACATTTTTAATTGTTATATTTTTATGTAATTTATTTACAACATTCTCTAATTGCAACTTTTTCAAAGAAAGTTTGTTAAATTATCTCAATTTTCATCGATATTGAAATGAGTATAGATGGATGATTTTATTTATTCTTAGTTATAATTCTCCTATTACTACTTAGTATAATTCATGATTATGTACGAAAATGCTAAAGAAACTTTTGATTTTCTCTCGTATATTTTCATGTTAAGATAGTCTTGTATTTTGGAATGCTTGTATACGAGTTTTATTATTTTGGGGAAGGTTTTTACGAGAGATTGAATTGAAAATAGTTTTAAAATATTGTTTGTGAACTTTCATGCTAGGGCATTCTATTATATTTTATTCGATATGAATTAACTTGGTAATGAACTAAGAACTTTTCATTGCTTTGATAAATTGGTCTCAAGTATGCTTGAGAAAGGATTTAATAGGAAGACTGAATACAAAACTCTGATTACTTATAGTAGTACTGTTAGTCATTGGTGCACCATGGTTTACTTCGAGCAAACTTGAGTTTCGCAGGCATAGTACTCACGCTTGATATTCATGGGATTAGTTCTCATGCATGTTATTCGTGGGTTTTATACCTGCGCTTGTTTTGTGGCTTCCAGCCACGCTTGGTTACTTACCCTTGTGAAATGTGTTAATGCTTGTTTTCGTGGCCTCTATGATGCACTTGGTTATTTTCTCGTGGATTGTGTGTCCACGCTTGTTATTCCTTTCTATTGAGGTCCTACAAAAAGATTAGGTTTGTGAATTATGATTTAAATTGATTATGTTAAATTAGATGTTTGTTTTAGTACGTACTTGGATTTATTTGATTAACGATAGCTTATATAGTTTCACTTATGTTTATGATTGTATACTATAGTAATTGAAGTTGATTGCCATATTGTTATGATTCAAAGTTCAATCATTTTAAATTATTTTCATTAGTATTTCATTAAATTTCATAAATGAGACGTTATTCACCGAAAAATATTTTGGTCTCAGATAGTGTAACTGAAATTGTATTCTTGCTCATCATTGAGGGGCTTTTGTGCTGAATTGGAGTTGAAGTACAGTCCTAAATAGTCCTCATTTCAACGTAAAATTAAAATTTATGTATTACATTTATGTAAATTATGTTCTTTGAGTTCCACGTGCACTATAGTTAGGATCCTAGCCTTTCGTCATACATGTTGTATATTCATTAGTATGGAGCATAGAACCTTTTGTGGGATCATTTCCAAATGCACAATTGTTGAACTTTTTGGGAGGTTCTACCAAAATTTCTACAAATAGTCGATGATTCTTATTAACGTAAAACATATAACTCTTTAAATTTTGTATATCAAGTATGTCCATAGATGTAAATGAAGAATTTTATTCATAAGCAACGCTAAAAGGGATGTGGGTTTTCTTACATTCCAAATTGATCAAATTCAAATTTTGGGGTGTGACAGTTTTTAAATTATAGTATATATAATATCATCTAAATAATTTTATAAATTTACCAACTTAACCTGAGCCATAAGTTTCACATCTAATTGTCATTACACTCAACCATTCCCTTCGCATCAATCATTCACCCCTACCTCTCTTCTCTTCGATCATTCGAGATGGCAACACTAACTCAATTCGTCTCCCTTTATTTGTGTCATCTGCTAAAGCATAATAATCACTATTTGTTTATTTTTGTGCCAAATGAAATATTATAATTTTAGTACAAGAAGTTTGTCCCAATTTATGTGAGAAAAGCAAAAGAGGCAAAATACATGTTGCTTTGTTAGGCTTGGTTTATTTTAGAAAATGTATATTATAGTGGTCAACAAACAATGAGTTTTTTTTATTCTTACTTGCGTCGACAATTATTGTCATTGGACCTTTTTTTTTTAATAAGACTTTATATTACGACAAGAATGAATGTTAAGCTTTTAAGATATAATGTATGATTGTACATAAGCGTGAAAGATTATATATAGATTTGGAGGCATATATTTTAAAGGCTATTTAAAGTCCTACATTTTAAGTAGGCATTTAAATAGGCTTCAGACTTTGTCAAGCCTTTTGAATGCCTAGGATTATGCCTATAAAAATCTTACTTACAAACTAAGGCTTTAAATCTCTATTATAGGCTTAGGCCTATTTAAGTAAAGTCTAACCTAATCTAGCATATTTCTACCCCTAAATTTAGGGTACAGTGCACTCACTACTACAAAAACCCCAAAAAAACATCCTAAATAAGACCCAATTAACGTTCATTTTCATAGGGACGTCTCGACAGGGGAGTTAAAAATTCAGACTTTTGGCGTCCTGAATTAAACTCAGGACGCCTTAACTATTCAGGACGCCTTAGTTAAGGGGTCCTGAATTTTAAATTCAGGACGCCACAAATCTAATTGTTGGCGTCCTGAATTTAAATTCAGGACGCCTTATATATATATATTTTTTAATATACCTGCTACATATTTTTTACAGTCAAACAGAACTCATATTTTTACAATTTTTGAGAGACATCAAGCATCATCATACAACATGAACAAGAGAGAAAGAATCAGAAGTTATATCACTTTATAAATTAAATCCAAACACAAGAATATTTACTTCTTTCATTATCTAGTTTATGGTTTTGATCGTCATCATAAATTTAATTGCATAATTTACTTAAAGATATCAGCACAATTTTTATTTCAAACACCAATCCAGATCATAATAATAACTACATTAAAACAATAACGTCAAAATGAAGTCCTTATATGACAACAGAGAAAGAAAACCATGAATCAGGTTTATATTTCAATTTTGATATTTTTACCCATATGTGAAGACTGAGAAATGAAAAAGCAAAAGCCATCAACTTACTGCAAGTAAATTTAGACTGACCTTGCAACATTACGCCAGAGGCCACTAAAGCCTAATACAATTTGAAGAGTTGAAGCAACGATAAAAGCCCCCTGGGTTGCCCGCATTATCCTCTTGAATCTCTAAATATAGTTTCTAAAAAATAAAGATACAAAAAATAAAAGTGAATAGACAATTTTGATCAAATAAACATATAATATTCCAAGGCCTTAATTTGGACTGGAACTAAAATTCATGCCCTTATTTCAAATGGATCTGAACACCAGAGGTTAATCTTCTGATGAAAGATAAAACCTAGGCTATAATTGATAAAGCAATTATTATTACAAAACATATGGCAATTTGCTTATTGGTTGCATCTAATTATATTACCTCATTAAATGATATAATAAGTATATCAACCATGCACCATTTAACATAAGAAAATGGATTCTGATCCACAAGACCTCTATAAGATCTAAAACATCACTGAATCGACCAACCAGTGTAATTGAGATTGTGGTTGGAACATAGGTGTAAGACCCTCCAATTATGGCAGGCAGACAAGTTCCATACAGTGTCTGCAGCAATGTGTTTATTCCAGCAACAAAAAGTAGTGTTTGGATAACTTCTGCCTTCTCTTCCTGCAAGAAAAAGTAATGTTGATTTTCTTTCTTTTTCTCTTCCAAATTTTGGCTGAATAAACATGATTTCAATCTCAAGGTTGGAATTTCCGTCAGTATAATCCAAACAATTAAATTCAACCGGATCTTCTTTCATGACTAGAATTTTGCTGAGAAACAGAGTTAAAGGTTAATGAGAGTTTTTGTAGGTTTAGAAGTTTGCTCAATGGTGTTCTCTCTGCTTTTTTTCCTGTTTCCTTGATTCCTATAAAACACTACATATTAAGTTGTCTCATTTCTCTTTTATTAACAAAATTTTCTTCTTCTAAACAAAAGTTAAAAGAAAATAAGAAACATGGAAAAATTACAACACACCAAAGAAAAGCTAAATATCATAAGAAGCAAACCTGTTGAACAACAAAAGGTTTGGTCAAAATAGTAAGAAACCCATTTTGATTTCCAAAAAACAATGTCAGTGAATGGCCGATCACCCACCTGGAACAATATATTCATGCTGAGACATGAATCCTTAAAATATGAAACAAAACTAAGTTAAAATGAGCTCTTCTAAATTCTTCTTTACCATGATTAGTTTTGACGATTCACAACCAAAATGCTTTTCAATTTCATCAGCTGATCCAGCTGGTTTCTTCACTCCAATGACACGCAAATACATACATACATACATCAACACCAACACTACATTATTACTAACAATCCAAATGAATATTTCACATGCCTAACATTTAAAGATAGAACACATGTCTCAAAACAGAAGGTTATGAATCAAAAGAAACACTTACTATGCCTTATGACTCTAATCCCAATTACCTCCTCAAGCGCCCTAGCTTTGGAACCCTCAGGGTCATACTCATGTAGTCCTAATTCATCATACACGAGTAACATAACAAAAATACTGTGAGCAACATTCTCGTCCCAAAAATCTCAGAACAAATTGCTTCATGCCTAAGAAGCACAAATATAGACACTGATACAAACAGGAAACGGCAGACACACCTCAGACAACAAAATGTATGTGTTTTAGATAAGTAATGTCTTAGAAGTACCAGCAAACCAAGATCCACAAGATGAAATATATAGTGTGTATAAATAATATAAGTGCCATGTTTATATAATAACAAGATTCTATCTTTGAAGTATAGCTGCTTTACAGCTTATGGAATACATACAGCTCCAATTTTTAACTAGCTTCAGACTAAACTTACCAGCAGAATTACTGAAGATGGCAACATCAGGACCGAACTCTAATTTACAAAGTTCCAGCGAAGAAGCAAGAGGAGGCCAAGGGGTCAAACTATAAGGAACAGTAATGGTATTATCCTTATCAAACATGGCCCCTTTGAAACCCCTTCTTCGCAGCTCACTCCAATGATTGAAACCCTAAAAAGCACCGGTAAAATCACCAGAACCGAGGAGCCAGACCAGATCGAGAAGGAAAAGGCACAGAAATCATCACCTGAGAGAGCAGAAGAAGAAGAAGATGAGGACGGTGAAGCTGTCGATGAGCATCGATATGATTGCAGAGATAGGGCTTGGCTTACTTGGGTTTGGGTTTCGGCATTTGTATTAAACATGGTGGCAAAGATCCGGCGCGGCGGGGCGGAGATAGAGGCGTGGTGCGCACATTGTGAGGGAAATGAAAGGGATCAGGAGGGAGGCGGTGTGTGAGAGTGTGAGAAAGCAGGGTACTAACATTAAGTATTTGAGGGGAAAATTTGGCGTCCTGAAGAATTTTTCCGGACGACAAAGCTAAAAAAATTTTTAGGACGCATTAAATTTTAGTAAAAACACTAAAAAAAATTCCTGAAAATGCACCAAAATATTAATTTTAAGCGTCCTAAATATAATTTTAGGACGCCTAAATTAATTTTAGGCGTCCTAAAATCTCAAAATTCTGCCAAATAATTACGAGAATGCCACCGCCTATATTTTTTACTTCCTTTTTTTAAAATAAGGACGTTTTTAAGGAAGTAGTATCCATTTTTTGTAATAGTGACTCGGTCTTGAACTATTTTCGGAGGTACATCTAGTTCCCTAAACTATTTAGTGGTGCAATTTTGTCCCTATTGTGTAACATCCTTTCATTTTGAAGAATAATAATTTATTAATGGTTTGACTAAACCATTCATCAAGATATTTCATGCATACAGTTGAGCTTTGGCCTTTACCAGGCCTAGACTCTTTAACTAAATATTGTTTTAAGATTTATCAAAATCTCCAAGATATATTAGAGTATGTAAAATGAACCCTAATGTGGCAATATACAATAATCCAACATGTACCAAAAAGATGGAAGCACTACTATTAGCAAAAGTAACTTAAGCTTTCGAAACCTTCCCGATAGACCCACACGAGAATTATCACCTAAAATATATTAGTAATCATCAATCTAACTCATTACAAATGTTAATTTGTACTCGTGAGGTGCCAAGCAGAATATTTTATAGAACAAAGTATTAGAAATATAACTCACAAATTTCCAAATCACAAATTCTGTATTACAATTTCTATATCAAATTTTATATCATAAACCAAATATATAATATGTCAAGCAAAAGATTGATACACCGACCATCATTATTACCCCAGACCACATGGCCATTTTTTGTTTGGGTTAGGGGGCAATTTTGTCTTAAAAGTTCCAAAAAGAGAGCAATTTTGTCATGGCCGTTATCGATGTTAATTTTGACCATTTGTTGATCAAATATGTAGAGCTGACAATCTGCATGTCAACCATGTCATTTTTGTTGAGGTGCGAATTTGTCTCTGAAATCCATGTGTCATCTACTTCATTTTTTTCAAAGTTAGATTTACAACTTTCGGGGCAAATTTGCATCTTAATAAAAATAATGTGCATGATACATGGACTGTTAGCTCAGCATATTTAATCAACTAATGATTAAAATTAACTGGGATAACGAGAAGGACAAAATTGCTCCATTTTTTAGACTTACAGGGCAACATTGCCCTCCGAAAAATTTTCAAGGCAAAATTACCCCTCGGTGAAAACTTCCGGGATGTAATGAACACAAGCGAAGAGTCTACGAGGGTAAGTAACAAATCCCAGCTCAATGTAATGAACACAAGCGTAGGCACAGAGTCTACGAGGGTAAGTAATTAAGCGCAATAAGAAGCCACGAAACAAGCGCATGTACAAATTCCACGAATAACAAGCGTGAGAACAAATCCCACAAATATCAAGTTTGAGCACTATGCCCACAAATGTCAAGCAAGCTCGACATTAACTATGGTACGCCAAGGAATAATAGTACTACTGTTAGTAACCAGCGTTTTGTATTTAGTCCTCTTAAAAAATGTTTTTGAGCATACTTGGGGCTAATTTATCAATACAATGAACATTTCTTATTTTAATATCATGATAACTCATATCAAATATGGCATAATAGATTGCCCCAGCATAAAAGTTCACATATAATATTTCAAAATTTTCTCAAATTCAATATGTCAACAAAACCCTCCCAAAATAATAAAAACTTGTGTTCAAATACTTCAAAATGCAAGACTACCTTAACATGAATTTTTTGAAAGATGACTCAACATTTTCCTTAGCATTTTTGTGCGTAATCATGAAAGATAACTCAAGAATGTCATCGAACACTATGTCCTAGGGTTATACTTTGACTGTACAACTCTATCCGCCTGAAAATGAGGAGAACAATGTACTCTTGGGTGTAATTCGAATACATGAGTATAGATGGACATGCTGAGAGAACTCACAGTCCCCTACAAGGGATTAATCATTCACTAGACCGGTAGAGCTTGTATAGCTTTTAATTAACTCGGGAGTCTATGCACACAGCAAGTGATCATGAAGAGTCAAGATCCGTTGTAGAGTTAATATAAGAAGATTCCTAGTTCTGTGCATTAGCTACATTTAGTCAATTAAAAGAGACGATACTCTATCTTTGCTCTCGACTAAATGTGAATGACGATGTAAAGGATGATGCCTGCACGGTATCCAAATATGAAAGGTAGATCACTTAATTAACTCAATTAATTATGGGGCCGCAGAGCATTGCTAGTGTCTTATGATGTCATTAAATAAATTGGTCCTGTTAAAGAAGTTTAAATTGGTTCAAGTTTATTTATGTCAGTGACTAATTGGGCCTAATGGGTCACACACAAAGATTATTCCCGATTTCTTAAAATTAGCAAACTTGGGCCAATAATTGTTATTAGGCTTTATCAAGAGTAAAGATGTTATTGGGTTGGAGTAAGACTCCAAGCCCAATAAGAAGCAAAATGGCGTCACAAATATGGTCCCTAGTGGGAAATCGGTTTCTCCAAAAAAAAGGGGCTAAAATGTGTTGGAAGACCTAACAGGGTCTTAGGCCAAGTTGAATTTTGAATTTCAGTTTGAAATTTAAGCTTGAATTTTAATTCAAAATGTTAGGTTATAAAAGATAATTATGAATTATCATATATATATATATATAGGGGTTATCGTTTGTCATGTCACTTAACATAAGATTATGTTAAGTCACCCAAAAACTACGTCGTTTTAGGATTAGAGGAAATAATTAACTCTCAAAACGACATAGTTTTGGAGGTAGGAGAATTAATGAATGATCTTTTAGTAAAATTTATATAATAAATACAAAAATACCTTTTATTAATTTCCTTAACTCTCAAAACGTCGTAGTTTTGGGGTGACTTGACATAATCTTATGTGTGGACATGACAAACGATAAACATATATATATATATATATATATATATATATATATATATATATATATATATAACACCCCAAATTTTGGTACTATAAGTTTAGGAATAAAAATTGGATTAAGTAGGTTGTTGAGCTAGAAAGAGCTAAAGTCTTAAGCTTAGCATAAGGGAAAAACTTAAGAAAATTATTAGAGTTATTTTTGGATCTTAAAAATTTAGGAATATATATATGTATAATAAATTTTTATATGGGCGCAAGGAGTAGTAAATGGATTATTTGGAATGGGTCCACACTTTCTTCTTATTATTTCAATTCATGTTCCTGATCCTCAATTATTAGACACCATTCGTACATCAAACTATTATTATTTTAGTCATGAAATAACAGCACCTATGTCACTCTCTCTCATTCATTTTAGAATTAAGGTGCAATTTGTAATAAACTATTAGGCTCGGGAGCGTCAACACAATTAACTATTAAATGGACCAAAAATACCATTAAACTTTTAAAAAGGAGCGCCAAAGACAACTCCAGATTAGAAAAAAGTTAACGTCATATCTAAGGTACAGATTAGTAATGACTTTTACTCCGGGAGTGCCAACACAAAATTCTAAATTTTACTAAATTAAATAATTTTTTTCTCAATTGTCATTATTCAAAACTACTTGTATAGATATCTGTGGACAAAAAGTACTCATTCTCCAATTTTGTCAAAATTATAATTTGCTAAAAAAAAAAAATTAAAAAAATAATTATATAATTTAAATAAAACTCAAGGTGTTTTATAGTTTATTATATATCTTAAACAAAAAATAATAATATAATTTATTTTTGTTTTAGAAGAAATTTATGTGAGTTAAAAAATTCATTTAATGTTAATAAAATATAAAAATGTAAAAAATATATTATATCTGAAAGAAATGAAATGAGTTTAATTTTTATTTTTATAAAAAGAGCTTAATGGATATCAACGTTGATACTTAATAATATAAATCCGCAACTTGATGATATATTTGTTAATTAAATGATCTATTGCTTATATAGATATGGGACTTTCGTAGGCCAAATTGCTTCTTAACCTATTATTTAATTAACAAATATATCATCAAGTTGCCAGATTTATATTATTAAATATCAATGTTGATATCCATTAAGCTCTTTTTATTAAAAAAAAAACTCATTTCATTTCTTTCAGAATATAATAAGTTTTTTAGATTTTTTAAATTTTATTAACATTAAATGAATTTTTTAAATCACATAAATTTCTTCTAAAATAAAAATAAATCATATAATTTTGTTTTTTTTAACATATATAATAAACTATAAAACACCTTGAGTTTTATTTAAATCATATAATTATGTTTTTAATTAAAACTTTTGTTTATTTTAGCAAATTATAATTTTGACAAAATTGAAGAATGAGTAATTTTTGTCGATAAATATCTATACAAATAGTTTTAAATAATGACAATTGAGAAAAAAAAATATTTAATTTAGTAAAATTTAGAATTTTGTCTATTTGAAAAGGCATTTCACGAGTAAAACTTTTTGTGCCGGAGTCTTTCTTGAAGTAAAAGTTCATTGGCCAATCTACATCTTAAATAACGGACGTTAACTTTTTTTTAACGGTGTTGTGCTGGGCACTCATTTTTAAAAGTTTGTTGGTAGTTTTGATCCACTTAATAGTTAATTGTGTTGAATCTTTCCTGCCCAATAGTTTATTGACCAAATCCATCTTAACCCTTCATTTTAAATAGAGACAGTTCACTCCTTCATGATTTCCCATTTCCGTTGGGCTCCACTCAAATACATTTTAGTCCAACACTTTCTTTCTCCCAACTATTTATTACTCATTCCTACGGTCAAGGCAAAAAGCAGAAGCGCACTCCCTCATTTATTCAAATGAACAATTCAGCATATCATTTCACATCTTTAACAATTAATCCATTTGGTCAATATTCTATTCGCCTCATCTTTCCTATTTCCCATGCCTTATTACTGTCGGCCAGAGAAATGAAAGAAAGCAACCAAGAGAGAGATCACAGCGCACTTTCTTAATTTATTCCTCTCGGCCAGAGAACAGAGACAGCGAGAGAACACTTGTTTTATACTCCCTCTTTTCCTTATTATAAGGCACCAACTAACTTTTCTCACAAACCAATAAAAGTAGTAAAAGTTAATAAAGTTGTCCTAGAATCTAAGTAATTTTCAATATTACCCCTACTAATTGCACTAAACTCTAATATTATATTAATTATTGCTCTCACCCACTACCCTTATTAATTAGGGGCGCATACTTGAAAACAAATAATTAATCTTCTTGAAAGACAAGTCTTATAAAAAGGATCAAATAAACTTGTTAGTTGGTGACTTATAATAAGGACTAGAGGGAGTACATCAAAGGACAACTCATTCCTTCATGCAATGCTCATGCTTCATTGTCCTCTGCAACTTCAGCTGATGCAACACCGTGCCTCTCGAACTCAGCAGCTACAACAACGCCATACCCCACTATTTTTCCGTGTTTTCAACGTCTGCGCCATATGCTCCCTCATTTATTCATTCAGTCATACTTTCTCATTCTCATTCTTTCCTTCCGCCATTCAAGAACAGAAACGAGAGTAAGAGACCGAGAGGAGAGATGGAGAGAGCGTGGCTAGAAGAAGATTTTTTCGATCAGCTCTCATCTTCCCCATTTCTCATTCATTTCGGCCAGCATTGAAAAAATAGACAGCGAGAATATGAGCTGAGTCCAAGGGTTAAAACAAGAGGGTGTCCAACGTTGCATGCAAGAGTGTCGGTCAAGGCTTGAGTTTTGAACAAGGTAAGCTTTCCCAACCTTGTTCTCTGCGTTTGAAGCTCTCGTGACATGGTTTTGTTTCTGCATGGTCACGTTGTTGTAAGTGAGCTGAAACAGAGCATGTTTCTCACGTCTAAGATTCCTGATTCTGTCTTCTAGCCACACGAACCATTAGAAAATAAAATAGGATGTTTAAATGGTGTTGCATGCACGTTGATATTAGTGTTTACTTCCTTCGGTCTGTGAAGTTTCTGCTTGCACCGAAACTGAGCAAGTTTTAAAAGACCTAATGAGAGTACTGCTAGGAATTTCAGGGAGCATATGTTTGAATCATTTGACTATATCTAAAATTTATGAATTTAAA
This sequence comes from Acacia melanoxylon, assembly GCA_019022615.1. Classification (NCBI taxonomy): domain Eukaryota; kingdom Viridiplantae; phylum Streptophyta; class Magnoliopsida; order Fabales; family Fabaceae; genus Acacia; species Acacia melanoxylon. The sequence continues at coordinate 1,263,034 of JAFJYJ010000107.1, forward strand.
AATGTATAGGAATTGACAATCGTCATAGCTCAAGTGAAAAGCAAATCAAAAAGGATTTTGGTAAATGTATAGTTTCAGAAAGAGCAACTAACGTCTCTAATTTTTATAAATGATATTTTTATTGTTGTACTTATATGTTTACTTCCATATTCAAAATTATGATTTTGGGAAGGAATATTTGTTGATAGTATATGAGTAAAGAATGATGATTTTATTCGTTATTATGTATTTTCTTCCAATTGTTTGAAAGCATAATTTATGCTTATGCAATTAAATGAAAATGAGACTTTTCAGATATTTTTCATAAATTTTATATTGAGATGATCTTGGATTTTGGAAAGTTTATAAGCTATAATTTATTATTTGAAATGGAATGTTTTTACGAGAGTTCTTGATGTTTTAAAAGGATTTTATCGACAGAATAAATTTGAAGGAAAGTTTTGGAAAAATGTTTGTGAAATTTCATGTTGGGGTATTTGATTATGAAATATGAGATAGAGCTGATATTATCTTGAAGAAAGAATTTTTCTTACTTTGATAAATTGACCCCAAGCATATTTGAAAATGTTTTGGAGAGGACTGAATACGAACGCTAGTTCTAAAGAAGATCTTATTAGTTCTTGATGCACCATGCTTAACCTTGAGCTCGCTTGATATTCATGAGATTTATTCTCATGCTGTTTTCATGGACCGTGTCCATGCCTGTTTCATGGCTTCGAGCCATGCCTGTTTTCATGGCTTTAAGTCATGTCTGGTTATTTACCCTCGTGGACTGTGTGACCATGCTTGTCTTTCGTTCTGTAAGAAGTTCTAAGGAAAGATGCGGTTTGAGAATTACGATTTAAATTGATTATGTTAAATCAAAAGTTCTATTACGTACTTGAAATTATTTGACTAACGATATTTTATATAGAATTCTATATTATTTACGATTTACTGTTTTTAAATGGGTTTGTCAAAGTGAACAAACTATTACATATTTCGAGTTAATTGATTAATGATGTTATTTAGAGTTTTGTTTTTATTCATGACCATATGGTGTTGAAATTTGAAATTAATTGTTATATTATTATTACTAAAAGATGAAACTATTTTGCTTGTAATTTATAAAGCGTTTTTAGAATGGGACATTATTCACCGAAAAATTTATTTGTATCGAGATAATAGAGCGACCCTATACTTCCTGCTGAGCGGTGAAGAGCTTCCTAAACGACTTAAAGCTTGCGGTCTCGTTTGTAGAGCTACTAGTTGATGTAATTATAAACCTAGACTTTTGTATTATTATTAATGGTAGATGCTCCACGTAGTCTATAGGCAGGATCCCTATCTTTCCTTGTTGTTTGAAACACGTTAATATTTCAAATTATGGTATTATGAGTATTAATTACTATCCGAATATAAGTTTAAGGCTTAAGGAATATGAGTCCACTCATATTCCATGCCGGTCACCCCTTTTATAGGTTCAGGGTGTGACAATATATATATAAAGATCCAATAATGATTGGATGGAGATAGAAGAAATAATAAATGAGGATTGAATTAAAAATGATTTTGAATTTTAGTTTAAGAGATGAATGTGATCTATCATCTCAAATTATTATTCAATTAATCAATTGAGATATAAATGTGATCCATCATCTTAAATGATTGACTCAATCAATCAAGAAATAAATGTGATCCATCATCTTAAATGATTGATTTAATCAATCAATATATGAATTTGATTCATCATCTTAAAATTCAATCAATCAATCAAGATATGAATTTAATTTATTGTGATTTGGATTTTCCAATTCAAGCTTAGATTGAGCCTTTCTTATAAGCACTTAAATTATGATTAGACTCTTATAAAGTGCTAATTTTTGGTGTGCCCCTTTCTTGCACGTTTTTCTAAGAGAAAAACAAGAGGGTTTTGTACTCTCTAAATTTCGGTCTTCACCAAGGTTTAGAGAGAAAAGGGCGTCATCCGCAAGGGCAAGATTCCAATGATCTTGCTCCTCCTATCTTTAATCTAATCCTATGAAACCACCATCTTCTTGAAAAGAGAAAAACTTAAAGAAACCAAACCTCAACCTTGTCTTCGCCTAGCAAGCATCCAAAGAGCGGGAGGTTTCAAGAGAAGGAGTTCTCGTCGCAATCGGGGATAGCCGTGTGGATCAACGTTAGAGGACATCAACAATATTAAGATCTTCAAGTGATCTAAGGTAATCCTAATTTCCAATAGTCGTGTTATTAAACTATCATAATTCCCAATAGTTATTTTAACAAGTAATCCTGAAGTTCATGAATATTAAAAATTGTTATAAATTCTCATGAACACCGTAAAGAGTTACGAATTAATAATTAATAACTAATTAACGTAATGAGTTAAGATTAATAATTCATAAGAACCGTAAAGAGTTACGAGGTTTCCGCAATGATTAAACAAAATTTTTGTTTTCAACCTCATAAAACTTTACGTACATGAAATTCATGTAATAGGCAAAATTAACTAACAGTTTTCTCCCTTCCATTTTGTTGGAGTCGGCTTATACGGGAAAACGGAAGGTTGTGCTTCCCTCCCCCTCAAGATAAGGACATTCAAGTAGTTAATTTTAGGATATTGAATTAAAATAAAATTGTAAAATGTTCATTTGATAGATAGGATCGAACTTAGAGCTCGTTTGGATGAGCTTTTAAAAAAAGTGCTTTTTTTCCATTGCTTTTTTAAAAAAATGCTTTAATTAAAAATTAAGCTATTTTAGGTTTGGATATATAATTTAAAAGTACTTTTTAATAAAAAAGCTATTTGGATGTTAAAATAGAGAAGCATTTTTTTATTAGTAAAATTACTGAAATGGACATATAAAAGCACTTTTTTTTTTTTTTACATTCGTTTGGATAAGAAAGCACTTATGTTAAAATTTTATAAATATTATATTCAATAATTGAATTTAAAATTATAATATAATTGAATTTTAATAATATTGAAATTAAATTGTTGATATAATTTTTCATACACCCATATAGATCAAAGTTGTTATCAAATATTTCTTTTAATTTATATACTAAAATGACTAAAAAAACAAAAATTAAATAGTATACAACAATGTAAAATATCTTAAAACTTCATTATCACTAATAAATTGTAATTTTCACTCAAAATGGTCAACTACTATATTATAACCAATGCATTAATTAAAAAAAGAGTCATATTGCACCATATTCCAAAAATAGAAATAATATTCATTATACTACAAGTTACTAGCTAACGATGCATTCGACCTCTATCTAACAATTGATTTCTAATAGTATTCCTTGTTTCTTCCATCAGTCTAATAGAGTCTGGAGTTGGCCCTTCCCATTCATATTCTCTATGATCATCATCATTATTTTCAAACTCATCAATGTTCTCAAATCTTCTAAGCATATCTATATCACAAGAATCCATTCTCCTTATATAATTATGAAGAGCAAAGGTTGCCCATATGATAGCAAATTGAGTTTTAAGCTCAATAATTCAAGATAGCAACAACAACTACTCTAGTTGCAAGTAATGTATTCTTCTTCATAATATATAATCTATTTGCATTTTCATCGTTATCGCTGTCTGTGTCAGAGATATCAGACATCCTGTGCAACCAAACAAAGAATATCAATAAACAATTATGAATGTTGATGAAACTTGCAAGTAATGTATTCTTCTTCATAAAAAATTGCAGCATGAAAAATAGCTAGTTGACAAAAATAACTTTAGAAATAACAATTCAAGAAAGAGGCTTTGGATGGGAACTAAAATTGGAAGACATATATAAATTGGAAAATTCAAAGACAGAAACTAAAGACGCTACAAATCATGGAACCCCAAAACAAAACCATGATGAAGTTAACCAGACTGCAAACTATTCAAAATGAGCAATCAGCAGAAAATAAAAAGTTTACCATTAGTGTGGCACACTAGTAGCAGGAAACTTCAATTCAAATCATAAAAGGTATGCTTTTTTTAAGGGGAAAAACAATCCAGCAGTGAACACAGAGTACATAGGAGGTGATATGCTGTTTTATACGAACATGCACAAAATCAAACATTATATATTCAAAGAGAGAAAATTCCAAATCAACAAAAACAAATCATTTGGACGTACATATGCTTTGGTAAACGAATTTAATTGCAAGGGAGGATATAAAAACTCAATAAGAAAAAGGACAAGCAATATAGGCAACACAACTCATTATTTAGGACTTGTTTGAGAAATGTGTACATCAGAACAAAGCAAGGGAATGAAAACAGCCATTAATCATTATCACAAACGTGACAATACTCTGATGCTCTTGGTGTGGATCAGAAAATGGCTAATTTTTTTTTTTTTTTCCTTATAGTACAAAATCATACCAAGATCACAATCTGACAGTAACAAAAATAATCAAACCGCTTTTTAATCTAACCAAAAGCAAGGATCCTAGCTAAATATGCAGTTAAAATCCATGTATAACACCAACTCTTTAATATTTACATAACATTTTTTATGTTGATTTTGGCATATTCCTAAAGTTGAAGCAAAGTGATCTTGTGAGCCTGAACAGTAAACATGCACAGAAAATACCTTATTACAACTTACAGGGAACAAAAAGAGTGGTAAGGGAAGCAAATTCTGAAACCACAAGAGGAAAGATTTTATTTTATACAGGCAGAATAATACAGTAACTTGGTGATTCTTTTTTCCTATATAAAAAGAAAACAAACTAGGATTTCCGAATGAACATATTGCACATCATAAAGCATCAGAATCACAATGTGACAAGCTCAAATTAATGCATATACGTATTCATTACTAATTGGGTAAAAATCTATCTACACAGATATGTATGAATTATTGAACATTAGCTAAACTATATGCAATCCTTAATGCCAAGTTGGATCTCAATCTGCAAAAAATAGACAACGAAAAGAGGGATATAATTGGATAGTTGTTTCCCATACTACAAATTCAAGACCAGAACCTTAAAAATAAACAAGAAACAATAATGTACACCACAAATGCAGAGAGTTATGGCAACAGACACCACCAAATCACTATGCTCAACAATAGACTCAACAAGCTCAAGTCCTGGAAAGAAATTGAAATCTGGACGAGCTCAACAATGGACTCGATGCTCAATGTCTCCGATCCCAATCAGCAGCTGTACCATTTCGATTTAGGTTTATTGCTTGGGTTTGATTCTATTGAAAGAAATTGAAATCTTGACAATTTTGCTGTATGCTTCTATAAACTTTTAAAAGAAATCTGCGTTTTCTGTATTTTCCTTTCTGAATTATGATTTATGGGTTTTGAATGAAGAAGATATGGGGTGGGGAGGAAGAACGAAACTGAATCAGATCTGAGCTTCAATTTGAAATCCAAAATTTACTGACACAAAACACTTGTCAAATGCATGCAACGTTCTTCAACAGACCCATTCCAGAACACACAAGAACCTCATCCCTCTCAATCGCATCCCTGTGCGGATGGTTTGATTCGGAGAAGAAGAAGGAGGTTTACCTGTAACAGAGGAGAAGGGAAGGAGACGACGGGAACTGGCGCGAAGGAGATGGAGTATTCACCACGCGAACACGCGATGGCGAAGGAGAGGACGGCGCGAATACGCGAGGGTGAAGGAGAGGAGTATACGGCGCGAAATCTCCAGGGTATTTGTGGTCATTTTGTGCCCAAATCCAAATAGCCGGTCAAATATTGTTCCTTCTCTCTCATCTAGCGCTGAGCTTTTTTTTTTAAGCTTCAGATTGGAGCTTAAAAAAAATGAGAAGTTTGGGCTTTTTTGTGACTTTTGTTTTTTTTTTAAAGCCCCCAATCCAAATACATAAAATAACAAAAAAACACTTTTTTTAAAGAAAAAAATGACTTTTTTAATAAAAAAAGCCCATCCAAATACAGCCTTAGTCCCTCAAGTGAAAAACCACCTCCATAATCAACAAGCCACCACTTACTATTGCTAGAAATATACATGAACTATTTAGAATATTAGCTATATCTGATTGATTACCTCATAATTTTAGGACTATTAAAAGATCGAACTGTGAAGCAACTGAAGTGTCATATAATAGCAGCGTCAATGGTTAAAAGTTGGACCTTTAGCCAGGAGACGGAGCTTGGAATAAATATCAAAAAGTAAATGTATCTTTTCATTAACTAATTTTTAAGAAAAAAATATTTGAGGAAATTTAAATGTATAAATTTTTTAAATATTTTTTTTTGGGGGATTGTAATCAAGAAGCTCCATCTCTGCCTTTAGCCCCTTGAAGTCTCGCATGAAAATATATATATATATATATATATATATATATATATATATATATATAATATCACCCTATACTTGGACCACCTTGACATTAAGACTTAAAACCAATTTTGGAGGTTTCACTATTTCCAAATCTATCACACCTTTCCAAGCAAGTCGCAAATTGCACAGAAGTTAGCTATAGGCAGAATTGTATTGAGAAACGGGTGGTGGACGTTTTCGAATTCCAGGTTATCCAATGAAGAGAACGTGACACACTGTGATGACGTGAGGTCTCATAAGGTGACAGGTTGAAGTGATATTTGCTTGACGGATTCCACGGGAGGCCCAAATTGAAGGCAAAGGGCTATCGAGGAAAGGGACGAACGTGGAAGAATATGTACAGTAGGCTGTAGGTAGTAGGTTTTAAGTTTGGATGGGTTGGAGACTAGAGATGGAAAAAAATTAGTAAGGGAAAACTTGCAAAAATAGTACTATATCTCTGGTCCTAATTATAAGATAAGGTTAACTTTTTTTTTTTGGAGAGATTAAGGAAGTTAAATAAGTTACTTATCATATCATATATTGTGTATTCTTAGATTATATACTAGTTTATTAGTCAAAATAATTAGTTTGAAGAAAAAATATAAATACAAATACTTTAAAGTAGTTTAATTAACTTCCTTAATTTTTTCAAAAAAGTCAACTTAATCTTATAATCAAACCGGAGTGAGTACCACCTTATATCTTTAATATAAGATCCTGTTTGTATGAAGTATAAATTACATTATAGAGTATTGACTACTCGGATCCCTCTTGTTGAGTATCAATAGGAACTATATATTACATTTAGGATGAAGATCAAATTTCCAATTATGTGCTATATTATGGACAGGAGGAGTAGGTTTTACATTACGGAGAGCGAGATAGTAAAAAACAATTTAGCCATTTTTAAAAGTTTTTCTTTCTAGTATTATCTATCACTTTTTTCCTTTCACTTTTTTCTCAATCGAAACATAATATTATTAGTGATAGATGACGAACGAATCAAAGGTGGAATTAAATTTGTGAGCTTACCGGCCAGTGGGTTGAATTTCTCAGTGTTGATCACGAACTCCAGTTACAAAAAGCAATTAATTAGGCATATGGAAATATTTCAAAAGAAACACATGTGTGATCTTTTAGAAATCATTCCAATATCATCATCATCATAATATTATTATTATTATTATTATTATTTGCTGATGACTTTAACGCTTAAAGTTATGTCTCCTAATTTTTTTATTAGTTTGAATATAAACAAATACAGTAATTTTTTTTAATATCAGAACTTATATACAGTCATACAGTCAGAACTTATATCAGCTTTCGTTGAATGCCCCTGCAACGAAAGCTGGAGAGCACCAAAAAAGTGGACAATTTAATTATATGGCTCTTTGTGATGACTTGACGAGGATGAGAGTACCCGTGATTAAATAGAGTTTTGAATCTCCAAATAAATCAAAAAACTGTAGGCCCAAAATATTTTTGTATAATTAAGTGAAATAATACGAACTCCACACATCTATCTATGTTTGACGCAACGGCGGATTTAGGGGCTAGGGGTGGCCCCCGCACCCCTAATTTTTTTTTTTAAAAAAAAGATTATAAAGAAATATGTATCTTTAACCATCAGCATTGGCACAAGACTTCTTCTTTCTCAGTATATATCTATCAAACTCTATTGTCCGTGCATGAAACTGGGCTGGTGATATAAGTTTACTTATATGCTTTATTTTATAAAATAAGCAGGGCGGATTTCCCCTAAAATTTAACACACACACACACATATATATATATATATATGGAGATAAGTATCTTTCTTTGTTTGAGACTTAATTATTTTAATATTTTGACTACACACAAACAAACTCACTTACAAGAGAAACTTATTACATATAACTTGCTTATATGTTGATTTCAATATATAGTAGTTTTGCATAATATTGACTTGCATTTGGTCCTTTACTTTTGAGTTTGAAATTGTCGTACGTTAACAAAATATAAGGGGATATTTACATGTATATTCAAGCTTAATAAGCTAAGCTTGTTTGATTCTATTGTATTTCATCATTTGTATTTTAAAAATCTAGTTAATACTCCTCCGGTTCCAAATATGAGACATTTTTACCTAATTTAGATAGATTAAGGAAATTGGTTGAATAAGCTAATTTAACATGTATTTTTTAAAACACCCTAGTCATCATCTTCCCTACTTTTTTTTTATTCACTATCTTCATTGATTATTATTAACGAATATGAAAACTATATCTTATATTTAGGACAAAAATCAACTCCCTAAATATGTCTTATATTATGGATCGGAGGAGTAATTTGTTAGAATATACGTAGTCCATTCTTGGTGGATTAGGGCCGTCCAAGCCAATACAAATGGGGCTATTATGTGATAGATTTCTTTCAATTTTTTACATGTTAGCTCTATATCATATTTCAAATACATTTATTTATGATATACTACCTCGGTCCTAATTATAGGAACACTTTTGTGGTGCAATTTGCACCACAAAAGTATTCCTATAATCAGGACCGGAGGGAGTAATATTTTTTATTTTCGCCCCCGTCACTAAAATTCCTAGCTCCGCCCCTGGTTTGACATGGATTTTATCATCGTGAAACTCCATGAGCGATGGGTCCTAAGAAAATAATTGAGATAGAATAGCACTCGTTTTCTTTGTCCTCATTATATTTCTGAGAAAGCTCATCTAAATTAACAGACTTCTCAATATAATACCACAGTAGTGCCTCTGATTCTCTTCATTATGATTAAACCACCACTGACCGCTGCCGTGTTCTTCCGCTTATTTCTCCTTTGTCGAACTTAATTTAATTGTGCGCGTCACTTCTTCCTACATACTTGATGATCTATTCGGCGTCAATTGTGGTAACTCCGGCAATATTCCGTCTGCTGATCAGCGAAAATGGACCGGAGACATCGGCTCCACTTTGTTTTCTCACCGCCATGCCATCCCCGTCAAAGTCGACACACCAGTCAAAAGAACAGTCCCTTATGGCGCTGTACCTCTTTGTAATACCCGGATTTTAGCAAAATCTGGAGTTCTTAAGATAGAAGAAATAAATGAATATTTTGATGAAACAAATTCATGAGTTAAAACTATTATAGAAAATTGTTATAATTTTCAAGTAAATTTTTGAAAAAGATACGGAAAAATCAGATGAATAGAATGACTAAAAATGCGATAATGGTGATAAAAACGTCGAAAAACATTATGATAAATACTGAAAGATCATGAAAAATTATGAGAAAATTATGGGAGTATTGTCTTTAATTACAAGAATTTAATAAATTATTTCAGAGGAAATAACATGAAGAAAAGTTTAAAAAGCATTCCAGAACCATAAAGTAGCTTTAAGGTGTCAACATTTTTAATATTTTACATAGGATATAAAATGACAAGGTCAAAGTATAAAGTTTGTAAGATAACGATATACTGTAAAATTGGTAAAGATAAATATATGAAGAAACCTGATCCTAAAAAGATCACTAAACGAAGAAATTAGGTCGATTAAGCCTTAACGAAGGCGGGGTAAAACGAGAATTTTTGGTAAAAAATATTATATTTTTTAAAAATGGAAAAACTTATGGAAAAATAATTAAAAGTGAATTTTAAAATTAAGAGGCGAAATTCTTAATATTTTTAATTAAAAAGAATTGTTTAAATAATTAAAATGATGATTTGAATAAAATAATAATATAATGCGGTGAGTTTAGCTTAGAAGACCAGAGGGAAAGAGTTAGAAATAAATTCTACAGGTAAACAGAGGTAAAAGTCTTTTCAGACTGATCAAATTAAGAACAAGTGAATTTTTACACGAAGAAAGAATTTACCACGTTGATTCCGCAACCGAAAACCCTAATTCCTAATAAGACGGAAAGCGATCAGATAGAGTAGAGCCGGATAGGCAAAGTGAGAACCTATAGAAACAATTGCGTGTTTTCAAACACGGGATTAAGTTAGGCAACCACCTTTGGACGTTTTACGATTAAATAATTATTGTCCGGAAGTTGGTTTATCTAAGCGATTTCCGTGAATAGGGACGCGTTTGTCGAATATCTTCCGACGCACCGGAGAATACCTGGATATGATCAAAAAGAGGATCCAAATAGATAATATGAAAGAGGATGAAAATATCTTCAAAGTTACACGCCGGATTTTTGAGTTTCGCGAAATCGCGCGAAACGGACACCGATCGGGTAGCTTTATCGGGCCGGAGGCCATAAAGCAAGAGCCATCATTGGATGACAACTCATCCTTTGACTTTTGGGGACCAAGAAGTCAGCCTTGACCATGAATGGCCAAGATTGTTTTGTCCTAAAAAATGCGATCCAACGGCCAGAATCCGATCTGAAGACTGTTGTGTTAATTCCCACCTTGTCCTGAATTTTCTCTATAAATAGCCCTCTCCTCTTCTTCATTCTTCACACCTCCTCTTCTCTCTACCTTGGCTGAAACTTAGAGAGAGAAGCTCTGCCAAAGTTGTGCCTTAGCTCCGAGTAAGTTCTTACGTCCTTAGCTTTTAGTTTCCGTAGTTCTTTCGGTAGTTATAGTAGAGCTGTTGTTTTGATCTAGGAAGTTTGAGAATATATTCCTATACTTGTTTTTAAGCCTCATTGCATTGAAAGATGCTGACGAGGTAAAAACATAGTGGGGATAATTTTGAAATGGAATACGGTCAAAGTAACGAAGTTCTGGCGAAATTCCGCCAATTAGGGGTAGTAAGGGCAAAATGGTCTTTTTCACCTAAAATGCCTGTTATATTCATAAGTGTGTTATTATTCTGTTTAGAATACTTCTGACGTCGAACCGCTGTCGAAATTCCATCGTTCCGTTTGTTTGCCGTTAAGCCATTTGTTTATTTGTTTTTACGTACGGCGTCAAAAAGTACCGTTTTTAGCCGGAAGAGCCGGATATACGCAACAAGGTACGGACGCGTCATCGTAACCCTAACTCTATGCTGCTTATATACTTTTGCGTTATAGATACGTTCATAGGCGAGGTTCGTTGAGAATCGTCGGAGATACTTACTGGCTTTACCCACGGATTATAGTTTTGGTAATGCCGTTTGAGTTATTCCTAGCGCTGAGGACACGTTGTGGCGTGGCACTGGATATGTGCAGAACTAGTCGAGAGAGAGACTTTACATACTGCTTTGTGCTTATGTTCTGTCCATGTTATTGATCATACATCGCCGTTTGTTTGCTTTTGTGATGATATCTTGTATCGAAATGAATATCGTTGTACGTATCTTGTTTTATTTGAGCATAAGGTTAACCGTTACACGAGATCCATATGTGGAATGGATCTCAGCTGTAGCATCAGGGTCTGGAGGACCGATGTATGGAGATCGAGGCAAGCAGCTGGAGTAGGCTAAGACGTGTCTACATTATCTATCGTTTTCTTTAGTTTCTTTAAAGAATTCTGGATGACTGTAATCCGAATACATTTACACTATGGTCCATATTTTGAACGTAATGTAAATTACTTACTCGCTCCAATGCTCTACTCTGGATTACTCTGCTTGAAATATTTGGAAACGTTTAAAAAAAAAATCCGCCGTTTTCAAATGGGATGTTACACTTTTGGTATCAGAGCAGTAGTCCTGGCATTGATTATGACTATGTTATTACGGGCAGTATGGTAGGACAGTTAAGGCTAGTCTATGTGGGTGTGGCCAATCAGTCGCCATAGAGTTGGTGAGGTCCCCATGATAGACACTTATCTGGCCATTCTGTTCGGTTAACGGAGTTATGTTCAAATTAGCCTTTTTCAAAAACTTTGAGCACTTTTTGGAAAATGAGTATTGATATGACCTAGTGCAATGTGTAGAGATGAACAGAGACAACTTCGATTTCCCTGACATCCAAAACCTTGATACCGAGGAAGTCACCCTTGACGATTTTCACTTCGTGTTGGGCAGTGATACGGCCTTAACCCAACAATTAGAATCATTTTACTTGTTTGCAGAACGGTCTACAAACACTTCGAAAGAAAGGTATCGACCTTCCTTCACTTGGTTCAAAATTCTCAAAACCGAGGAACCCACATTCGCTGGGAGACCGGGTCGATCCACTCTCTTCTGTTTCCCTGTGACCCGTTTTTGGGCCAGAATCACTAACGAACTGCTGGACGAAGGCCCTATTGTAGACGCTCGTATCTAATATAGGTTGTTTTTGTGTGCTTATTTCTGTACTAATTCCCTTATTCCTATCTCTTGTTATAAATAAAAAGGTATAACCTAAAGAATGGCGAACCTAAGAAATAGGGGCCGTGGACGAGGCCAAACTAGAGGTAGAGGACGTGGTCGAGGCAGACAGCCTCCAAGAAATCCAACCCCCGAGCTCGAGAATAACCAACCTGAGCATCGAGTTACAAGAAATGAAGCAAATGCTGCAAGAGCAAAGAGCTCTTATTAACGTACTCCTGGAAGAAAGACAAGCCAGAAATCAACAAAATGAAGAAGAAAGGAACGACACTGAGGAAGAAGACGAAGATGAGGACAGACAGACGGAAGAGGCTGATGAATCGGAGGGATCTCGATCACCCTCGCCTGATAGAGCTTTGGTAGTTCTACCTCAACGAAATAGAGAGGTGGAAGCCACGCAACATTGGGTAACTCAATTCCGTAAATTGAAACCCCGGTTTTCCGCGGAAAGACCGATTCACCAAGACCGGGCGATGAGATTAGATAAGATCTTTGAGGTCTTAGGCGTCCCGAAGACCGCAAGGCCCGGTGGCAATTTACAACCGGAAGGAGATGCGACCGTTGGTGGAAGACCGTGGCGGTGACATTGCGGGCACGCGTTTGCCCTGTGACTTGGGAGAAGTTCTTGGAAAAGTTTAACGAACAATATTTCCCTCCCTCGTTACAAGTTATAAAGGAGTCAGAATTCTTGCATATTCGACAAAACCATGATGAGTCATTCGAGGATTACTTCGCCAGATTCACCAACCTATCTCGATACTCATCATATCGAAGACCAACGACAACGAAAGCCGGAAGGCGAGTCGATTGGTAGATGGTCTCGAGGTTTGAGATTCGGGAAAAGGCTGGTGTCACAAAGAATTTCCGGATCGATTCAAGCGATAGAATCATGCCGTACGGTCGAGCGTAATGCGAAGGAGCTCAGGAGGATCAGACATCTCAACAACAACAACAACAACGCAAACCGTGGCGGGTCAAGTCGCGGAGGTTCCTCGCAGAAGAGGAAGGCACCATGGAACAACTCCCGAGGCGGAGGCAATAAGCCGTTCCAACAAGGGCAACAAGGTTATCCCGGTCAAGCGGGGACCCAAACTTGCCCAAAGTGCGAAAGGACCATCCGGATCCAGTTGTGATGGGAAGCCGTCGCTACAAGTGCCAAAAACCGGGCATATCAGCCGGAACTGTCCGGGAGATTGCAGCGGTGGCAAGACCGCAGAACCAAGGCCGGGTTTTTGCGGCGGCGATGCGGAGGCCGAGAGAGTCTCGAGAGATGGTGCAAGGTATCTTGTTATTATCAACGGAAATCTACTACAAGCATTGTTTGATACGAGTGCTAGCCATTTGTTTATTTCCTATGATTGTGCAAATCGTCTAGGAATGCATGCCTCTAGATTGTCTTATGATCTGATAGTATCTACACCACTTGGCTTGAAATCCTTAGCTTCTGATGCATGTATTAATTGTACCGTGAGCGTTGATGGACGAGTTTCAAAAGTGGACCTTATCTGACTGCCACTTCATGGCATAGACGTCATACTCGGGTTGAATTGGCTAGCAACGAGCGGTGCGATGATCAACTGTAGCAGCAAGAAGATAACGTTCTTCGATTCACCTAGCGGAGATGAAGTTGATGTGAGCCTGAATTTTCTCTCTGCTACAGAGGCTGACAGATGCATGAAGGAGGGATGCCAAGCGTATATGATCTTTTTCTCGGTTAAAAGCGAAGCGAGCTTTCACTTGAGAACATTCCCGTTGTAAATGAGTTTCGACATGTTCCGGAGGATCTCATCGAGCTACCTCCTACGAGAGAAGTCGAGTTCACCATTGAATTGATGCAGTACGGGGATCAATTTCAAAGCGCCGTATCGTATGGCTCCAAATGAGATGCGGGAGTTGAAGAAACAACTTGAAGAGCTATTACGAGAGGGGTTCATCCGACCCGAGTGTATCACCGTGGGGAGCCCCGGTGTTGTTCGTGAAGAAGAAAGATGGAAGTTTCCGACTCGTATCGACTACCGTGAACTCAACAAAGTAACCGTCAAGAACAAATATCCACTTCCCGGATTGATGATCTTTTGGATCAATTATCTGGTTCCACCGTATTCTCAAAAATCGATTTACGTTCGGGATATCATCAGTTGCGAGTCAAAGACGATGATATTTCCAAAACGGCTTTCAGAACCAGATATGGGCATTATGAATTCCTTGTGATGCCTTTCGGATTGACCAATGCACCTGCGGTATTCATGGATTACATTAACCGTATCTTCCGACAACACCTAGACCAATTTGTGGTGGTGTTCATTGACGATATACTCGTCTATTCCAAAAGCAGAGAAGATCATGAAGAACATCTGCGACTTGTGTTAAAGATACTGAGGGAGAAGCGACTCTACGCAAAGTTGAGCAAATGCGAATTTTGGCTGCCGGAAGTGAGATTTCTGGGCCATGTGATATCTAGCGGCGGAGTTCTTGTTGACCCGAGCAAGGTGGAAGCGGTTACGGGACTGGAAGAGGCCGAGACGTGTGACGGAGATACGTAGTTTTCTAGGTCTAGCGGGATATTACCGCAGATTTATACGGGATTTCGCGTCTTGCCCTACCATTGACAAAGCTTACGAGGAAGAATCAACCCTTTGTATGGGGAGATGAGCGCGAGGAGAGCTTTCGAGAGGCGAGGAGAGGTTGACTACAAAGCACAGTATTAATCATCCCGAGATCGATGAGACATATGTTGTCTACGGTGATGCCGGTGGGCAAGGACTGGCCGTGTCCTAATGCAATTGGGCGAGTGGTGGCTTATGCCTCTCGTGTTGAAGCCGCACGAGTCGAACTATCCTACACACGATTTGGAGCTTGCGCCATCGTGTTCGCTTTGAAGATATGGAGGCATTATCTCGTACGGTACGACCGTAGAATTATCTGCGACCACAAGAGCTCGAAGTATCTCTTTGATCAAAGGAACTGAATATGAGGCAACGTCGTTGGATGGAATTTGAAAGACTACAACCTGGAGATCAAGTATCACCCGGGAAAGAAAACGTCGTTGCGGATGCTTTAAGCGGGAAGAAGGTGCAAGTGTCATACATGATGATACAAGAGCAGAAATTACTTGAAGATTTCAGAGACCTGAATCTTTCAAACCAAATCTGCATGAATTTCAACGCACCAAGTGACGCCTATCTTGCAAATCTTCTTGTGAGTCAAGGGGAGTACGACCGAGAGATGAAGTTGATAAAGCTCGAGACAAGATGAATGGGCAATCTCCATGCGGAGAAGATCTCTCAAGGTGAAACCCAAGACCACGACCTTTCATCGAGTGGATTGGTCAGACACAAGGGGCGCATTTACATACCGCCAGTTGATGAATTAAGGCGGAAGTGTTTGGATGAGGCTCACAAGAGTAAGTATACTCTACATCCAGGAATGGTCAAGATGTACCAAAACATGAAGGCTGAGCTTTGGTGGCCTGGAATGAAAAGAGACGTAACTCGATGTACGTAGCCGGGTGTCTAACTTGCCGAGAAAGTAAAGATTGAGCACCGGCGACCCCCTGGTCTTCTGCAAGGACTAGAACTGCCGAAGTGGAAATGAGAGAATGTGACCATGGATCTTGTGGTAGGTCTACCTAAGATCAGGCATCACGATACCATTTGGGTGATTGTGGACCGATTAACCAAGTCGGCACATTTCATACCCATTAGCATCCACTACTCTCCAGAACGATTGGCTTCAATCTACATCAAAGAGATCGTGAGACTGCACGGAGTCCCTAAGAGTATTATCTACGATCGGGATACTCGATTCCAATCCCGCTTTTGGCAAGCACTACATGAAGGAATGGGTACCAAGCTGAAGTTCGGTTCGGCTTATCACCCTCAAACCGACGGTCAATCGGAGAGGACGATACGTATTTGGAGGATATCTTTGTGAGCATGTGCCCTAGATTTCAAAGGAAATTGGGACGAACACCTCTCACTAGCGGGAATTCGCGTATAACAATAGTTATCATTCAAGCATACAAATGGCCCCGTTCGAGGCTTTGTATGGGCGAAAGTGTCAATCGCCTTTATCTTTGGATGATGCGTGCTAAAAGCGTTGCTTGGACCGGATATGCTAAAAGAGACCTCCGAGCGAGATCGCTCGATCAAGAAGAGACTCCTTGCGCGCACACGGTAGAAGAGCTATGCGAGATAAGAGGAGAAGACCGTTGAAGTTTGAAGTCGGAGACCATGTGTTTCGAAATTATCTCCGAAGAACCGATGTCGGCGGAACACGAAAAGAAAGAAGCTTAGTCCGCGTTACGTTGGACCATTTGAAGTGTTAGCCGAGCGAGGACCGATTTGCGTATCAACTAGCGTTACCCCGAACTGAATAATCTCCACGATGTTTTTCACGTGTCACGGTTGAAGAAATACCTACCGGCCGAGATCATGTCATAGAGTACGATGATGTTGAAGTACGGCATGATAACACCTTTGTAGTCGAGCCGGAGTAAATTCTCGAACGCCAGGAGAAACGGCTTAGGACTAAAACTATACCGATAGTGAAGGTGGTCTGGAAGGGTTTGTCACCAAACGAGGCAATTTGAGAAACCGAGTGTGACATGAAGGAGAAGTACCCAGAGTTTATGGCCCGTAGTCTAGTGAGTATAGATTAAATTTCGAGGGCGAAATTTTGTTTAAGGGGGAGAGAAATGTAATACCCGGATTTTAGCAAAATCTGGAGTTCTTAAGATAGAAGAAATAAATGAATATTTTGATGAAACAAATTCATGAGTTAAAACTATTATAGAAAATTGTTATAATTGTCAAGTAAATTGTCGAAAAAGATACAGAAAAATCAGATGGATAGAATGACTAAAAATGCAATAATGGTGATAGAAACAGTCTAAAAACATTATGATAAATACTGAAAGATCATGAAAAATTATGAGAAAATTATGGGAGTATTGTCTTTAATTACAAGAATTTAATAAATTATTTCGGAGGAAATAACATGAAGAAAAGTTTAAAAAGCATTCCGAGAACCATAAAGTAGCTTTAAGGTGTCAACATTTTTAATATTTTACATAGGATATAAAATGACAAGGTCAAGTATAAAGTTTGTAAGATAACGATATACTATAAAATTGGTAAAGATAAATATATGAAGAAACCTGATCCTAAAAAGATCACTAAACGAAGAAATTAGGTCGATTAAGCCTTAACGAAGGCGGGGGTAAAACGAGAATTTTTGGTAAAAAATATTATATTTTTAAAAAATGGAAAAACTTATGGAAAAATAATTAAAAGTGAATTTTAAAATTAAGAGGCCGAAATTCTTAATATTTTTAATTAAAAAGAATTGTTTAAATAATTAAAATGATAATTTGAATAAAATAATAATATAATGCGGTGAGTCAGTTTAGAGGCGGAGGCCAGGGAAAGAGTTAGAAATAAATTCTACGGGTAAACGAGAGGTAAAAGTCTTTTCAGACTGATCAAATTAAGAACAAGTGAATTTTTACACGAAGAAATAATTTACCAGACGTTGATTCCGCAATCAAGAAAACCCTAATTCCTAATAAGACGGAAAAGCGATCAGATAGAGTAGAGCCGGATAGGCAAAGTGAGAACCTATAGAAACAATTGCGTGTTTTCAAACACGGGATTAAGTTAGGCAACCACTTTGGGACGTTTTACGATTCGGCGAATTATTGTCGAGAAGTTGGTTCTATCGGAAGCGATTTAAAGTAACCGGACGCGTTTGTCGAATATCTTCCGACGCACCTGGAGAATACCTGGATATGATCAAAAAGAGGATCCAAATAGATAATATGAAAGAGGATGAAAATATCTTCAAAGTTACACGCCGGATTTTTGAGTTTACGCGAAATCGCGCGAAACGGACCGTCGGGTAGCTTTATCGGGCGGAGGCCATAAAGCAAGAGCCATCATTGGATGACAACTCATCCTTTGAATTTTGGGGACCAAGAAGTCGGCCTTGACCATGAATGGCCAAGATTGTTTTGTCCTCAAAAATGCGATCCAACGGCCAGAATCCGATCTGAAGACTTTTGTGTTAATTCTCACCTTGTCCTGAATTTTCTCTATAAATAGCCCTCTCCTCTTCTTCATTCTTCACACCTCATCTTCTCTCTACCTTGGCCGAAACTTATAGAGAGAAGCTCTGCCAAAGTTGTGCCTTAGCTCCGAGTAAGTTCTTTTGTCCTTAGCTTTTAGTTTCCGTAGTTCTTTCGGTAGTTATAGTAGAACTGTTGTTTTGATCTAGGAAGTTTCAGAATATATTCCTATACTTGTTTTTAAGCCTCATTACATTGAAAGATGCCTGACGAGGTAAAAACATAGTGGGGATAATTTTGAAATGGAATACGGTCAAAGTAACGAAGTTCTGGCGAAATTCCGCCAATTAGGGGTAGTAAGGGCAAAATGGTCTTTTTCACCTAAAATGCCTGTTATATTCATAAGTGTGTTATTATTCTGTTTAGAATACTTCTGACGTCGAACCGCCGTCGAAATTCCATCGTTCATTTGTTTCATTTGTTAAGCCCATTGTTTATTTGTTTTACGCTTTTACGTAGTCAAAAAGTACCGTTTTTAGCGGAAGAGCCGGATATCGCAACAAGGTACGGACGCGTCTTTGTAACCCTAACTCTATGCTTCTTATATACTTTTGCGTTATAGATACGTTCATAGGCGAGGTTTATTGAGAATCGTCGGAGATACTTTACTGACTTTACCCACGGATTATAGTTTTGGTAATGCCGTTTGAGTTATTCCTAGCGTTGAGGACACGTTGTGGCGTGGCCTTTGGATATGTGCAGAACTAGTCGAGAGAGACTTTACATCTTTTGCTTTGTGCTTATGTTCGTCCATGTTATGGATCATACATCTCATTTGTTTGCTTTTGTGATGATATCTCGTATCGAAATGAATATCATTTGTACGTATCTTTTTTTATTTGAGCATAAGGTTAACCGTTTTCGAGATCCATATGTGGAATGGATCTCACCGTAGCATCGTGTCCGGAGGACCGATGTATGGAGATCGAGGCAAGCGGTGGAGTAGGCCAAGACGTGTCTACATTATCTATCGTTTTCTTTAGTTTCTTTAAAGAATTCGGATGACTGTAATCCGAATACATTTACACTATGGTCCATATTTTGAACGTAATGTAAATTACTTACTCGCTCCAATGCTCTACTCTGGATTACTCTGCTTGAAATATTTGGAAACGTTTAAAAAAACAAAATCAGCCGTTTTCAAATGGGATGTTACACCTCTCTCACTCTGAATTCTCTGAATTTTTGTGTGAATTTAATTTGCCACGTTAAAATACAATAACTCAGATAATATTAATTTTAGTTGGCAGCTCATGTATTTTGTATTTTTATTTTATTTTTTAAAATGAATCACTTAATTAAGGTTTTACAAGTAATGAAAAAAATGAATATTGTGGCATCTTTTAATTTTATTAATATGCGAGTTAATATTTAAGAGTGTCAAATTAGTTTACGAGTTGGTGTATTTTAATTTATTAGACCATAAATGATGTGATAAATCAGGTTAATATAAGAATTGTTCAAGGACGGCATCTCGATGACTTAGAAAAGTACAAGTCATCACTGACTAGGAGTTCTTCCTAGGGAAAATGCTATTTAAATATCAAATAAAATTCTAAAACTCTCAAATGTACGTTAAACTTTGTAAAAGACTTAAAGGTGATAGGGAATAAATTGGGATTTTAAAATGTTGGTGAATCTACCATTTTCCCTCGTTTTTAAATAAATTTAAAAAAAAAAGACCCTTGTCGGAGGGCCATTGCAACCGGCCAACAGACGGCTTGCAACCGCGGTGGCTCGGGCACCGACCACCGAGGGTCCGAGATCGCGAGAGGGTCTTTTTTAGGGGTTGGGTTGATTTTTTTTTTTAAAAAAAAACATTGAATGAAATGTGTGAGGGTGGGTTTGAACCCACCCCACTTTGAAAGAGGCTAAGTGGCCTCATTTGAAATATATATACATTAACAAATATATATATATATATTCTTGTTATTATTTTTTTACTCTTATAAATCCCATTACAAGTGTTATAAATCTCATTATTGAGCTTGTGAATCCCCATTACTTAACTTGTTAGTAATGAGATTCGCAAGAGTGTTTTTTGATGAAAAATGTTAAGAAGAATATATATATATATTTATTAATGCATATATATATATATATATATATAGTGTGTGTGTGTGTGTGCTTGAACCCACCCTCACACTTCATTCAATGTTTTTTTTCAAAAAAAGATTCAACCCCACCCTCCCCCCCCCCAAAAAAAGGGGGCGGGGGGGACCACTCACCGGATCTCAGTCCTCCAGTCCCGAGCCTAGGTCTACCGGTTGCAGACTATCCAGCAGTCGGATTGTAACATCCGTCATTTTAAAAGGATAATTATTAATCAATAAGTTGATTAAACCATTCATCAATATGTTTTATGCAAACAGTTGAGCTTTGGATTTTCCTAGGCCCATATTTTCTATCTAAATATAGCTTCAAAATTTGCCAAAATATCCAAAATATACTAGAATATGCCAAGTGAGCCCTAATGTGGCAGCATACAATAATTCAACATATACCAAAAAGGTGGAAGCATTGCCGTCAGCAAAAGTAATTTAAGTTTCTGAAGCCTTCCTTGATAAACCCACACGAGAACTAACACCTGAAAAATATTTATAACCATCAATCCAGCTCATTATAAATGCTAATATGTGCTCGTGAGGTGCCAAGTGAAACATTTTATATAACAAAGTACTAGATATATAATCTATAAATTTACTGAATCACAATTTCTGTATCAGAATTCATATCATGAATCACATATATAACATGCCAATCAACAGGTCGATACCCTGACAATCCTTATCACCCCCCACCCTTATTTCGCTGACAGAACCCATGGGCTATAATGTAATAGGTTTAGTTTCTATGACAAAACTGCATCAAGCTCTCCAATAATGAGGTATAGCCCGGTTAAAGGCTATAGAACTCATATCAGACCATGGGTTCCTTTTCCTTCAGATATAGAAAAGTGTCATTATCCCAAGGGCTGACCCTTAACCCGGCCAAAGGAACATGGTGATACCAAGGGCCTTGAAAATATCAAAGTCATCCATCATAAGACCGTGGTGGCATACCACATGGTATTATACACAATAACTCTCATCATCACTCCACAACCATCACAGCTCCACATCATCATAATCTTGGCATGTTTATATAAGATTCCAAACATGATTTATAAAAATAATACAACGTATCAATAATAATTAAGATGATAATATTATTGCAGTTCAAGAAACCATAAAAAGTATAATATCCCTAACATATAATATTACTTGTCATTCCAAAATAAATCTCACAAGGCAACTTCATTACTAACGTAGTTTCATATATTTAAAATCATTCAAAAACATCATACAAGCAAGTACAACAAGTGAAAAGTGGTTACGCCAAGTTCTTGACACAAAAACAAAACTTGAGAGATATCAAGTTCACTCTAAAAATATATAATTATACATTAAAATAATTAACCAGAAATATTAACTAATACAATAACAAGTCAATTAAACTATAATTGTTTTACTTTAGTTTTCTTAGAAAAATAATCATTTATCTATTCCTCAAATCATTATTACAATCCCATTTTCTTCCTTCATAAATTATTTTTCACTAATTATGATCACCAAAATATCACTATATCCTCAATTTTACCAAAATATCCAATTTCCTACAACAAAAGTTCACATAAAAACAATTTCTAATTTATTACATTCATTTATAAACCTAAAATCCAATTTATCTAATCCTCAACATAACCTCCAATAAGTTAAAAATGGGTTGTAAATTTAG
Source organism: Acacia melanoxylon (assembly GCA_019022615.1). NCBI lineage: Eukaryota > Viridiplantae > Streptophyta > Magnoliopsida > Fabales > Fabaceae > Acacia > Acacia melanoxylon. The sequence continues at coordinate 1,285,472 of JAFJYJ010000107.1, forward strand.
ATACCAATGACCTACTATCACCAACCTTAATTTTTCGAATCTATTACTAACCTATAAGAGCATAATCAAATTTATTAAACAAAACTTCGAACTTCCACATAATCAAATCATATCAACTCTATTTAAATCACAAATCTCAACTTAAAGTTCAAGATTTAGCAAAACTTAACCGATTAAACCGACACAATAGCTCCAAGTAATTCAAATAAATATCTTAAACTTCATTTAATTGGTAGAAATATCCTATAAAGCACAACTCCTAAATTCTTTTAGATAGAAAATTCAATTTAAATTCCCACAACTTCCAACTAATAAATCTAAACTGATTAAAATTACTTATTAATCATGCTCTTAATATATACTGATATCAATTATCAAAAGTTAAAACTTTATCATAATTCTAACCCCAAAATTTTTACCAACTAGTACTGTATTACTTTCATTAGAAAAAGAAAAATGTGTAAAATAAATTTCATAAAGGAAGTTTATTGAAAATAAAGTAATTTAACTATCTAAATAATCTTATAAAATAAATAAGATACCTTAAAATTAAATATTCTCTTGACTCTCATTTTCTTCCTCATCTCCTCGTTCCTCACCCTTTCCCTCACTCTCCGCCCAATCCGTAATGATTCCCCCTCCCCTATATATATTAGGTGGCAGTATTAGCTGCCACCAATTATAATTTTTATTAATATTAATTTATTATTTTTCTTTCTTTTCTTCTCCTCCACGTTTCTCCCCCTGCTCTAACCAATTATTATTTCCACACCTTTATTTTGTTAATTTAATTTGCTATCATAAATAATATTTTATATAAAAACCTTTATTTTGATAATTACACAATAAATTTATATATCATGACTAATTAATTTTTCCTATTTATAATTAAATCCTAATGTAAAAATTAGGATGTTACACGGATTCCAGTAGGGCACAGTGGCCCTCCGGCGAAGGTCTTTATTCTTTTCTTCTTTTAATTTATTTAAAAACGAGGCGAAATGATAAATTCAATAACATTTTTAAATCCCAATTTGACTCTTATCACCTTTAAGTCTTTTACAAAGTTTAGCCAAGACATTTAGGGTTTTAGAATTTCATTTGATATTTAAATGGAATTTTCCCTCCTTCCTAATGTAAGTATTTTATCTTTAAATAATATCTCATTTAATCAATATTTACGCACACAGGGTATATAAAAATTTCTCCATAAAAAATTATGTTTTAAAATTCACATATATCGAAATCATCAAGGAAAATTGGAGAAAAGCCTCTCATTAACATTTATTTTGTGAGAAGGATTTTAAAATTTTTTATCAACAAATAATAACAGTATTAGGTGGGTTTTGTACCCAGGGAGTGCTATTACCTTCATTTAGGTTATTCTTAGTATTAATATTTTCTTTTATACTATCATCTAGTATCCGGTTCGAGGTTCGTAGCTACCTCTCCCAACGCAAATGTTTTATCTGAAACTCGAACTCGAGATCTAAAAAGACCTAACGAGGCTTAAACTACTACATTAACTCTATGTTGGTACTTCTTAGTAATTAATGTTACTGTTAAAATGGGAGACTTTTCCCAAATTTTCTTATTCTTCAATTTTAAAAATCACATTTATTCTTCGGGCATTTTTCTCACCAAGACTTTTGTACACTTGTAATTTTGGATGTAATCGAGAAGAATAAATGTCAGTTACAATTTTCTTATTTTTATTTTAGCCAGAATATTTATAAGTTTAGAGACTGGATAGAAATTGAAGATCAATTTTTTCTGTAAATGATGATATTGTCTTCTGAAAATAGATATATTCTCCATTATAAATAATTCTTAGAAATTAATGTATTAATTAACTATAAAAACAATATCTTATAAAAAAATATACCTAGACCATTATTTATTTAAAAATAAATTGGATCATAAAATATTTTAATCGTTTTTCTGAGGATCCTGGACATCTCTCCTCGTTATTGCATTTTATGCGATCCGAGCAAACTAGAGCCAGCGGAAGGGTCAGTTTCTCGCTGAAGCTACCAACTATGGCGAGCTTTAGCCAGAACTCTATCTCCAAGAAGACTAACTCACCCACAATCCCCGTTTCCTTCCTCTTATTCTTATTTAATCTCCTTTTCACTATTCCGGTTACCTCTTACCGTCCTGTTGATTATTTCGCAGTCAACTGTGGTGGTAACTCCGGTGATTTTCCGGCTAATGATCAGCGGAACTGGATGGGAGATATTGGCTCCACTCTTTTCTCTCTCATAGATCCCGCCAACAAAACCCAACACATCAAAGCTAATGAGGCATCAAACACACAGCGCATCCCTTATGGCACTGCGCGGCTCTCTCGTTCTGAATTTTCCTATTCATTTCCGGTGACCAACAGCCAAAAGTTTGTTCGTCTCTTCTTTTACCTATCTTCCTACGGCGACTTCCTTCACTCCGACTCTCTCTTCTCCGTCAAAGCAGGAAACCACACCCTTCTTAAGGACTTCAACGCTTCACGTGGTGCTTCAGACGTTACCATATCACGAGAATACTGTATCAACGTTGACGCTGGTCAGAGGCTAAACATAACCTTCATGCCCAACCGATCTCATCCAAACGCCTATGCTTTCATCAATGGGATCAAGGTCGTCTCTATGCCCACCTTTCTTTATTACACCAACCCAGACGACCAAAATGCCATGATGCTAAACGGCCGAACGCAGCAGTTTGGGGTCAATAACGACAGTGCTTTGGAGACAGTGTACAGAATCAACGTTGGTGATAAGCAAATCCCTCCGGAAGATGATACTGGCATGTTTCGGAATTGGGAACCAGATAATCTGTACTTGAAAAGTGGGGAGCGCCCACATAGTATTTCAGCAGATTTTGGTTTAAACCTAACCTACAAAGATGATCGAAATTATTTTGCACCTGATAATGTATACAAGAATGCTCGGAACTACGGGATGAATGAAGAATCCAAATTTAATGTCACTTGGGAATTTCAAGTGGATTCGGTGTTTTATTATATGGTGAGATTGCATTTTTGTGAGTTTGATGAAAAAATTAAAAACACTGGAGACAGAGTTTTTCAAATTTTTATAAATGATGTTTTGGTGGAGTCTTTGGCCGATGTCATGCTGTGGACTCAGAATCAGATACTAGTTCCTGTCCATAGGGACTATGCAGTGTCGATGCCGAACAGTGGAAGCTTCAAGAATCTTTCAATTAAGTTGCAACCACACCCAACTGCAAGAAGTTCTTACAGAGATGTGTTATTGAATGGTATTGAAATTTTAAAAATTAACGATTCCAATGACAATCTCGCAGGTCATAATCCAGATCCACCTCAACCAACCCCACTGCCAACCACGCCATCATCAGAGTCATCTAAGAACCGAAACAAAGCAAAGCTAATTTCCATTATCGTTGGGGCAACATCAGGCTTCATTGTGCTGTCTCTTAATGTTCTGTTCATTTACCGGCGATTCATTAGAGCGCCCGTTGAGTTGGAGGGTTTGGTAATGTCTATAAAGGCTACATTGATAATGGCACAGTTCCTGTGGCAATCAAACGGCTCAAACAAGGTTCGCAACAAGGCCTCCATGAGTTCCAAACGGAGATTGAAATGCTCTCTCAACTTCGTCACAATCATTTAGTGTCTCTCATTGGTTACTGCAATGACGGCAACGAGATGATCCTCATATATGAGTTCATGGCTCGTGGGACCCTCCGTGATCATCTTTATGATTCAGATAACCCTCCACTTTCCTGGAAGAAAAGGTTGGGGATGTGCCTTGGTGCGGCGCGTGGACTCCACTATCTTCATACTGGTGCAAAACATAATATCATCCACCGTGATGTGAAATCTACAAATATCTTAATAGATGAGAAATGGGTGGCTAAGGTTTCGGATTTTGGATTATCCAAAGTAGGACCCACAGGGATTTCCAAGTCTCACATTAGCACAGTGGTAAAAGGAAGCCTTGGTTACTTGGATCCAGAATACTACAAGCGTCAACGGTTGACTGAAAAGTCTGACGTTTACTCTTTTGGAGTTGTATTGCTGGAAGTATTGTGTGGGAGGCCTCCTTTGAAACGTAACGTGGAGAAGCAGAAATCAAGTCTAGTTGAGTGGGTCCGAAAATGCCATAGCGAGGGTGTGATTCATCAAACGGTGGATCCTTTGCTGATGGAAACTATCACACCAGAGTGTTTGAAAGCATTTAGTGACATGGCACTGAAGTGTTTGGTGGAAGATGGGAATGAAAGGCCTTCCATGAACGACGTCGTGTGAGGCCTAGAGTTTGCGATGCAGCTTCAAGAAGGAAAAGAGGAAGAAGAGGGGCTTGATGTGGCGGAAATAGAAGGAAAGAGCGAGGAAAGGGCTCTCATAAGGAAAGTGACAAGGGTGGAAGAAAGCAGAGAAGGTTTCACGAGCAGTGATGAATCAAAAGCAAGCAGGTTGACCACTTCAAGCAGTGAAAATCAGTCTTTGTCTTCTAGGGTGATCTTCTCTGAGTTGGGTCATCCAACTGTTCGATGAAGAAAGAGTAAATACCTTTTAGATCCTGGAAAAAATACGGACCCCATTTTGGTCCCTCACACAAAGAAATGCCCTTTTAGTCACTGAAAAGGACGAATAAGGGTCGATTGGTGAACATTTTGATCCTCATAATTTCCAAAAAAGCTCTTTTGACCGTATAAAAAAGTTTAAAATGGGGTCCGTGTTTTTTGTCGGGGCCAAAGGGTATTTACTCATGAAGAAAAGTCAAAAGTCTACTATGGTAGGTTAGTGTTGTCTGCTGTGGGATGAATTTTTATTTTCAGTTTTGCTTTTTCAATATAGAAGTGTCGTCGTTGTATGAATGTACGTCTGCTGCAGCACCTTTGAACTTTTCTTTTCTATCTATAATTCTATATCAATATATATAAATGGTATATATATATCATGCTTTTCTTTTCTTTTTTATTTATAAACATTAGCTGAGTAATTTAAGTCAAAATTAATTTAGTGGGATAAAATCTAAGAAACAAATAGGGATTAGTATTTCTAGGTTGATCGTTTGGTTATTGTGGTAGTTTAATTATTTTAATTTTACTTTTAGTTTTAATTTCTTAATTAAATTCCATTTGTTTTCTTTCAACTTAAATGAAAGTGTAAAAATAATGTTTAACGAAGTTGGTGATACTTAAGTCTCGTGGAATACTTTTCTTATCACTTTATTATTTGATACGACCCGTATCTTTTGCGGAGTTTTTGCGCTTAAAGTTTTGCCTATCATGCGTCTATATGGAAAGAGCGAGAGTGAGTGTGTCCAGATATTTAATATAAGGGAACCGATTTCCTACCTATCCCAAGATAGGTAGGGAGAGCTCTTCAAGATCCTGGGACCATCCAAATTTAACTTTTTTTAACTGTTAATTTTTAAATGAAAAAATCATTTTTAAAAAATATGTTAGTTGAAAAATTATCTTTATTTTAGATTCTCTACCCATTAACTTTTTTTTAACTATTAATTTTTAAATGAAAAAATCATTTTTAAAAAATATGTTAGTTGAAAAATTATCTTTATTTTAGATTCTCTACCCATTAAAATAATTATTTTCTAAAAAATAAAAAGAAAAAAAAATTAGGCCGTCCAGGATCCCATTTGAGCGGTCAGGATGGGAAGAGATTCTCCTATCCATCCTTAGGATGGGTAGGGAAACTGATTCCCACAAAGCTTGCTCCTTCCAAGCAAGTTGAGGAGCACGAAAAGCAAATGGTAATGGATGTGGGTCTTTGTGCTTGTAACTATTATCGTTTCGAATATTCAAATGAAAAAAATTGATAAATAATTGTTTAATTGCTCTCTTCTCCATTGATGACTGGCTTCTATTAGTGTCAGGAAATCGGGCCGAGTCTGTTGGGTCAACCCTTTTAAACCCTGGTCCTTCAAGAGTCAGGCTTAAAAATTAGAGGAGTTAAATGAAATTGGCTCTATAGGGCCGGCCCTACAGGGCCTCGGGCTTAAAAGGGCCGGCTCGTTAGGCCCTGTTAATTTATTTTTTAAAATTTAATAAGGAGTTGGAAGATATGTCCCTTATTTGAATATTCATTGAAAATGAAAGCCAGCTTGCTCCTTATATTGGCAAGCTTCTCATCACAAGCAGGCGCGGACCCACACTAGTGCCTATGTGGGCAAGTGCAAACATAAAAAATTTAAAATATATATTGTGAAGGACTTTTGTTACAATTTGGCTGGTTGGAGTAGTTGGTTATTACTTTCCCAACCTATCTACAAGTCCCGGGTTCGAACTGAACATCCTCATTTATCCTTTGCGTTTTTTTTTTCAATTTCATTATTCTCACTTCTCACTCCCCGGCGATCCGTCCTCCAAATCGTGCAGCCGAGACTCCAAATTGTTCCGCGTCTCCACACTTGATCGAGCTCGCCGTTGGACGCCTTCCTTCGTTATCATCTCTGAGTGGTTGTTCTCTGGCAGGCGATAGGTATGGAAGAAGGTTCGAACCCTAGGACTTTGTCTTCTCCCAATCCGGTAAGATTGACTTGTTCAATCGGGCTTGAATCTACATTTGAATTTGTTCCCCGCGTTATCTGTTCTCTGCGTGATTGTCAACCCGTTGTCGGATGCCGTTGCACCATTTTCTTGCTCTGTTTTATATTTTTTCATTTTAATTTGACTTTGGACCTGGTAAAATGATCTTTTGGCCCGAGTGAAGCTTGAGTTTAAATAATTTCCTGCTACTTACTGGTCTGTGAATCGAGAAGCTATCGATAGAAACAATCAATTGCACACCTTAAAGTTTGTGACTGGATCTCTTGTACTAAAAAGTTTGTATAGGCAACAAAGACATGAAAGATCCCTTTTCTAAAAGGGAAAAAAATGATGGATCAAGTAGTAGCATTTATGATCCATTGTTAAAATTTGTTCAGAGATGATTTTGATGCAATTGGTTCTTAATCTTCCCTATATTTTTTGTCACCTCTGAAGCATGATCTAGTGCTGTCATCTCTCCGAATGCTTGATAATTTGCCTCTCTGTGTTCAACATATTTTTCTTACAGCATGAGATGATAGAGTGATTAATTTTAATTTGTTTAATAATGTAACAAAGTAATTTGATTTAGGAATCAGGGTTTGTAATTGGGCAATTAGGGAAATCTAAGATTTAATTAGCATTTAAATCTTTTTGGGCCTTGGATTATATCAGCCCATTTTCCCCAAATGTGGGTCTTGTGAGTTATAGTCAGTACTCTTCAGATTATTGATCTTTGAATCTTGAATTCTTGGTAATTTTGTTTTGTTTTATTTCAACCCATACTGTCGTGCATATATGATTATATATATGTATTTTAATTCTTTCTTCTCTTAAGGTTGCAAGCCAAGAGACCTATGGAACCTTGGGAGCTATTGTGAAAAGCCGAACAGGAAATCGACAGGTTGGTTTCCTTACAAATATTCATCTTGATTACTAGCAACTTATATGCTTTGGATTGTGTTGTTGTGCAATGTTGTGTATCAACTATGCTTATTTCAGAAATATCAGTGTAATATAGGTCTGCCTATGGTTCTCATTTTTGGCACACAAATAATGGAACATTTATGTTTATCATGCAGTTATAAGTTATGGTTGCTTACTAAATTGACATAAAGTGTGAATTGTTTAGTTGCTTTGGAATTGGAAATCATAGCTGCTTACTAAATTATAGTTGCTTACTAAATCATAGCTGGTTGTGTGTCCCATTTCTCATCTCACATCATTATATGCCCGTGAGAAATATGAATCCAGGTTCCTCAAGAAATGGTTCTGCTACAAGGATGTTTAAGTTGTGATCATTATATGCAGTTATGATCACATCATTATATGCAGTTATGATCATGACTTCATAGTTGTGATGTTTAAGTTCAATTGTCAAATGATTCTGCTACAAGGAGAAATATGAATCCAGAACCCCCAAATTGCAATGCCTTTGCTCATTTCTCGAGTTTATTCACCATTGTCAGCACTAACACTACAACATGATTGATTTTGTTCTCACTATATAAACCTTCTTATCCTGTATGTTTCATTGCAGTATTATTTCTAGCATTTGCATCTGTCTACTTTAATTTCTTTAATTAGTAGTGAAATGTAAATGCTATTTTGAGATAATATTTTGATTCATAGACATTTTATTGATGGAAAATGTAACATCCCATTTCTAAAAGCAGTATATTTTTTTTTTCATCAGAGTAGAGCATCGGAGAGATTGAGTAACTGATACTTATATTCAAAATGTCGTAAGTCTGGTTGTTTACAGTACGGTACATTATACCGAGTGTTTTCAGAAGTAAATAACAATGAAGGAAAGTCTTCAGCCGAGTCCCTATGCGTCGCTTGCCTTTCTCCTCGGTCCTCGTTCCTCCGAACCCGACGCTATATTAAGAGAGCCGAGGTCCAATGCATATGGACCCTGTGTAACAGTTAACCTCATATTTACATATACAAGTATATAAGCATACCAACAAGCATATCCCAACATCATATAAGCCCCCTGGTAGATATGTCACATGTAACACCCCAAATTCCATACCTTTTTAAAACGCAGTTTTAGGAAAAATCATCGAGTTTTGAGGTGCTACTGACTTAGCGTTTTTGCGGAAACGGAGAGCATGTACTAAAAATTTGAACAACGAATTTAACAATGAGTCAGCGATATAAAAATACTCAGACATATGAAGATGCCTGACGTATACTGATATATATTACAAAATCTCCCGAAGGAATTATTCATGTGATACAGTAATACAAAACTCTATAGTTACATTACCGGTGTCTCCTCACGGCTCCGTCCATTAATGTTCCTTCTCATGGCTTCTTTCACAATGTCTTCGTAAATCCCGGTTCCTTTCCTGAACCTCTAGTCAAGTCTAAGATTCAAAACAAATTGAATCTTAGGTAATGATTAACCTCATATGAAAAGTATAAAAAGTATATGTATGAGATATTCATTACATTTCAAAGATTAACCAATACATAGCACACAGACATGTAAGGTTACAACAATACATAAGCACACAGCAGATGTAATGTCAACACAACAACAGTACATAGCACACAGCACATGTAAAGTCTATCCACGTTTGCACTAACCAGTGCCACGATGTACACTCGTGTCCTCAGCGCTAGGAAAACAATCTCACGGCATTATCAAGACTATAACCCGTATCAAGCTGAATGTATATAAATAGTGATTCAAGACAGAGTCTTAACCACGGTGCATGACCCAAGACCAAGTCTTGTCCATGACTCTATGAAATCATTTCATCTCATACATGCATACAAGACATATCAGAGTTAAAGTTACTGTACGCGAACGTACCTTCCTTCCATGTGAATAGTAATTACTATTCATGTATACGGCACTATTCACGTATACGGTACTATTCATGTATAGTAATACGCCCGTCCATCGAATTTGCCTCCGGAATCCTCGGATATCCTATAAGGATGATATTTATCAATATCTAGCAGCATAACAGGCATTTTAGGTACAAATTACCATTTTACCCCTGACCCCCTAATCGGCGGAATTTCGCTAGAGCTTCGCTACTATGACTCTAATCTTCCAAAATTTTGCCATAACTCTTTCTCCAATATATTTTTGAAATAAATATCATATTTATCCCTAAAACATGATATCTAAACTATTTTGGTAAAATAAAGATCTACCTAGCATTTCTACTATAACTACCGAAAGAACTACTAAAGCTTAAGACTAAGGACCAGAAGAACTTACCCTTGAAGAACTTCCTCCTTCTCTCTAACTCCAAGAATTCTCACTCATCTCTTAAACTCAACCATTTTGATCTGAGTTTGGTGTGAATGAAATGAAGAAGTGAAGCCTCTATTTATAGGGTGGAAAAATGGGTCCTTTAGTGTAATTTTCTCCTTTGGGTCCTTTTACGTAATTTTCCCCGTGCCAAATTTTCAAACTTCACGTGAAAAGGTGTTGAAAATATTGTCCGTGGATCCCATACCTTTATGTGACTCTACCGATAAAGTTCTACTTTAACGAAATTCATTTATGGTTACTAGACCAATCACTAATACTTTTAAATTTTGAGTATACTTTTTGGATGGTAGTAAAATATCGAGATTTATGGTCTAATTAGACTTCCTAGTTGGGCTAAACTTATTCCTTAGTGTTAGCAAAAATAACCTTCACCTGGTCTTACTTTCGAGGTTAAATTATGTGGGTTCCGAGATAAGTCCTTATATTTTGTCAGGATTTCCACATCTTCACAACTATTCCATATAGCGTTCTTGAATGAAGTGGGAGAAATAATATTATATTATTATTCAAATAGTAAATACTATGCAAATAGTAATATAATATTCTCGTGGGTCCCGCGTGCATTTTTATTCAACACTCACGTGAATTCTGTCTGCAGAGGAGAAATAATTTGACGTGGGTCCCACATGAATAGTAAATGCGTATTTATGAATAGTGAATACATATTTTTGAATAGTAAATACTATTCATGGGTCCAAAAATTCTGATTCCAATTTTGTCACTCCAAAAAAAAGGGCCTAGTAGTCTCCCAAAAATAGGAAAATATTCAAATATAGGGTTCCAGATAAACAAATATCCGGGTATTACATCACACTTAGCCAACGTTTCACACCTAGCAGTCGTTTCACACCAAGCATTTCACACCTAGCAACCGTATCCCGACACCCAAAGAAGCATAATAATAACGATTACAATGAGCATACCTGAGCTATCAACTACTTCACATAAACATAACATACACATAGCACATATACGCATACAATAAATATCAGAGTTAGTGTTACCGTACGCAAACGTACCTTCGTTGACGAAAAACAGCACGTTTGATGAAAAAACCGTACTTCCGACGTAGAAAATAGTGGTTTGACAAATGCGACAAACGGTTCGTGATTACAGATATCCTATAAGGATAATATCACATTTATAAAGATTTGGCATCATAACAGGCATTTTAGGTACAAATTACCATTTTGCCCCTGACCCCCTAATCGGCGGAATTTCGCCAGAGCCTCGCTATTTTGACTCTAATCTGCCAAGATTTTGACATATCTCTTCTCCCAATATATTTTCAAGATAAATACCATATTTACCCCTAAAACATGATATCTAAACTACCTTGAAAAATTAGAGATAAATCTAGCATTCCTACTATAACTACTGAAAGAACTACCAAAGCTTAAGACTATGGACCGAAGAACTTACCCAGGGCTTCACTACAAGTTCTCCGGGCTCCTCCTTCTCTCTAAAATCTCTCTAGGATTTGAAATTTGGTGTGGGAAATGAGAAGAGAAGAGCTTCCTATTTATAGAAGAAAAAATGACACTATTCATGCCTTTTTCAGATTGAATTTCGGCCGTCGGATCACACTTCGACACATGGCTCTATCTTGTCCCTTCAAGCCTTGGATGACCTCATGCCCATGTCATCCTTCTAGAAGAAGATTGCATCATCCATGATGTCATCTTGTTGCTTTATGCGACTGTACCGATAAAGTTCCCAGTTCGGTGTTCTAATCGCGTAATCTTGACGAATCCCAAAAATCCGGTAGCACAGCGCTGAAGTTTTATTCTTTCTCTTTAAAACCACTTGGGTTAACTAAATTTTTGATCCCGTTACGGGTATTCCGTAGTCTGCTGAAGATTTTCGGATAAACGCGCCGCTACGGAAATGACTTGATAGAACCGGCTTACGGATAATAATTCGTTTGGTTTATAATATGTCCGACCTAAGAAACCTAATCCCTGGTTTGTCACAACTAATTCGTTTTGTATAGGTTCTCATTTTGACTATCTGTCATTTTCCCTTAAAACCATGTATCTTAAGTACCCTGTTGGTTTCAGAAATGACTTCGGAGATAGCTCACTCCGGGATAAAATTCCACTTGTTTATATTAAGTCCAGTTGTTCCTGACCTAGTTCTCCTATTTTGAGATAGGATTTAATTTTATCGGTTCTCATTTACCATTAACCTGGTCTTTCTACCGAATATATTATTATTAAATCCTAAATATCTAGATATTATTTTGAAATAACCTAAACCCTTTTCACACTATATTTTAATTATTCTTTTTATTATTTATTTAATAATTTTAGTCTCCCCCCTTAATTAATTATTTTTAATTATTTTCTTAAATCAATTTAATTTATATCTTAATCTAAACAATTAGCCATTAATTACTTAATTAGCCACTTACTAATTGTTGATAATTTTCTTATTTAGGATAAATTATTATCTCACAACTATTTTACTTACATTGGTATTTTATATCCCATGTAAAATACTAAAAATCATGGGGCCAATTATGATCCCTAAAAATAATATTTAATTCTGCCTCTTTATTTTCCAAGGGTAATAATCCCAAAAATTACCTAAATTAGAGACAACATATTCTCTAATTTTTAATAATTATTTTACTGCCTCTATGGATTTATCATAATATTTTCGGGCCACTTTATGCCCCATAAATGTATTTTAGAGATTTTAACTCTATTTACCCTAATTTCAATAAAAATTACCTTAGAAAATAAGGTAATTATAACTTATTATCTGAGACCACATATTCACCTATTTCCAATAGGTAATATGTACTAAAATATAATATTCCAGATAAATAATTATCCGGGTATTACAGAAAACGTGTTACAGCACCCGTTATCTCTCCTTCATCAACTCCTTCCAGAATCATCAATTGGAAAAAGGTTGGAGCACCAGTTGCTGCGCCTTTGCATAATTCATCAAAGCCACTTCCAGCTTTAATACATCCCCCAGCTCAAGGTATGCAACATTGGAACAACTTTTCATGAGGAGCATGTGCTTTTTTGTTTGGTTATAAGAAAGTGGTGAAGCCCAAAATACAAAACGAGTCATAAATTACAGAATACAAAATTCTCTGCATCCTCAATTGCGCGTCACACGCAAATAGCCACGTTTCGCATAAATTCTCGAATTAAAATTTACGCACATGTTGGGTATTATGTCTTAGGCTTAAAATCACTGCAAATGATGATGATGCTGTGCAAATATTTCTTTGATAAATTTATGCACTTTTTATTATTTTCCAATGAATGTTTATAAGGTCAACCTAGAATGTTTCAGGATTCTTATGGGGTCTTAATTTTTAAATTGACTCAAAGCTGCAAATCAATATGCCTTGATATGATCACTGGAAATTTAGAGAACCCTTTCTACAACACCATTTTGTTGAGGAGTCCTTGGGGCTGAGAAGTTGTGATCTATTCCCATGCTGTCACAAAATTCGGCAAATGCATGGTTTTCGAATTCTCCTCCATGATCAGTTCGAATTCCTGAAATAGAGAACCCTTTCTCGTTTTGGACCTTTATCGGTGCTTTGACTTACACTGAGGAGATTGTGACAAAGTCCCTCCACTAGGTAGATGTCTTTGATTTGTGGTCCTTCATTGTTTCCAATTTCACCAATGCCAGCAATCTTTCCAGATTGATTTCCACCAAAGGTTACCTTGCCACCATCCTTGGGCTTGATTGTGCAAATTTGGATTGATCACCCGTCATGTGTCTGGAGCATCCACTATCAATATACCACTTGTTGGGATTTGATGCTCTTAGACAGACCTCATCATTTTTCTCATATTGCTCTTCTTCTTCAGCAACTAAGCATGTATTAGCTTTTTCTTCCTCAAGGCTGGAGCTACCCTTGTGAGACCTCTTGTACTCTAGGTCATTTCGTAGAACTTTTTGAACCTACGGACCATCATGCCCAGCTCTTCGTCTTCGTCTTCTTCATCATCATCTGTCTCCTTAGCTTCTTTGACAGCTTTAAGAGCAACGCCTTTGAAATTGCTAGTTGCTTCATCAAGTCCCTTCTTGAACTTGAGCTTGGATTCATATTCAGACAAGCTGCCAAAGAGGGCTGCAACGGATGACATTGATTCACCACGAGTTTCTTCAATCGCAGTGACTTTAGTTTCCCAATCCTTGTTGAGGATATTGAGAATTTTCCTCACTTGGGCAGGTTGCTCATATTCTTTGCCCAATGCAGCAAGCTGGTTGATCAGATGGGTGAATCTTAATCGAAATTCGTTGATAGATTCATCAGGCTTCATACGAAGAAGATCATATTCAGTTATGAGAATGTTGATTATGTTCTGCTTTACTCCAGTAGTTCCTTCATGGGCTATCTCCAAAGCATCCCACATGGCCTTTGCATTTGGCAGTGTGCAAACACGAAAATACTCTGGTTGACTTAAGGCACTTTGCAACGTAAGAATAGCTTTACTATTTGAGTGTGATATTTCTCCTATCATTCTCATCGTAAGCTGCTTCAGGCTTTGGAACTCTGACGCCATTTTCTACAACCTTTGGATTGTAGTCTCCATATTCAAATACTCTCCATAGGCCATATTCAGAAGCCATGACAAAGACTCTGAATTTGGCTTTCCAGAAGGAGTAATGCTCTCCACTGAATCCTGGTGGCCGGTTGATCGAAGCTCCATCAGGTAGAATATTCTCCATACTGATCCTTCTCAAGATGTTAATCTTTTCAGAGATGACCTTGCTCTGATACCAAATGAAAGTGGAGCTTAATCACCAAGAGGGGGGTGAATTGGGGATTTTAAAATTCTTTTGAGATTGCTCTGTTTTCGAACTCTAAAACAAAGCTAACCAAAAGTATAGAGAAGAAGAGCAAGACACAAGGAATTTATACTGGTTCGGTCCAACCTCTTGACCTACGTCCAGTCCCCAGACTCTCTGGGATTTTCACTATCACAATTGATTACACACTCTGTAACTTAAGAGTAATTCTCTCACTAGAACTTACTCCCTCTTACAAGTTGCAATAAATATCCCAATCTCCAAGCCCCCTGACTTGAGATTCTTACAATGAAATGATTTACAATCAGTGAACTCTCTCTAAGAGTAGATAATGATAAACACTGAAGCTTAATGTATCAAAAGATACTTTACAAGTGAAAACTGAAAGAGTAGTTGGCTAGACTTTGATGCAATTCGTTTTCTTTGTCTTAGCTGTTTAGAAGAATTGAATCCAACTCTATTTGTACAAAGAGAGTATTAAATGACTGTTGTAATCTTCAATATGACCGTTGCCTTCATTAAGCAAGGTTTAGAATAAGCTTTGGTCTTCTTCTCTTACTACTTTGCGATTAATCCAGTTGCACAGATGTTTGTGCTTTGCTTTCTGACTTTTAATCCGTTGGAAGAGCAACTACTGGATGTGGAATGCAGACATTAATCCTTTTGCAATCGTGTACAAAATGATGGTACAAAAGGATGCAAACTTCTGGACTTTGCATTTAATCTTCTGACATTGCTTTTTGCTTTTGTTCAAATCTTCATTTAATGCCCTCTAAATCATCTGTAACTCACTAACAAAATGATTAAACATAGTTAAGAATAGTAGTGAATGTAGAGGTGAAGTATTAAGATCAAACAAGAAGATTTCACAAATTTGTCGATTTGATTTTCAAACTTTGCGACTCATACTCGAGTATGTTCTTCAATACTCGAGTTTGTCCTTTTGTGCACTAATATCAATACTTGAGTATCCATGATGATACTCGAGTATTCTTCTTCCAGAGAAGAATGGCATGATTTGAGCTTTGGACCACATCTTTGAAATAGAAACAAAACTTGAGTTTTGGACTTTTGATATGAAAATAAGTTTAAGTCCAAAACCTCAATACTAGAGTTTCCATTTCAATACTTGAGTTTTCTAAATCATTGAAAAAGAGCAAAGCTCTCTGTATGCTCGATACTCGAGTTTCTAAATCAATACTCGAGTATTCATATATTTTGAAAAACTTTGAGAAGTCTATGCCAAGTCAATACTTGAGTTTTCAAAATGATACTTGAGTTTTCAAACCATGTGTAAAACTTGAAAACTTTTCGTCGATCCGATACTCGAGTTTTCGACTCATACTTGAGTTTTCTCAAGTTGAAAACTTTGGTGACTCTCTGTATGACCAATACTTGAGTTTTCAAATAGATACTTGAGTATTGAAAACTTAAGGAAATATTTGAAGGAGTCTCCGTATTATGCATACTCGAGTATTAAAACCAATACTCGAGTTTGGCTCGGGGTGAAAAACTTGGAGTCTTTCTCTGTAAGTTCAATACTTGAGTTTCTTGATGGAAACTTGAGTATTGCTTTGTTTAATAAAATTGAGCTACTCTCGTCAAGTCAATACTCGAAAGTATTGAAACCAATACTTGAGTTTGCCTTTGACAGTAAGTTTTTCAACTTACCAAAGACAAACTTCAACTTATGTTTACAATTGGCAGTT
Organism: Acacia melanoxylon; assembly: GCA_019022615.1. NCBI lineage: Eukaryota > Viridiplantae > Streptophyta > Magnoliopsida > Fabales > Fabaceae > Acacia > Acacia melanoxylon. The sequence goes on from JAFJYJ010000107.1 coordinate 1,301,804, forward strand.
ATCATCAAAATACATAGAGAACTAACACATATGGCCATTAAGGACTTGTAAATATGTGTTTGACACGTAGAAATAGAGGGGAGGGTTGACAAAATTTTAATGAGTAAAATTTAAAAGAAATGGAGAAGTTGACTTAAAGGAACTTTAATAAGAAAAATATGCAAGATAAAAAAAAGTTTAATTAAATTATTTTAATCCTAGTTACTTTTCCGATTTTTTTAAACCAGACCCATCAAAATTTTTCCTCACCTCCATTTCCCTAAATATCAAATAGACTGGGAATGATTCAAATTCAATAATAAAGTGCCCTCTATACTCAACGAGATTAATAAATTGCTACCTCCAATAATTAATATAAGAATTAGTGAGGGATTGGATTTGATCTTTAATTAATATAAGATCTTAATCTATTTTATCTCCTAAGTTTATAATAAACTCTCTAAAGTATCCATATTGATTATAGTTTTTACATACTAAGTTGGTTTCCATCTAAGCGTAGTCACACTTATGATTAAAAATGATGTTTTAGAAAAATTAACTCATATTATTATAAATAACTAACTTAACTAATTTATTTTGAATATATCCAAATTAGCAAGGTAACACTTATATTAAAGATTGAATGTAATATTGCTTCTTCTTTTTTCAGCCATTACCGAAAATAGTATTTCTACAATAGGGCTTTTCACTTTAAAAAAATACTCAATTTCTAACGAAATTTTTCGGTGGCTAATGTTCCAAGACAAAATACATTAATAATCCTACCACAAAGATTAAAAATTTAGTATTTGTAATAAATTTTATATTGAAATAATATTTTTATAAAAACAAAAAGTTATGATATTAATGGTCGCATAAATATATAAAATTATTTTTTCATAATTATCTGTTAAAATTATTATATAATATATTATATATAAAATAAAAAGGAAAATATATACTATATTACACATACATATATCTATATATATGTTGGAAAAATATATATATAAATTATTAGTTATTAATTAATATTAATAAAAACTAAAATTCTAATTCTAAAATTGGCTTTTGGCTAAAACAACATTATAATAAAGTTAATTTAATATTTAAATTTATAATTTTTTAAATTGAAATAAATTAATATAATAAATATATAAAAGTTATTTTGAAATGGTAACGATTTAAAATTATGATTATCATTTAATTTATGTTTGGCTTTTAATTTTATATATATATATATATATAGTGTTTAAAGCTTCTTCTTTTTTTTTTTTCTACTTTTTACACATTTTTTTTGCTACTGTGTTTAAAGCATATAATATAGCTACATTGTAACTCAACTGACAAAGGCTTGAGCCTTGGGGCACGAGGTTGATGGTTTGAACTTCAAATTTATTTTTTTTTATTTTTTTTTTGTAGTTTTTATATCAATTGTAGCAAAAAGACATTAAAAAAGGAGGGAAAATTCCTTTAAAGTCTTAAAAAACAAAAAACAAAAATAAAAAAGTCCCACAGAAAATTTTGATATAAAAAATGTCTCATTAACAACTCTTTTTAGTAGGGACTAACAAGTCCATCTATTGTTAATAACTCTTTCAGTTGGTAACTAACAACTTCATCTCGTGTGTGTTTTAACAACTATTTGGAACTTTTTTACATTAAAATTTTTTGTGGGGTTTTTTTTTTGATATTTTCTTGATCTTTTGGGACCTTAAAAGGATTTTCCCAAAAAAGATCAACCAATATTATTTTGTAAATGAAATGCGATACTTTTGAATTTTTATACTGGTTATATTTTTTACCCCAGATTTTTAACAACCATTGCAAAATAAGTTACTTCTACCCCAGATTTAAACGCTCGACAAAAAAAAACAGGCAAATTTATAAATACGAAGTTTAATTTTCTTACCTTCTACACTGTTCTAAAAAAAATTGTACACCAACTAATTTCAACCTAACTGAAAACTCTCACGCCTGAGGACGGTCAACCATCTTCTTCACTCCCTAATGCAAATTCCAAAAATCTTGCTCATATGAAAGTCTCAGAATCCATATATCTCCTATTGCACCTCCGCCATTTTCATGCACAAAAGGCTCATATCACTCAAAACCTAGATTCAACCTTTGTTGTTGTCTAAATGTGCGCAAAATTGCGTCTGAATCTTGCTCATCCTCCTTGTGTCTGAATGTGCACAAAATTGTGCAATGATGTTTGGGTTAGAGAAACTGCAAGGGCTTGGTGTGACTTGCACAAAATAAATAATTTCACTTATTTTGGAAAACGATTTTATTATGGCTTTGTGAAATTGAACAAACATCTCGGAAGAGGGGTGTAGAAATTAGGGGTGAGCGTAGTGCAGGATACGCCGATACGCCCGTCCAAGTGTGACATCCCAAAATTTGGAATTAGGGAATTAAAAATATGAAATGGGAATTAATTATGGAAAATTGGCCTTAATTATTATTTGGGATTTAAGGCATGATTTTCTGTAAAATTAAGGACAAATTGTTAGGAAATAATTTTAGGCCTAAATATTTTTGGTGATAATATTTTATGGCTTAGAGAGGACAAGATGAGAATTTCTATTAGTAGACTAAAAATGCAAATGAGTAAAGGGTAAAATAGGATTTTGCCATTAGTGGGTCAAGAATGTAAATAAGTATGGAAATAATGATGAATTGTTATAAATATATGTATTATGTGGATGTCCATTGCATAGTAACCCTTGAAGGTCTATAAATAAAGGTTTTGTGTAAACATTCTGAATACACTTGAAATGAGAATTCCTCTCCTCTCTCTAGAATCTCTCTGACTTCTCTCTACAATTCTCATCTCTTCCCTTCAGTTTTCTTTAGTTTCATAACACGTTATCAGCACGAAGGTTCTAACCAACTGAGCCAGCAGCATCATTGGATCATGACTCGTTCGCCTCCTTCTTGATCGTGGCTACACCGTTCATCATAGGCCACCGTGAAGGCCTGCGCCGGCGTTTTCCATCTGGTGTGTCCTAATGATATTGGTCAGGTTCAAGATCCAGAGAAAGAAATAGAAGTCTCCGGCGACTGGATAGAAGTACACTAGATTAGTATAGAGCGAGCTTCAACTCACGGCGTTCTACGGTCACGGCGTTCTCGCACACCAAGTCGAAGAAGGTCGACGGTAAAAAATTAGAGGTGGCGCGACGATGGTGAAGGGGGGAGTAGAAGAGGAATGGTTGATTAGGCTTCGCCCTCCTCCGCGAGCTTCACCACCGAGCTTCGAGCAACTCCTCTTAAAGCTTTGGTTATCCGGCTCTCTTTCCTCTCAATAGCGCTTCTTCTCTCAATTTTTCTTGTGTTGGGTGAAGAAGGTACATCGCCGGTGATGATGGTAATGAAGGCAAGTATCTGTGGTGACGAAAGTGGAGAAACAAGGTAGTGACGGTGAAGGATGGAAGGTTCTGTGTCTTGCCGTGCCACCTCTGCATCTGCACCGAGCAGGGTCAATATGGAGTTCTTGGAGAGTTCGAGAATTCAAAATCGCCGGCGCTATGTTGGATTTTATGGATCGAATCTGTGATGGAAGGACTTGCAGGTACGATTTTACATACCAAAGTAAATTTGAGTTCTTCTATGAAATAAATAATCATGTAGAGCCCATGCTTAATTATCACTCACATGCAAAGTAATATTGACAAAAGAGGATTATAAAATATTTAATCTACCCACCATTGAATATTTTATAATGGTAGTGGTGAGATAATAATAAAATAATTGAAAGTGGGATTGTAGAATATTGAAATTGCTATGCAAACATAATCATTCGAGTTCAAGAACATTAGATGCGTGGTGTTTATTTATTGGAATATTATAGGGAGTGATGCTCCCACTCTATTATTCTTTGGTTTTTCAACAATATAAGGTCCCATGCGCACATGCGGTCATGTTTAATTTTTCAACAATTTTAGTTTATATGGTAGGATCTATTTTATTGAATAAATGGTCACGGTAGGAGGAAAACTTTTTCATAATATTATAGTATAAAGGTAGAGCCTAGATATTTATATTATATTATGGACTCATTATTTAATTGTTTGTGAGTGTGAAGTGGGAACACACGCAAGGCATAACAATGTATGATTCCAACATAATGTTAGCTTCATTATTTAATTGTTTGTGAGTATGAAGTGGGTATATAGATTATTAAAGTGTGTTTTGAATCATGCACAAGCATATACCGAAAAACTTGGGATCCAGCTTTGAAGAATTTTGGTTAGGGACTGTGGTGTCGATTAGGGAGAAATAAAAATATGGTCTGTTATGGACCGAGATAAATGGGCCCCGGTCGAGAAGGCCCAATCAACGCGCTCCTGCAGGCATGGGCCCCACGACCCCATGAGCTCGGACCCCACGACCCCACGATCCCATGAACTCGGGCTCCATGACTCCACGATCCCATGAACTCGGATCCCACGATCTCCATCATCACAAATAATGGGGGACAGACGTGCCGAGCAAAGGGGCCAAACGCAGGTGAGAACCCTTCTATAAATAGGAAGGAACCAATAGGTGCACGGCACACACATTCTCTGAATCCCTTTTACCATATCGCATACACGAGCACACACCCCACACCCCGGGTGAAAACCCTTGCGTTTAAGCTCGTGATCTCCATCAACTGGATATCTCCCATAGATATCTAAGAGAAGATCAAAAGATCCTATATTAACTTACTAGCTCACCCCAAAGCTAGACATTTGTGTTCTACACTAGAACATTGGCGCCGACCGTGGGGACGATAAATTTCGAATCCCATACCACAAGCTACGAGTTCAACCAGAAGCATGGCGAACACCAGAAGAAAAAACATAGAAACTCGGCAGGATCAACTGCCAGAAGGAACGGGGCAACATCCCCAGGAGTCGACATCTCGCCAGGAAGGTTCTATCAACCCAGAAGCTGAAAATGTAATGATAGAAACCGAACATGAGACTTCGGACACAGCGAGTTCCCCCATCCCCGGGAATGTAATCGCCCATCAAGTGAATCCGCAGATTCCACCGCAGCACCAACCATTAGAATTTCAAAACGTGGAACCCGACATTCGTATTATGCAAACAGCACTCAGCTCCATGTATAATCGGATGGAGGCAATGGAAACCAGGAATCGTCTATTGCGTGAGGAGGATACCCGAGCATTCAGGGAGGAAATGAACAGCCAACACGAAGAGTGGAAGCGGATTTTTGAGCGGCAATTCCGAAAGGAAGAAAATCATACTCGGATTCCGAGGAAAAATGTTGTCGATCATAGCATAGACGAGGTTTCCATATCGCAAAAGGCGGGAACTTCGCGAGCACACCGAGAGAAGAACCCTCCTCGGGAAGATCAAGAGCAACTCATCGAGGAACGGTCGCGGAAGATACAAGAGTTGCAGGAACAAATCGAGGTCCTGAAACAACGAGGAGAGAACCCCGTTGAGCCCGAACAGGAAGAAAATTCTCGGGCCAACATTGATAAAGAAAGACAAAGTCGGGCAGAGGCAGAGAAAATAATCGGTGAAAAAGGAAAGGAACCGATGCAGACCTACAAGCACTCAAAGAAAAATACGACACCGATTTCATCTGAGTCAGATGCTTATGATGACAATATTCAGAGTCCTTTCGTGAGTAAGATAATGGCCGCCCCCTACCCAAAGCGATTGGATACCAAAGATTTTCCTAAATATGACGGGAGTCAAGACCCGCAATTGCACATCGGTCATTTCAAAACAGACATAATGGTGAAGGGGTTTACTGGACCGGTGATCCCACGACTATTCGCCGGAACGTTGCGTGGTCCGGCTCAAATATGGTTCAGCTCCCTACCAACAGAGTCAATCACTGACATGAAGGATTTCGAAAAGAAATTCCTGCAGAACTTCGCGACAAGTCGGAAACAACCGAAGACCGAGTTTCAACTCGACCAGGTTAGGCAATCTCCAGGAGAAACATTACAAAGATATCTGGACCGTTTCAAGGATGTAGCCCTACATGTCCCAGGGTTAAAGGATGAAGTACACTTGCATTGTGTCATTTCAGGCTTAGACAAGGATTCTCGCTTAAAAAAATCCGTGATGAAGCGTCGGCCTAAAACTTTGTCAGACTTCCGTGAGCGCTCGAAACAATATATAGAGCTAGAGCAGATGGACATCATGACCAACGCGCCTCGACACAAGGCGAAAAGTCCGACTCCCAGAGAAAAGCAACAATTCGGGCTGAATCAGAAGGATACTCGGGCGCCGGTCAGGGAAAGCAAATCAAGAAGAGACAAGGCTGAAGGAAGATATGATCGATATGCCCCGCTAAGGATACCGCAAGCACAAATCTGGAAGGAAGTGTCCTTAACGGAGATGAAAAAGGCGGAACGACCACGGCCAATGCGCAACGAAACTACCCTGGATAAGTCGCGATATTGCGAATTCCATGATCAACACGGCCATACGACAGAAATGTGTTGGGACCTGCGAGATACCATTGAAAAATTCATTCGAGAAGGCAAACTGCGCCGTTATGTTATACAAACGCAAGGACGGCAAAACAAACGTCGGGAAGGTAGAAGTAGGAGCCCGGCACCTGAGAAGAAGAGAAGAGAACAGATAAAGTCGGGAAGAAACCAGGATGACGAATTTCCTGAGTCAAAGTATGAATGCAATGTCATAGCCGGAGGGTTTGGCGGAGGAGGAGATTCAGTTAGTCAGAGGAAAAAATACTTGAGAGAAATCCTCTCCGTGAGAAGTCGTCCCGAGTTCAAGGGAGAATCTTCAAGAACCCCTGCTCCAATACTCGGATTCACCGATGAAGAACTGGACGAGGTGATACCAGGTCACCACGACGGTCTGGTCATCACGGGGACGTTGGTAAATTGCCGAGTAAGGAAAATCTTCCTTGATAATGGTAGCGCTGTCAATATCATCCTTTGGGAGGCATTCAAACGCATGAGATTTGATTCTGAGGAACTGAAACCCTGTAGAACCGTGTTAACTGGTTTTAACGGTCAAGATACCCGTCCAAAGGGATTTATCGATCTCAAACTCACTGGGCACCAAGCAAGCTTTTAAGACGAAATGGTTCGGTTTATAGTGGCCGATTTCCTTCCACATACAATATCATCGGGACGACCGGCCATCCATGACTGGAATATGTTGGTGTCTTCAAATCACCAGAAACTTAAATTCATCAACAAGGAAAACCAAGTGGTTACGGTAAAAGGCGACCAAAAAGACTCTCGACAATGCTACTTTGACACAGTCAAAGGGAATAAAGATTCAAAGAGAGACGAACCAGAGAGAGAAGCCAAGTCGGTCCATGTGGTGGAATTGGATTTAAGGGAGGAGGACAAAATCCGAAGAGCAGAACCAAATGATGAACTCGAGGACTATGTTTTGGGAGACACCCCAGAGAAGATCACTAAAGTCGGAAAGTGGTTAGATCCCGAGCTCCGTAAAGACATTGAAAAATTCTTGAAAGAAAATGAAGATGTTTTTGCATGGAAGGCTGCTGAAATCCCGGGTATGGATCCTAAGTTCTGCTGCCATAGTTTGGCAATCCACCCTGGCTCGGCACCCGTGGCGCAAAAGAAGAGAAAGCAAGGGTCCGAACGCTCTACGGCCTTGGAAGCACATGTCGAAGAGTTATTGGAAGCCGGGTTTATCCGGGAAATACAATACACAATATGGCTCTCCAACGTGGTTATGGTCAAGAAACCGAGTGGAAAATGGCGTGTTTGTACGGATTACAAAGATCTCAACAAGGTATGCCCGAAAGACGCATTTCCAATGCCTAACATAGACCAGCTGGTGGATAAATCCTCGGGTTTTCAACTCCTATCATTCATGGACGCATACTCGGGGTACAATCAGATACCTATGCATCCCGATGATCAAGAAAAGACGGCCTTCATCACGAATAACGCCAATTATTGCTACAACTTGATGCCTTTTGGCCTTAAGAATGCTGGAGCTACCTATCAAAGGATGATGACTAAGGTCTTTGCTAGTCAAATGGGGAAAAATGTGGAAGTATATATCGACGACATGATAGTCAAATCAAAGGATGAGAAGAACCATGTCGAGGATCTGCGACAGACATTTGAAAAATTACGTAAGCATCGGATCAGATTGAACCCGGCAAAATGTGCCTTTGGGGTATCATCGGGCAAATTCTTGGGCTTTTTACTGACCCACCTGGGCATAGAAGCAAATCCCGAAAAATGCAAAGCAGTGCTAGAAATGAAGGCTCCAGTCAACAAAAAAGAAGTCCAACAATTAACAGGTCGATTGGCGGCGTTGACAAGGTTTTTGCCTAAATCTGCTGAAAAGTCACTTCCGTTTTTCAAGCTTCTGAAGAAAGAGGCAAGGGAAGGATGGAACTCGGATTGCGAGGACGCGTTCACAAAGATAAAGTCCTGTCTAGCATCTCCGCCAGTGCTTTCCAAGCCTGAACCCGGGGAAACATTGATCCTGTATTTGTCAGTTGGCGAAGAAGCAATCAGTGCCGCTCTCGTCCGAGAACTGGAGGAGGGGCAAAAACCCGTGTACTTCGTTAGCAGGGTTTTACAAGGTGCTGAAATGAGATATCAGAAGTTGGAGAAAATGGCATTTGCACTGCTTACTGCCGCAAGACGACTGCGCCATTACTTTCACGGGCATTCTATTGTCGTCAGGACCAATCAACCCATTCGCCAAGTACTGCACAAACCAGACTTAGCCGGAAGAATGACCAGCTGGGCAATCCAATTGTCCGAGTTTGACATCAGTTATGAAGCCCGGCAGTCCATCAAATCTCAGGCACTGGCCGATTTTGTGATGGAGCTAACCCCGTCGGTTCCAAGGGGGGAAAGGCAAGATGAGCCGTGGAAGGTGTTCGTGGACGGATCATCAAATGTCAAGGGAAGCGGCGCGGGAGTCATTGTGGAGAGCCCCGAAGGAGTTGCAATGGAGTTGTCGCTTCGGCTGGATTTCCCGACATCGAATAATCAGGCCGAGTATGAGGCACTTATCGCAGGTTTGTTACAGGCTAAGGAGAATGGTGCGCAGCAGGTGCATTTAGCAACCGATTCTCAACTAGTGGCTTCCCAGATACAAGGAACCTACCAAGCCAAAGGCCCGTTGTTGGCAAAATACTTGCGAAAAGTAAAGGATATAATTGCCGGCTTCGACAAAGTGGAAATTGAGCACATCCCTCGGACTGAAAACGTTAGAGCCGATGTCTTGTCTAAACTTGCCAGCACTAAAAGTCCAGGTAACCTTCGGACCGTAATCCAGCAGAATCTCTTGGAACCAAGTTGCATCATGCTCATTTCAGACGATCGCGATTGGAGAAAGCCAATCGTCGACTATCTAGAAAGGGGAATACTTCCAGAAGATACGGCGGAATCCAAGAAACTGGTCAGAACAGCAGCCGCTTACTCAATGATGGATGACCGGTTATATCGAAGGGGCTTACATTCCCCGATGGCCAAATGTCTCGACCAGCTTGAAGCCCAGTACGTACTTGCGGAAATCCATGAAGGAATAAACGGACAGCACATGGGAGCAAAGGCGTTGGCTCGAAAGGCCGTACGAGCCGGATACTATTGGCCTACCATGGCCCAAGATGCCAAGGATCATGTCCAGCAATGTGAGAGCTGTCAGAAACACGGCAGAATAATATGGACCCCTCCATCTGAGCTGACACACATCTCGGCCCCTTGGCCGTTTTACAAATGGGGCATGGATTTGTTGGGACCGTTCAAGCCGGCACAAGGACAATTGAAGTGGCTCATTGTTGCGGTGGACTACTTCACCAAATGGATCGAAGCCGAACCTTTGGCGACCATCACGTCGGCAAATGTGCAGAAGTTCCTCAAGAGAAGCATTATTTCGCGTTTTGGAATACCAGCCGAGTTGGTGACCGACAATGGAACCCAATTTGTAGATAAAAACTTTCAAAAATTAGTGGCCGACTTTCAGATTAAACATCATTTTGCCTCGGTTGAACACCCGCAGTCCAATGGGCAGGCCGAAGCAGCCAACAAGGTCATTGTGGATGGGCTGAAGAAGCGGATGGAAGACGCTGGCGGTAGTTGGGTTGAACATTTACACTCAGTGTTATGGGGACATCGGACAACTCCTCAAACTTCAACGGGCGAGACCCCGTTTCGGCTCACATATGGATGCGAAGCAATGATCCCAGTCGAAGTCGGGGAACCTTCATGGAGAAGGCTACACCATTCGCGGGAGCAGAATGATCAAGAGCTGGCAATGGAAATGGATCTCATAGACGAAGTCAGAGCCACAGCCCACCTTCGGGATTTAGCCGCCAAGCAACTCATCGCTTCGAGATATAATAGGAAGGTAATCCCACGTTCCTTTGTCAAGGGTGACCTGGTACTCCGGAGGGCCGACATCGGCAATAAGAATGCACGAGATGGCAAACTCGCCGCTAATTGGGAAGGGCCCTACCGTGTTGCTGATAAACTCGGAAAAGGGGCCTATATGCTGGAATCTCTGACAGGCAAACCCATCAAAAGGACATGGAACGCGGACAAACTTAAGGCCTACTATAGTTAAGCTGGGGAGTTTAGTTTTTAATTGATTTTGTTCTGTTTTTTCTGCTATTTTGCTTAACTGTATTTTCAGGAAAATCGGTCGCGAGTACATGAAAATTCCCATGTGAATCAAATTTAATGTAACCTTGCGGACTGGAGAAATAAAGAATATAGGGCCACGGAGCCCGTATTTGGCAACCTGCGAATGAATATTAAGCATGTATGAATAGAGGTTCGAAACTCCTTCATAAATCACGTGGTGGGGCCGAGTTTTTACTAATACGAGACATGAGCGACTCAGGGTAAAAAGCCCGTTTACGCGAAATTTGTCATAGCGGCAAGGCCGCCAAAAAATAGTATACCCCGAGTCTAAACAGGCAAGGCGAGTATAAATACAAGGCATGAGCGACTCAGGGTAAAACCCGGTTACGCTTGATTTGTCATAGCGGCAAGGCCGCCAAAAAATAATATACCCCGAGTCCAAACAGGCGAGGTGGATATAAATATAAGGCATGAGCAATTCAGGGAAAACCCCAATTATGCAAAATTTGTCGAACTGGCACGGCCGCCAAAGAAAAAACATACCCCGAGTCTAAAACGGCTCGAGTGTATTGACAAAGGGTTCCCGACTTTGATCACGTCGGATCCTAACAAAATACAAAGCAATAAATGCAAAGAAGGAAAGGAGTCGATTAATAACAGCGATTAAGTCGGTTACAAAAGGCCCAAACGAGCAAAGCAATAAATTACAATCAGCTTGGAGGAAGCGGTGGATCTTCCCCATGGGGTTGATCTTCCTCGTGGACTTCCGGAACCACTACGGAGCTCGGAGCAGGTGAGCCAACAGCTGGAGAAGGAGCAGGGAAAAATTTCCCGTCGTCAACATAGGCGTTCATATGCACCCCTTCCAGATTCAATGTCACCGTTGGGTTCAAAAATTGAACCTGCTCTAGGGCGTTTTCAAAGGCTTCCGAGACACCATTTTTCAGCTTGGCGACATCGGCATCAGAGACAGAGAGAGCATCCTTGTACAAAGCAAGCTCGGACTCTAGGGCTGAATTCACATTCTTGTGATAGCTCAGGGCCTTCAAGTCATCTTGATGAATCTGTAGCCTCCGGGTAATCTCGGATTCAGCCTTGTTAAGACTGTCACGTGTGCGCCCGAGCTCCTCATCCAAGCTCTCCTTCGAACCTTTGCCGGCTCCAGGTCTTCCAACGCTTGGGCTAACCTTTCCTCGGTCTTCTTCTTCTCTACCTCGAGCAAGTCCATCTCCTCCTCACGAAGGCCGACTGTATCCTTCAGATGAGCAGCGAGTTCGCAGAGGCCGGCATTTTTTAGATTGATGGCCGCCAGCTGCAAAAGCTCCTCCTTCTCAGAGTCGGCAAGCCTCTTCCCGTCAAAGAAGTTGGCGGGAGCGCGCAGAGCTTTGCGAAGGCCGGGAGGGAAGCGGCCGCCCCAAAGAGATGAAGCCGGAAGTCGAACGGCAGAACCAGAACCAGATCCGGAGGGCACACCTCCCGGAGTCTCAGACTCGGGAATTGAAGGCCCGAGCACCGAAGAGGAGGGAACATTAGCCTTCTTGCTCTTGGAAGTTTTCGACTTCTTGGAAACCCGGGGGACGCTGGGCTCTCCACTCGGGGGTGCTCGTTTCCCGCCCGCGGGTGTATGGACCGGTTCCCGGCGGCAAGTCACGTCAAGGTACCCGGGCTTTTTCCCCATTTGCCCACCTGAAAAAGAAGAACAAAACACATCACGGATCTGAACGAAGACAACAAATTTGAACTATGAGAAATATCATACCCAAAACGGGTTTTGCTTTATTACAGATAATATATTCGGCCGAGTCCACTAAAGGCCCCTTTTTACTGGCCAGAGCAGTTAAAGCAACGATGGCTTCATCCTCGGAATCAGACCGCTGCGAGGGAGCAGGTAGGAAATCCTTGGAATGAAACCTATGATGACTTTCACCCCAGTATAGAGGAAAGCACTCTTCAATGTTCCCGGACGGGCTCCTCTGAAGAAACCAGGGTACCTCCCCGGCTTTGGCTACTACTTTAAAAAAAGAAGTTTTAAACCCTTTCCACGAATCAGTGAAAGGCTTTAAGAATTTACGTCCGTGGCAGGCGCGAAGAGACGTCCAACCATACCACATCTTCTCCTCCTCTATTGTCAAATTGGTCTCTAAGGGTGAAAAGAAGCTACAGAACATGTGCACGGAACATTTGAGCCTCTTCTCCACACAATATCTTTCAAAAGCTAAGGCAAAGGCCCATCCGTTCGGGTGTAGTTGCGAAGGAGCCAAATGCAGATGACGCAGTAGGCACATTTGAAAGTCGGAAAATGGAAAGGAAAGGCCAAGTCGGGTAATCACATCCCGATAGAAATAAAAGAAATGGCCGCCTTTATCAGATAACCGACCCGGCCACCGATTCGTTCACCGAAGGCAAAACCACATCGTATCCTGGGCCGCCTCGGATGATCCGGTCAAGCTCTTTCGCGGGCATTTTATTTCGTGCTCCGGTTACAGCGCTGCTGACAACACATTCTTTAGCCGACGTCATCCGAGAAGACCCAGAGGGGGCAGATTCTCCGGTCTCGGATTGGCGAGACGGGTGAGAGGGAGAAGACATCTAATACCTATAGTAAACAAAAACAGAGGGAAGGGTCAGAATCATGAAATATACCTGACGTAACAGGATGGTTGAGACCAGAATCGTAAAACAAAGGAACGGGAGGAATCTGAAGAGCAACTGCCGAAGTCGTCTGAGGTGTGAGGAGACAGCGACATCTGTCCATTAATAAATCAGCATCTCTCTCCCGACCTTGACGGACCAGCTCTATCGCCTCGGTACGGCAGTTTTCGCAAGGATTGCAACCTCGGAATACGGGTGGCGGGTTATCAATCTCGGGTGCCGAAGAAGATGTTGCCAAAGACGAACTTGGAGCACTTGCGGCAGACAAAAACGGCGATGAGAAATCTCGGGTGTCTCTGATTCTTCCACCTCGCCGAGATAAACCACGTCCCCGAGAAGAGCCACCCCGAATGGGACCAAGTACTCTTGCCATTCGCTCTTCTTCAGTAGGAAGAAGAGACCATAGCCACTGTTTGGCCGTGCCCGGGGTATTTTTTAGAATTTCCCGATCTTCCTCCGGGATAGGTCTGCCGTACATATCAACTAGCATCTCGGGATCGGGATCCATCGTCAAAAATGAGAAGATATATAGACGCAAACAACTCTATCAGCGTTAAACTCTGATTGCCCAGAATGGCTTGGAAATTGTAGATTCAAAAGGAGCTCCTACGAATGCGAAATCTATTCATACCCAGAACACCCAAAATACTCAAGAACACATGAACAGAGAAATTACCCAGAAATATGAAGTTTTATTGTTCAGTTGAAAATCATACGCGCATTCAGTAAGCAAGAATATCTAGATCAAGCATAGTAAAGGAAAGGGATGAGAGGGGATTACCTTTTTCAACTATGAACAGCAAAGGAGTGCTCGGTAAGGGGAGGTTTCTTCGATCGCTTCAGAAATCTCAGAATACGAAAGTAAAAAATGAAGCAGAAGTGTTAGAATATATAGGAGAGGAAACACGCCTAGGAGCCCCAAAGCGCCAATCGTCGCGATTTACGGGTTTAAAACCGCCGAATAATCATGACTGAAGGGCCGAAAGACGCGTGAAACGACAGAAGCCATTAATGGGCGCGATAACCGAAGGCGGCGCTTGGGGACATGTGACAGAAGACGTCATAATAGAAAATTATCCCCTGTTACGCGGGTAAATGAAGGGGCGCCTAGTCCAATTAGCCAATCACCAGGACGGGAAAAAAGACATGGATCTCGTCCTAAATCTACATGGGAAAATAAAGTCGGGAAGGGTAATTGATTATCCAAGAGTAAAGTCGGGCACGCTATGGTGGGAGGATCGAAGGTTGATCAAATTCCGAAAGACGGGCGTAGCAAATTCATCCCTAATAAAACCAGCTCGGCCGATCGAAACCACGAACGACCTAGGCGGGGGCAACCTTGTTATGGACCGAGATAAATGGGCCCGGTCGAGAAGGCCCAATCAACGCGCGCTCCCCGGGCATGGGCCCCACGACCCCATGAGCTCGGACCCCACGACCCCACGATCCCATGAACTCGGGCTCCATGACTCCACGATCCCATGAACTCGGATCCCACGATCTCCATCATCACAAATAATGGGGGACGGGACGTGCGAGCAAAGGGGCCAAACGCGGTGAGAACCCTTCTATAAATAGGAAGGAACCAATAGGTGCACGGCACACACATTCTCTGAATCCCTTTTACCATATCGCATACACAGAGCACACACCCCACACCTCTGGGTGAAAACCCTTGCGTTTAAGCTCTGTGATCTCCATCAATCTGGATATCTCCCATAGATATCTAAGAGAAGATCAAAAGATCCTATATTAACTTACTAGCTCACCCCAAAGCTAGACATTTGTGTTCTACACTAGAACATGGTCCAACCAATTTATAATATAATTCATACTATTATATTATGCAAAGATAAGATTCTTTTCGGTTTGACTCTCTCATTTTACATGGCGGCACATTTTGCTTCCTAATCACTTTAGTTTTCATGTTGAAATTAGACCACCGAATGCACAAAGAAAAATTTCCTAATCACTTCTTGACTTTTATGCATGTGGGTCCAATTAATAATTCTCATGTGACCATGTTGAAAAAAAAAAGGAAAAAGGAACAAGAAGTCACGAAGGTAGTATTATATACGTTATTTGTGCCTTACTTCGATTTAAATTTTATTTATCTTATAATTGACGAGAAGTTATTGTTTGTCCAGAAGACATGAGAATTGAGAATTGTATGGCCAAAAGCCCTATAAATTTAATTTCTCATTATGATAATCAAATGCAGTGGCGGACCCAGAAAATTTTTGGAGGGTGGGCACCATCGGAAATTTTAAAGCAAATTTTTAAATGCATTAAAAAAAACAAAAAAATATAAAGGGAAAAACAAAGTCAAGTATATTACAATAAAAATAATTACAATATCATTCTTCTAGGCCTAATTTTTTAGAATTCTATCATAATTGCCTCATTATCAATGCTATCAAATACATCTTTTTCAATATAAGGCACTAGGAAATCATTCAACCATTCATCTCCTATCCTATTACAAAGTGCAGTCTTGTATTTCATAGCTGAAAATGCTCTTTCCACATATGCAGTTGCTACAGGCAAAGTTAATGCTAACTTTACAAGTAAATAAACCAATGGATACACAATATGTTTTTTCTTTTCAACCATCCTCTTGGCAAGATCAGCTATTCCTTGCAAATTCAAAAAATCAGGATCAAGTTGCACATCAACAATATACATGTCGAGCTGATATTCAAGCATGGCAAAATCAGTGAGAAGCAGCTGAAAGCACAAGCACCTGAATGCGGTGAGAAGCGGCGCAGCGACGACAATCCGGCGACGGTGAGAGATCGAGACTAAGGGAGGAGGCGAGAGTGCAATAGAAGGAAGAAAGGGATCTGCAATTTGCCTAAAACCTAAATTGGTTTTAAGATTTTAGGGAAAAAGAATATAATAAAATAATAATAATATTTAATTTAATTTAATTTTTTAAAAAAAAAAATTTAAGGGTGGGCACGTGCCCACCCAACCTAATACCTCGGTCCGCCATTGATCAAATGGCCCGAAGCCATAAAATTTAATTTTTATATCTTTAATTTTATTGTTCTTATTTTCATATACATTTATTCATTATAATATGGCTAGATGCCATATGTATAACTTTTGTTTCTCCGAGGATAAATGGCTGGAAGCTATATTGATTTAATTTATCATGAAACAAATTGGCCTGAAGCCATGAGACAAATTGGAGTAAAGTCAGATCCATGAAGTTAAATATTTGGCTTGAAGTCATAAGGAAAATTACCACCAGAAGATGGTTGTTCTTCTAAAAATTTATTATAAATTGGTGTATTTAATTTGCTCCTGCAGTAGCAATATTATGAAAGAGGTTTTAAGAAATATTATGTAGTGTAGCCAAACAAAATAATGAGTTATAATAATTATGAATATTGTACTGGCTTAACTTCATTCCCAGAAGTGAATGAATTTAATTATGGTTATGGATATATGTGTAAATATGATGACTATTGTCATTGTTGTGATCATAATTGATCTAAGTTCCACTTTAGAAGTGGAGAAATTTTTGTTATAAATTACGAACAAATCATTATTTATGAAAATAAATATTTACGGTTACTATTTGCGATCTTACTATGCGGGGCCCACGTCAAATTTTTCTCCAACCCAGACGCGTATTCACGTGGGATTTGGAAAAATTTTCATGTGGGCCCCACGTATTAATATTATATTAATATTACTATTTACAGACACTATTCATGAATAGTGTCGTATGGTACTATTCAAAGATACGACACTATTCATGAATACGGTATTTTTATGAATACTTTTTATCCGTGCTAGGTGCTTCAAAACCAAGTATTTTCTTGGTAAAATTAGTATTTATCCCTTAGTGCAACAAATATTTCATGGTAAAACCAAATATTTTCATGGTATAATATTTTTATGAATACTTTTTATCCGTGCTAGGTGCTTCAAAACCAAATATTTAAATATTGTATAACACAATGAGATTGTGGCAGCCTTAGAAAAGTATTGTCCAGAAGACAATAAACTACAGAGATTTATGTCAGAATAAGTATAAAGGCTAATAGTCCTGGAGACTAATTAGTATATTTTGTAAGAGGCTAATGTTCAGACTTATATGGCAGTATAAATTTGACAGAAGTCTCCGAAAGAGTTAATATTTTGTTACAAGTAACAAAATTATTCATTGATTATTCTACTAGATATAGACATTATATAGAAAATACATGCTTTTGTAAACCAGAAGTTTACATATAATATTACAAACCAGAAGTTTGTTAATGAGAACCAAAAGCCAATGTAAACTTGAAGTTTACTAACAATGAGATATCAAAGAAGAAATGAGCTACAGAGATTTATTGAAGCCAATGCTCAAAATAAAGAATAAGCCTACAAGGTAATATGACGTTTAAATTTGTTGTTATTATCATTTAAATTTATTATGATTCCATATCATAAATTTATTGCCATGAAAATTTCGCTAGAAAATTATCATATGTATGACTCTTAATTTGTGTAATTCTAAGTTATTTTAACATGAATATCTTCACATGTGATAGATCGCATATATTTTATGCATATAGATATTAATTGAAGTATATTAATCATGAATCATGAAATTATCTAGAGATATAATATTATATGTTTATTCTGAAGAGTTAACATAAATTTTCCTTTCAAAGTTTAAAGAATTTGAAAGTGATTTTGAAATACAAATATAAAGAAAGAATGTTTATATAACTTACACTTGAGGGGGAGATTGCCAGGAAAACAAGTGTGAGTTATATAATACAAGTGTGAGCTAATTTTAGAAAAGTTGAAAAGTTATATACTTCTCACACAGAGTCTAAAAAGGTCTATGATTGGTTGAGATATATGTTATAGTAAACCAGAAGTTTATTGATTTAAATAAATTTATTGTTGGCATGACTTGTTTGATCATCCGAGTCATAAATAACCAACATATTGTTCGAGAATGATTATGTGCTGCTTGTTCTCAAATAAAAATGACTATGTACATATCATAGGTCATGATTGGTAATGGTAATGGATCTCTGGAAATATATCAAACAGATCTATATGGGCCCATTGCAAACCAGAAGTTTGTAAGAACGCAACTTTGAAGTTGCAATAATGTTTGAATAAATTAAGCGCGCTATTTCAGATTATACGATCCAGAAATCATGAATTAAAGCATCCATAAAAAGATGGATATGGAAAGAAAGTTGGGATAAATGTTATGTAAGGACCTCCTTCTTCTTGTTTGTCTCTAAATGGAACAGAATGATGTTTCTAATGGTAACAAATGGATTTAGGAGACTTACACCTGCATGATTTGTCAATTGTGATTTGACATTGTTTTCCAAACGACATGAGGGGAGAAAATAGGCGGTTGGGTAAAGAGATTATTTGGAATGAATTATTATTGGCTCATTTTGATCCTCGTACAAAATAATGCGAATCGGAAGTTCAAAAGATAATTCATTTATAGAGTTTAGCTAATAAAATGCGGAAGCATTTATCGACCCAAAGAAAGTGACAAAGTCACATGTCCCGGTTATTAATGCTCCTATTCGAATTAATGTCCCGAAGGATAACCTATTATGAATGAATATATAGCACGCCTGAAGCGTGAAAGGTCCATCGGTTCTAAAGATCCTCGAAAGAGAAAAGGAGCTAAGAATATAGATGATCAAGTTGTAAATAATCAAGAAAAATTAGTAGCTCCAGAAGAGCCATCTCCTGAAGAGATATTATCTCCAGTAGAGATATCTCCAGAAGAGAATGTTGTAGTCCCAGAAGAGACCCAGGTACCTGAAATATGTGAAAATTATGAGATCTCAATAAATTGTTATGAACAGAATCCGATGGGACCGAAATGAAGTCAACGTTGACAACATCTTTGCTTAATATAGCATATGATGTAATGAATGATATGAGGATCATGAGCCACAATCCATTAGTGAGTGCCAACAATGAAAGTATTGGCCCCCCCGAAAAGATGTCATTATTTGAATTAAAATATTGGCAAAACGAAAAGTATTTGGACCGTCCATACAACCGATGATGAAAGGTGATGATGAAAGGCTAGTGATGCAAAACCGAGTTGGATACAAATAGGTTTTTGTACGAGAAGAAATGAAAAAGGTGAAATCACAAGATATAAGGTATGTCATGTAGTTCAAGGTTTTAAACAAAGACGACATTGATTTTGAAGAAACATATGTGGATGCAAATACTTTTGTTATTTGATAAGCCTAGCAAGTAAATGAAGGGCTTGTCTGCATCTAGTGGATATTATAACTGCTTTGTTTGCATGATTCACTTAATAGTGATATTTATATGAAAGTTCTGAAGGACTTATGATGCTAGAAGCATATGTCGAGAAGGACTTAAGATACTAGAAGCATATGTCCCCGAAAGAACTTAATGTATCAAAAGCACAAATCCCTGAAGGATTCAAGGTGTTAGATGCATCTAATTCAAGTTCTTAAGCACAATACTCAATTAAGTTAAATAAGTCCCTTGGCCTGAAGCTTTTAGGGCGCATGTGGTATAATCTTCTCAAGAAATTTCTGTAGAAATATGGGTACAAAATGAACCAATATACCATGCATTTTTATGAAAAGATCTAGAAATGAAGTTTCTATAATTGTCATTTATGATATCAATATCATTGAAACTCCTGAAGAGCTTCAAAAGACAATTAAATATTTGAAGAAAGAGTTTGAAATAAAGGACTTGAGAAGAACGAAATATATTGGATTACAGATTTGGTGGATAAAGAACAATTTCAACCAGAAGGAAAGAAGTCTCAAGAAGAACTACTTGGTCCGAAGTACCATATATAAGTCTTTGTTGAAGCAGCGATGTATCATGCTTATCATGCTTATTACCAAGAGATATAGTTCGTCACCAACACAAAGACATTGGAAGAAATGTAGTCATCGGGGGAGTAAATCGATGTAATTTAGAAAGACAAGTTGATGAATGTTTGTACTCTTTTTCCCTTATCTAGGTTTTGTCCCATTGGGTTTTCCTAGAAAGGTTTTTAATGAGGCAAACATTAGAAAATCGATGTAATTAAGAGGGGGAGCGTCGATACACGTTGTACTCTTTTTCCCTTATCTAGGTTTTGTCCCATGAGTTTTCCTAGAAAGGTTTTTAATGAGCGGCATAAGAAAGTGTATCGATGGATGATGTCTTACTTTTTCTTTAGCTAGGTTTTTATCCTGGGTTTTTAGTTAAAGTTTTTAATGAGCACATTCATAATGGACATCCAAGGGGAGTGTTATAAATATATGTATTATGTGGATGTCCATTGATAAGAACCCTTGAAGATGCCATAAATAAAGTGCTTGTGTAAACATTCGAATACACTTGAAATGAGAATTCCTCTCCTCTCTCTAGAATCTCTCTGACTTCTCTCCACAATTCTCATCTCTTCCCTTCAGTTTTCTTTAGTTTCATAACATGAATAATATTCTCTACCTCTTGGCCAATGCATATATTACTCTCTCCTCATTTAATCAAGTCAATGCATATATTACTCTCTCCTCATTTAATCAAGTCAGCTAGCTTTCATTCGCAATTGTTCCATTCTTCATTCCATCGGCCAGACCCAGAAGCATAAGGCCCAAATATTTAAACCCACATACTTTCCATATATCTATTAATTAAAAATGGGCCACAAGACAAACATCTTAATAACCAATATATTTCCCTCTCACACGCCTTAAACCCTCTGGGCAATAACATTTCCCTTTGCCTTATATTATTTCTTCCATCACCTCATTCCCCTTTCATTTCTATTTCGACAGCTCACACTCATTACCTCTTCAAGAATCAGACACGTAGCACACACCCATTCTCCATTGTACTCTCGGACCCTTCTCTGAATATACACCCATTTACACTTTCATTTACCATCTCATTTCATTTCTCTCGGCCTCATATTTGCACTCTCTAAATATTCATTTCTCATCAGCCCGAAGGAGAGACAGAAAGCTGAGAGTCCGAGTGAGAGAGGAGATTGAAGGCAGAGTCAGACCGAGAGCAAGAGGGAGGAAGACTGACAAAGACGGGTAGTCACGGTGGTGTCCGAGAGAAGTGACAGTGAGAGGCGAGAAACCGAGATTGAGAACGAAGGAAGACAAAGGGAGAGTCGGAGAAGGAGAAGAACCGATTATTACATGCAAGTGTGGATTTTGGTTAAGGTGAGTTTTGAGCCTCTTTACTAGCTTATGTGATTTCTGCAAATTGGGAATGAAGGGATCAAATGAAATCAAAGCTAGGGAAGATAATCACCGATTAGATTAAATATAAGTGAAAAGAAACTTAGCACTGCATGCATGTTCTGTTGTCATTATGCCTGAACTTGGATACTCTGTTTTGCGGGTTTGACTTCGGTTTATCTAAGGAAAAGATAAGAGGAAATACATATATGATTTATAGTGGTAGTTGAAGCTTGTAAGTTGAGGTTAAAGCTGAAACCATGAAAGTGAGATACATGTGTGTCCGTATGTATTTCTGACCCTATAGTTGGAGGTTCTTGACCAATGTCCTGAATAGAAAAGGGTAAAGGAAGCTAAAAATGCCAAGTAAATGGATAATATGTCATGCTCTGTGAATTTTCTTTTGCTGTCAAGAGAAGTCTGCTTGTGTTCTTTTGGTGAAAACCTAAGAGAGATTTTCAAATGTTAAAGTAGGAAAGTTTTAATAATGCTATTTGGTTGTATATGTGTCTAGTATGTTGGGGTTAAGAAGCTCTAAACTGAAGGGAAACGTGTTGTTTCATAGCATTGGAGCATCAGGATTTATTATTGACAGCAAAAGAAGTCAAACGTTCAGATGTTATTCCAATTTTTTTGGAAATTTAATTTTGCACTCTGAACACTAATTTTTGAGTTAGGTAAAGACAGGGAAATTGACATCTTTTTTACCATGAAATTTTGTGAACATATAGTACTCTCCTTAAGGTTTAGAATGAGCTTTGGATCACCTAAAACGGAAGGTCTATAACTCCAGTTATGATTTTTAGAAGTTGAGCCAAAAAGCTGGAAATTTCTGATATGCTTCTGGAGTCAGGGGTATGACGTGGCATTTCGGACTGACTAAAAAAAATCATAAAAATTTGAAATTTTCCAGTTAAATAGTAGACATAAAGAGGTTTAAATTGATAGGTAATTCGTCGAATTCCGATAAGTATTGAAGGAGTTATGGTTTCTCAAAGATTGGTCAGAAAATCTGAAAATTTCTGGACACTGTTTGTGTTTTTGAATTTTGGGAATTTTCTCGTGAATAAATCAACTTTGTGACTTTAATTTATGAGAATAGACTTATCAAGGTGTTTAAGTAGAAATTGGAATCACTCCATTTGAAGTTATATCAGTCGAGTTATGAATTTTTCAAATTCTCAGAAAAGTTAAAGATTGAATTTTTGATAAGTCTTAGAATAGTCACATAAGTTGTTAATTGTGTTTATCCCTTAAAGTAAGGGTTTCTTTGGATAAAATGAAAGGTTAAATGGCTGAGATAATAATTATCCTATAATGAATAGTATCTAATTAAATAAGTTTCAATTAGTATACATCCCTAGTTATAAGGATACGAAATGATGAGTATTTTGGGGTGGGTCCAAAGGAGCTAAATATTAATTATGTTATTAAGATTGCATTGTTTAGTGACCCATCTATATATGTAAATGTTAATTATAGGACATGAGAATCGCCCGTGCCTGAAGGATAAGTATTGTGATAAGAATGGTGGAAGGGGTTTTGTCATTAAGACCAATGGCAGGTAGTAACTATAATCTCACATTCTTTGCATAGCTTTATATGTTTTTGTATACCATATTGTATGTCCCTACCAGTATGGGGGAAAGACCACTGTGGCTCGATTGAGTGGAAGGGCCGACCATGGGGCCAACTTCCCGGTGGCTAGGTAGAGCCTAGTGCATTCATTGTTTTTGGTTATTATTTTGCCAAAACAAATTTCCTAGCGTTAAAGTATTTGAAATCATTTTATGATTTACTTGTATTAGAAGCAGCATTTGGTATGTAATACTTGTCGTTGAATTTGAACTGAATTTGAATGCTTTATATGTTGTGTGGACTACTCTATTTGGTTGATTTACATATATATTGCATATGCTAGAATTTGAGATTAACCTATTACTTTGGGATTCATTCATTTGAATCTCAGAGCCTTACTTGAATCCAGGACGTGGGCAGTCCAGTAGCAAAGGAGGAAGAGGCAAAGACATAGTAATTGCCTGATTTTGAGAAGAAGGTGGTGAAGAAACGTAGATGAAACATTTAGTTTCACTTTTGTCTTTGAATTTTACTACTTCCTTATGACTTAGATATTATTTTGAGATAGCCGTATGTGGCTACTGGGATGTATATATTTAATTAGGTACTTATAATCACGTAGAAGTAGTTAAGACATATATACATATACATGTTGCTAACGATTGCTGCAGGGACAGGCATGTATGTAACAAGCTCATATCGTGGTGAATGAATTAGTAGAACACTAGAATAATTGGAGAAATAAGGAAATACTCTGATAAAACCAAACAAGATTTTTAAGTATGATGTTCTTTAAATGATAAATTTGAACCACTGTTAAAATGTTTTCAAATGTTTTAAGGGGTTTAAACTTCTCATGTTGCATGAGAAGAAGAAGATTTATATACACACATGAAATAGTGGGACCCACATATACATATAATGCTAATTATATGTATATGTGGGTCCCACCATTTCATGTGTGTGTGACATGATAATACACTTCTCCTACCACATGAGAAGTGTTTTTCCCATGTTTTAAATGTAAAAGAAAAGTTCATTCAAACTTTAATATTATTTTGAACTTTTTATAAAAAAAGGGCTTTCATTTTCAAGAACAAACCTAGCCCAGTGATTTAAATTTATATTAAATAGTACATCAGAATATATGATAGGTGAAGATCCACTTTGTTTTAGGTTTGAACGGTGGGGTGTTACACCAAGCCCGACAAAAAAAAAAATATCCTTTAATTTGACATAAAGGTGAATTCGTATTAATTAAAAGTTTTAAGAATAATTCAGATGTGACACACTGCCTTCCTATAAAAAATCAATATATATTTTATTTATTAAAAGACATTTGCTGCAGATGACTTATCAAATCAGATATTAGCCTCTTCATAATTTTTATTTTATATGTATAAATACACTTATTGGGCTTTCAAGTTGCTTGATTTACCAATTTTTATTCCAAAGACCAATTAATATGAATGTGTGAAATCAAGTATTTTACAAGAGTGGTAGTATGTGATATATAATTATGAGAAGTTCATGGGGCAAATACGCTTCGTCCCTGTTCAGATCTAAGATGCTCAAGCTTAACATCGAAGAGTGAGAGGTAGGATTCCAGTTGAGAGTGGTTAAAGCAGTCGCCTTGTTGATTTCAAACCAACCTGTCGGCAGCATCCTGCTTCTGCTTCAACTTAGAGAAATCACATATCAGAGAAGTTTCAGCCATGGAAGGACCAAGCTTGACTTCCTTTTTGGGGCTTTTCATGTGTTTCACTTACTCTAATTGTGGGAGATCCAGCAAGACAAAGTCATTGCTATTCAGTTCCAATTGGGTTTTACAGTTTTAAGATCTATTCCGATCGATGACACCTCTCTGCCGTCCCTTCTAAGATGATGAATAAGTTGGAGCCCAAAAGTGCATTCCTGAGCGTCAAAGCATTCTCGGAGAGAAGTGACCACAGCGTGAGGAGACGAAAAAATGTGGCATTTGTACTAACGAGCTGGTACTTTTCGTGCACGGGACTTAAATATATTTTATTTTTTAAGTGATACAACTTTATTTATCTTTAAGGAATATTTTCTACCAAGGAGTTTGTTGGATCTCATGCCAAACAATTTCTTCATCAGCAATTTGATAGGATGCGCACAACAGACTAAATATCCTTCAATAAAATAGAATGATACAAAATTATTCCATGGCTCTAAAGATTTATCATATACTGGAAAAAAATGTAAGAATAAAAAATCTTAATTTCCAAAAGCAAAAATAAAATATCATAACATCAATAAGTAAAATGTATAAGAAATGGTGGCATGAATTGTGACATCCCAAATTTTGGGATTAAGAATTAATTATGGAAAATTTAGCCTGGATAAATTATAAAGTTAATACTTGGAATTAAAAGATATTTTTAGGTAAAAATTAAGGACAAATAGTTGAGAATAATTTAAGCCTAAATAATTTTGGAAATAATATTTTATGGCCTAAATAAATCAATTGAAAAATATCTTTATTTAGAATTTAGGATATATTTTTGGAATTTATTTGATAACCAAGTACTAGAGGTAAGATAAAAATTTTGCCACTACAAATTCAGAAGTGAAGTTGGATCAATGCAAAGCCCAAACATTACACACACTCAAGCCCAATGACATACTTTTCATTTTTTTTGGGCCTATATAACCACAGCCCATTTCATCTTCCACTTACTTCTCATTGTGTAGTTCATTCTTCATTTCCTTCGGTCCAGCAAAATCACCAACGAATATATACCCCATTCATTAATTCCTTTGGCCCATATATATATATTGATAGAATCAAATCAGATAACTTTTTTTACCTCGTATCATTTATATCAAAAATTTTATTCAGGGCTGGTTCAACACAAAGCCATACACCCAAATACACACAGCATCCATTACATCTTATATTCCATTCCATTCTTCATTCTTCAGTCCATCGGCCCAACACCAAACAGAGAGCGAGCTGAGAGCACGGGAAGATAACAACCAACTGTCTCAAGTGATTTGTTTTTTCTCTTTTTCGCATTGAAAGGCAAGCTGAAGCTTGAAAAGAGTTAGGGGCTAGATCATAATACTCTAGTCCAAATAGAACAAGGAGAAAATGCTAGGAGTGACCGGATCGTTGATCCTTCAAAACCATATCAAGGCATTCTCTGGGGATAGTTGGAAGCATAACCACCCCGGCATCCAAGGCAACACTATGGCCTCCTTGGCTATGTAATCAGCACAAGAGATATTTTCTCTTGGAGTATGATGAATTTCCAAGTTCCAGTCCCGGAACAGAAGGTCTCTAGTCTCCCCAATAATGTTTTTAAGGGAATGATCGGTAGTGCAGTCTCTCATGAGGATATTGACGGCATCTAGAGAATCGGAGTAGATGACGATTTTCTGTAATTTCATCTGGAGACCAATCTGTAATCCGAGCATGATAGCATAGATTCGGCCTCAATGATAGAAAGGAGGCCAAGGGATTTGTAGAAACCCATTAACCATTCTCCCTGAGAATTCCTTAGCACTCCACCGCAAGCTACTTGGTGTTGTTGACGAACCGAACCATCCACATCAATGCGGACCGTGTTAACAGGAGGCGGGGTCCAAGATGTCTCCTCAATCTTGTCTAGTTGGAAAATATGGTGATTTAGCCTATGGTTCGCTCCATTTTCCATGAGAAGGTAGTTGCACCGGTGAAGCATCTCCCTGGTTTCTGTGCTCTCTCCCTGAAATAGAAATTTGCATCTGGT
The DNA here is from genome assembly GCA_019022615.1 of Acacia melanoxylon. Classification (NCBI taxonomy): domain Eukaryota; kingdom Viridiplantae; phylum Streptophyta; class Magnoliopsida; order Fabales; family Fabaceae; genus Acacia; species Acacia melanoxylon. The sequence goes on from JAFJYJ010000107.1 coordinate 1,328,584, forward strand.
TGTCCAAAGGATCCAACACACAAGGCTAAAGATTCTTGCCCATGAGAAGTTCTGGAATCTCCCTTTTCCCGGTTTGTGACTGATATTCCAATTAAGCCAAACCTGCAAGCTACCAGAAAAAAACTGAGAGAAATAGTTAGGTTTTAAAATTAATTTCCATAAGTTTCTAGCTTGCTCACAATCTCGAATTATGTGAATCACGATTTCCTCACAATTACATAAAAAAGGACAATCACTATCATTGGTAAGGCCCCTTTTGGCACGAAGAGAATTAGTGACAAGTCTCTCGTGACCGACTTGCCACAATAAATATTTAACTTTTTCCGGAAGTTGCCATCTCCACAGTTGGGACCAGAAGTCATTGGTGCTAGTTTCTTCGCAAGCAGAGAGATAGTGATAGGCTGATTTCACCGATAAACCCCTGTCCTTTGCTGCTCTCTAGGTAAAACAATCTGGGGAATCGTTGGAGGGAGGATTCATTTTTAAGATGGTGTTTATAATATCCGGGTGGAGGATTCCAAGCCATCTGTGGAAGTCCCAGCGTCCACTAGGCAGAAGATGGTCTCTAACCGTCTCATCTTCGTTAATATAGGAGGGGCACTGAAGAAAAGAGATGATAGGTTGATCAAGGGGGAGCCAGATGTCAGTCCAGAATTTGGTTCCCGCTCCGTTGTTGATCTTTTTACCAACACCACATAGAAATTTATCCCAAACTTCAACAATCGCTTTACAAGCAGGGGAGGAGATTCTCTTTTTGAGGATATTAGGCATGTGAAGGTCACCACAATTGTATTTAGACCTCAAACATTGAACCCAGAGTGAATCTTTCTTTGTTAAGAGACTCCAGCATAATTTCATAATGAAAGCTTTGTTCTGGCGACGAAGATTTTTGAACCCTAAGCCTCCTTGCTTCTTGGCTTGAGGGAGTTGTTTGACTTTTTCTGGAGAGCCTAAATGCTTAAATAGATAAGTTTAATAAGAGTTATGTGCTTTTCGGATAGTTGGTGAATGATGAAGCTGATTTGGAAGTTATTGTCTGATGCTTCCAAGTATTAAATATGTATCTTAGATTGTCAAAGCATGCCTAAATATTTCAAGTCTATGGTTAAAATAATATCTCTAGCTTGGGAATTTTTCAGAATTAAATAGTGTTGCTGTTGGAACTTTTAGATATTTTAAGTTATGGCCACGTGGTGTATAAGGATAGCCAAGATAGCACTTTAATGTTATAAATAAGAGTATATTTGGGAATCCTTATATAATGGTTAAGAAAATACATTCAGAGTAAAGGAAACTGATATGAGTTTGTTGAATTTTAATATGAAAAGGATAAGCTATCACTTCCTGGAAAATAGAGCCTCTTGTGCCTAATGTTTTTGTAAGTTAAAGATTGAGTTTTGCTCTGAAAATTTTACATGAGATAGTACTGTCCTTAATTTTTAAAATTAGTTTTGGATCACCTAAAATGGAGGTCTATAACTCCAGTTATGATTTTTCAAAGATTAGTCAAGAAATTTGAAAAATTCTGAACATTGGTTATGTTTTTTGAAATTTGGGAATTACTTAGCCATAAATAAACTTGGTGACTTTAATTTATGAAAATATATTTATCAAGGTTTAAGTAGAAATTGGAATCACTCCATTTGGAGTTATATCGGTTAAGTTATGCTTTATAAGTTTTAAGATAGTCACCCAAGTTGTTAATTGTGCATAACATTTAAAGTAAAGGTTTATTTGGATATTTTGAAAGGTTAAATGATTGAGATGACATGTATTCTATAGTGATAATATCTAATTAAATAAGTCTCAATTAGTATACATCTCTAGTCATAAGGATACTAAAGCATAAGTATTTTGGGGTGGGTCCACTACTACAAAAAATGGATATTACTTCCCTAAAAGACGTCCTTATTTTAGAAAAGGAAGTAAACAGTATAGGTGATGACATTTTCGTAATTATTTGGCTGAATTTTGAGACTTAGGTGTCCTAAAACTAATTTTAAGACGCCTAAAATTAATTTAGGCGTCCTACACTATATTTAGGATGCCTAAAATTATTTTTTTGGCGCATTTTGAGGAATTTTTTGGCGACCTGAAAACAAAAGCAGGACGCCAAAACATAATTTTAGGCGTCCTAAAATGCATTTAGGACGCCTAAAATAAAATTTTTGGCGCGTTTTGATGAATTTTTTGGCGAGAGGAATTTTTTTGGCTCATTTTGAGGAATTTTTTGGCGCTAGGATATTTTTTGGGGACCTGAAAATAAAATCAGGACGCAAAATTGAATTTTAGGCGTCCTATAATATATGTAGGACGCCTAAAATGAAATTTTTGGCGCGTCTTTTAGCGCATTTTGATGACTTTTTTGGCGACCTGAAAATAAAATTAGGACGCCAAAATTTCATTTTAGGCGACCTATAATATATGTAGGACGCCTAAAAGCTGATAACCTCCACATCCAAACGCCATTTAACCCTCCACGCACGGACCTTGAATCCCGATAAGTTTGAAAAGCAAACTACACTTCATACTCAATAACCCTAGCTTGTACATTCCTTCTCTATCCTCTTTCTTTTCTATTCAAGTAATCTTTTTTTTTTTTTTAAATTCGAGTTCATTCTCTTTCTCCTACATATACAGTTATTATGGGCTTCTTTCGTGTTCAAATCTGTTTTCTCTTTCTCTTTCAAGTGCCAATTTTTGGAGTTGCATTCATTCTCAGTCTTCGAAATTTCGACGAGAATTTGAGTTTTAATGCTTCTATTTTGCTCCACCGTGTGTGGGTTTGTATTTAATCAAATGAAGAACTTCGGTGCTCTTATTGGATGAACGATGGGTTCTATTTTTTATTTTTTTCCTCTTTGGCCGAGGCTAGGTGGTCTGCTTCTGCAGGGTTGAAGATGGAGACTGAGCAACATGTCGTCGGAATCTGCACTTCAGAATAAGAGCTGCCATCGATTTCATCCAAAACGCTGCAGCCAATAAGTGTTTTTCCAGATCTGACTCTTGTTGATTTTTCGATCCGAGAGGGCACCAATTTTTGCAGATTTGGAAATCTCCTCGTGACATCGAGATGATACTATGAACACCAAGTCTCTTGCGGATCGGGGAATTACTCGTTTTTTGCATTCTTGTAGATCTGACTTTTGTTTGTAACGTAAAAAAGAAAGTATTTCTCGAATTTGATTTTTGATTTGTTCTTGTGGGGTTGGTTTTTTTTTTTTAAAAAAAACATAAATATGGCGTCCTAAATTACAATTCGGGGACGCCTTACATAAGGCATCCTGAAAAAAACTCAGGACGCCTTATGTAAGGCGTCCTGAATTTTTTGTAGGAGGCCAAAAGTCAAATTTTTTGACATCCCTCTTCGAGACGTCCCTCTAAAAAGGGACGTTAAATGGGCCTTATTTAGGACGTTTTTTTTAGCTTTTTTGTAGTAGTGGTCTAAAGGAGCTGGATCTTAATTATGATATTTAGATTGGACTTAGATCCATGCTCCTTATCAATGATAATTATAGGAAAAGATAACTGCCCAAGCTTGAAAGACAAGCAGGTTGAAAGGAACTTTGCAGAAGGTTGTTTTATCGGTAAGACCAACAGGTAGTAACTCTAATCTCACATTCTTTGAATAACTATATATGTTTGTGTATGCCATATTTGTATGTCCCACCTTATGAGGTCAGCACCACTCGTGGCTCGATTAAGCGGAAAGGCCGACCATGGCGCTAGCTTCCTAGTGGCCAGGCAGGGCCTAGTGCATTCAGTATTTTTGGTATTGAATTACCTGAAATGAATTTCCTTACGCTAAGGTATTTGAAAATCATTGAATGAATACTTGTATTACAAGCTGCATATGAAATGTAATACTTCAATTTGAATTCTTTATATGCTGTGTGGACTATTCTATTTGGTTGATTTACATATATATTACATATGCTTGAAATTTGTGATTAACCTGTTACTCTATGATTCATTCATTTGAATCTCAAAGCCTTCTTTAAATCCAGGATGTGGGCAGTCTAGTAAGTAAGAAGGAAGAGACAAGGGCGTAGTAATTGCTTGATTTTGAGAAGAAGGTGTTGTTGAAGATGCAGATGAAACACTTAGTTTCATTTTTGTATATGGATTTTACTATTTCCTTATAACTTAGTTAATATTTTGAGATAACCGTGTATGGTTATTGGGATGTATATTTAATTAGATACATAAAATCACGCAGAAGTAGACATGATATATATATGTTGCTAACTATTGCTATAGGGACAGACATGTATATAACAAGCTCAAATCAAGGTGAATAATTTAGTAGAGCACTAGATTAATTAGAGAAATAAGAAAATACTCTGATAAACCTAAAAAGGTTTCAAGTATGATGTTCTTTTAATGATAAATTTGAACCACTGATAAAATGTTTTCCAATGTTTTAGAAAAGCCCATCCGAACTATAATATTATTTTGAACTCTTATTAAAAAGGGTTTTCATTTCCAGGATCAAACTTGGCTCAGTGGTTTAAATTTCTTATTAAATAATACATCAAAATACATGATAGGTGCAGATGCCACTCTATTCTGAGCTCAGAACAATGGGGTGTTGCATGAATAATGTATAGGTTAATCGGAGAAAATAATGCACACTAAGTGAAAGAATGAATATCTAAGTGAAACTTTCAATCATAAAAAACTGAGGAATTTGTATTTACGTGGGAAGTGAATTTTAAATCTATTACTCCCTCCGGTCCTAATTATAGGAGCAAATTACCAGAATTTGGAGGGATTAAGGAAGGAAGTTAAATTAGGTAATTATGTGTGTTTTCCTAAAATACCCTTACCCAAAATTTAAAATACCCTCAGTTCCATCTTCCACCGATTATCCTTTTCTTTTCCTCGCTTTAATTTTTAGCCAAAAACTTCTAGTCGGCATGATAACAAAGGATATTCTTTAGATTTATTTGAGTTTCTTTTAAGAAAGTATACGCCTTTTAAATATTAAATCCATTTTTTATATTCGACTAATTAGTAATAATAATTTCATACTCGAGGTCTCATTATTATGCGTAATCCATTTCAGCGTTTTCATTGAAATAAAATTGTAGGGTTATATTAAAATATAATTTTTAAATTAAAAAACATGAAATATTTATTATTGGCTCTCGTTTTGATTTCCCATATTGGAAGGATAAGATAAATAAATAAATAAAAGGCGAAAAAGGCCCATAATATATAAATGAATATAAAAGATGGGTTAAGGGTCTTAAATGTCATGGAAGTTTTCGCTCGGGAGCACCTTTGGTAAGACGGAAGTTTTTTGGACCAAAAATGCCACGAAAGTTTTATTTGAGAAGCAATTTTGCCCCGGAAGTTTTCACTAAGGAGCAATGTTGCCCGGAAGTTTTCACTAAGGAGCAATTTTTGCCCTTACGTCCCCAAATATTAAATTTGATTATTAAATCGATCAAATACCACACATGTTATGCCTTGAAAATGTCAAACTTGGAGCAGAGAAGGAGATCCTTGAGATGTTGAGCTCAAGGCGGCGGAATTTGTGAAAGCCGACCTGGTCAAAGGGACCGAAAGGTTATTTGTCACAAAACCCAAAGAAAGCATCACTTATGATCTAAGCAAATGATCAGTCTATACAAACGTAAATATTATCACTATTGATTTGTTTTACTAAACCAATTTTGGAACAATTCATTTCTCGTTTTTGCATTTCATTTGTGTTTTGTGATGAGACCTTTCGATCCCCTTCGACCAGTTCGGCTTCACAAATTCCGGGTCGTCTTGAGTTCAATATCGAAGGATCTCCTTCTCTCGACTCCAAGTTCGACTTTTCAAGGCATGACATGTGTGGTCTTTGGATGATTTAATAGTCAAATTTAATATTTGGGGACGAAGGAAAAATTGCTACGTTTCGTAAACTTAGGGGCAAAATTGCTCCTTAGTGAAAACTTAGGGGCAAAATTGCTCCTCAGTGAAAACTTCAGTGGCAAAAGTGATACTTCCGGGGTAAAATTGATACTTCCTGTGAACTTCCGTGGCATTTTTGGTCCAAAAAAAACTGCCGTCTTACCAGTGCTCCTGATCGAAAACTTCCATGGCATTTAAGACCCTTAACCCTATAAAAGATTATGAGTGGGATATTGTGATGGTTATTGGTCCCCAAGGACGCACTCTACGTACTTATAATTTAAAAGCAACTTATATATATGTGAGTTTTTCTGAAAAAATAAATTAAAAACTTGGAGCGTAAAATATTAAGTTCAGCCAAGTTGATTTTTTTATTTTTTATTTTTTATTTTTTTTACAACTGTTAAATTTTAGTTTTTATATGATTAAATATAGTTCATTTATATTCTTTAACTGTCTTCCAATTTTATTTTATTTCGAATTTAAAAACGCCGGTTTAAGTAGAACTTTTTCCCAACGTTTTCATGATGTAGCATTACACTTTTGAATTGTCTTTCGTATAAAATGCATGGCCACATAAACAAAGGAAAAGAAAAGCGACGATGATAATTAATTAAGTAAATAAAAAAGAAAAAGAAAAAAAGAAGAAGAGTGGTCCTAATTAGCTCATGCATTTTGGAGTTTGGGCCAATACGTGTATGTGGCGTTAATGAGTTACAAACATTATTTATTTTATAAAATATATAGGTGTATTATTAAATTATTATTGCCTTAATTATTATTGAGAAAATATAAATAGTGGTATTATAGGAAAAAATTGACAAAAGTTAAAACTTGCTCTTATAATTAGGACCAAAACCAACTCCAAAAGTTGCTCCTATAATTAAGACCGGAGGGAGTATTATTGACATGCCCGCCAATTTTCAAAATTTAAGACACATGAGGATGAAACTAATTTCAAAGCAGACCATTGCTACATCGGCTTTAAGAATGCAATCCATGACTTGACATCTTGTAAGCAAACTTATAATTCAAATGACAAAGCAAGTTTTGCCTATATAATCCAGCCCATATCTGATTTGGGGTTATTACATGCTCATTTTCTAGCCGAATAGAAAAATATCTGAAATGAGAAGAATCCACTCTATTAAGTACTATGACAATAATGATATTTTCAGATAGAATACAGCTAACAAAATGATTATAACATTTTTAGCTCCTGAGCAAAAGATTCCATGGGAGATAATGTGCCCGATGTCAATAAACTTAGGAAAAACTTCCATAGCTATTCCTGGATTAAAGCATTTCCAACTAAGGACCCTTGAAGCCTTCCCTACAGCTTCAATATTTTAAGTCATAATAACAGAATGTTAAAGGGATATCTACACTTGCAACACCACATAGTTATATGAGAAACAACTTTCAGTGCCCATAGGATGGAAAGAGTATCTTCAATAATAAGGTTATAGACTATAGTTCAGAGAGTTTAAACTTTAAAGCATCAAAAGGGACAACTAATGTAATATCTAGGATAATTATTTATGGAATATTATATTTCGATAGATAATACCTATTGAAAATAGGTGAACATGTGGTTTCAAAAAATAAGTAATAATTATCTTATTTTCTAAGGTAATTACTATGGGAATTAGGAGAGATAAAGAGCTAAAATGTATTTTTAGGGCATTAAATTGCCTAAAAATATTAGGATAAATCCTAAGAGGCAGTAAAATATTTATTAAAAATTAGAAAGTATGTTGTCTCTAATTTTAGGAATTTTTGGGATAATTTCCCTTGAAAAATAATGAGGCAAAATTAAGTATTATTTTGGGATCATAATTGACCCCATGATTTTTAATATTTTACATGGGATATAAAATACCAATGTAAGTAAAATAGTTGTGAGATAATGATTTATCCTAATTAAGAAAATTATCAAAAATTAGTGAGTGGCTAATCTGGTAATTAATGGGATAATTAAGGTATAAAGTAAATGAATTAAAAATAATTTAAATAATTATTTTTAATTGGAGAAATTCGAAATTATTAAATAAATAAAATATAAAAATAATAAAATATAAATAAAATATTTTATGCTTAGAAAAATAAATAAATAAAAAAAAATGTGAAGGCATTTTGAATAAAATAATATAATCGGTATAGAGCCAGAACGGGAGAAGTGGGAACAACTAGAACTTAAATCCTACCTCCGATATAGGATTGAAGTCATAAACAACAAGACTTTTTATAAACCAGGTGAAAATCCATCTCGGATTGAGCGGTCTCGAAAGTCGTTTAAAACCAAAGCGTAATTAGAGTCTTAGGATAATTAAGATAAGGCGAGATAGTGCTAAAAGTGACTTATAGAAAACGCACCGTGTTTTTCAAACCAGGGATATGGTTACTTAGGTCGAATATATTACGAACCGGTGATTTTACGCAAGAAGTTCGGTTCTATCGGAAGTAATTTCCGAATCAGTTGGCGTTTGTCTGAAAATCTTCAGCTGATGAGGAAATACCCGTAATGGGATCAAAAATTTAGTTAAACCAGGTATTCTTAAAGAGAAAGAATAGAACTCCAGTGCCTTGCTATCAGATTTTTGAGTTTCGCCGAGATTACGCGTTTCGGACCGTCGGGGAACTTTATCGGTAAGTCGGCACATGTGATGTCATGCATGACATCATCTTCTTCGGAAGGATGATGTCAGCACATGGTGTATGGACAAGATGAAGCCACGTGGCGAAGTGCGATCCGAAAGTCGAAATCCGATCTGAAGACTTTTGTTGAAATTCCAACCTTGTCCTCCCTTCTTCTATAAATAGCAAGCCTTCCTCCTCTCATTCTACACACCAAATTCGAAACATAGAGAGAGGTTTTAGAGAGAAGCTCGGAGAAAGTCGAGCAAAGTCTCGGGTAAGTTCTTCGGTCCCTAGTCTTTAGTTTCGGTAGTTCTTTCGGTAGATATAGTAGGAATGCTAGATTTATCTTTAATTTTTCAAGATAGTCTAGATATCATATTTAGGGGTAAATATGATATATATTTCGAAAATATGATGAGGGAAAAGATCTGTCAAAATTCGAGAGATAGAGTTAAAATAGCGAAGCTACTGCGAAATTCCGCCAATTAGGGGTTCGGGGCAAAATGGTAATTTGTACCTAAAATGCTTGTTATGCTGCTAGATATTGATAAATATTATCCTTATAGGATATCTCGAGATAATCGCATACCATTTGTTGTGCGTTGTTTGCACCATTTTGTCAAAAAATACCGTTTTTAAAACGCATCGTTTACCGTCAACGAAGGTACGTTCGCGTCTTTTGTAACACTAACTCGATGGTTATTGTATGGATATATATGATTGTTGTATTCACACTATGGTGGTAGCATACGTGGATATGTTACACCGTTGCTATGTCACATACGTGGTTATGTTACATACGTGATTATTATTCTTTGTATCATACGTGGTTATGTTACATACGTTATTATTATTCTTTGTATCATACGTGGTTATGTTACATACGTTATTATTCTTTGTATCATACGTGGTTATGTTACATACGTTATTATTCTTTGTATCATACGTGGTTATGTTACATACGTTATTATTATTCAGTATCATACGTGGTTATGTTACATACGTGGTTATTATCTTACATACGTGGTTATGTATTTCTAATCATACATCGTAGGTCGTGGACTTTGTTGTATTGATTGTTGTCATGAATATCGTCATGTTTATATTGTCATATTTAAGCATGAGGTTAACCGTTACCTGGGGGTCGGCGCGTTGGATCTCGCTCTTATCATAGCGTCGGAGTTCGTAAGAACCAGGAGACCGAGGAGAATGGCGAGCGCCGTACGAGTCCCGATCGAAGACTTCCTTCGTTGTTATTCATTTTGAAAACTCTCGGTCAATGTACCGCTTCTGTAAATCAGCCAGACTTACGGCAATTTGAATAAATGTATCAGTGACTCAATCGCTCCGATGCTCTACTCTGATGAAAAAAAAAAAATATACTGCTTTTGGAAATGGGATGTTACAACTAACCTTGATTATATCTATTGTATTGTAATATAGACTATAGTTTGAAGAATTTGAACAGCAAGGTAATGCAGTGAGAATAAAAGGGCCAAATCAAACTTTCTGGTCTACATATACTATAGAAAAGGGATTCCCTTTTGCTATCTGTTTTGTTTTTGAAGCTGATTACCGAACTTCTGTGGCCTACGGCTACACCTCTTCATATAAAGCTACTAGTATCCTGAATGAAATAAGAAATTTTGGAGTCAATAATTTTCTGAAATCATCATTCAGTTTCTCTTGTACAGATACCATGTATGTGCACACAATTATATAACCATATTCAAAACCAGAAATCGATCACATGCTTTTTTCTCCAGCAAATTCAACAATTAAGATACATCTATATCACATGTGCCCTGTTCTAGCTAGCATTAAATTTAAATAACACAGTTCCTGCAATCTACTATTATAAATACCTAATTACCTTTAACGTTATCAGCAGCTTTTACATCAACCTCCTTCACACGAATACATTTATAAATACCTAACAACGACTCATAAAAATAACATATTGAATACATTTAATTCAATTAATAAAATACTTTGACCCAGCATATAATCCCAACTCCATTGAACTAACATAGTCACCATACATGAACCACAAACTTACACCAATAAACACTTAATCAATACTTTAACATTCCTAATCCTTGAGATCAAAACCAATATATGTTTTTTTTTAAAAAAACCAACCACTATCGCCGGTGATTTGTAATGAACACAAGCCCAAAGGGAGAGCCCAATCCTCAAAAGCTAGCCTATGAGAAGGGAGAACCCAATGGACTTATAAACCTCACTCTAAGAGTTTGGCTTCCCGATGTGGGACTCATAACATAGTCACCCCCTCAAGAGCCGACGTCCCCGGCGGTTTCACTCCACGGCACTTCACTCGGCCTTGCCGGTCAAAACCCTCCGTGGGTAGCCCTTTTCATGAACATCGGACTCTCAATGAAAGCACCAATGTAATGAACACAAGCCCAAAGGGAGAGCCCAATCCCCAAAAGCTAGCCTATGAGAAGGGAGAACCCAAAGGACTTATAAACCTCACTCTAAGAGTTTGGCTTCCTGATGTGGGACTCATAACATATTTATGTAACGGTCCCCCAACGGGTAAGGACCTGGTTCGTCCCCCTCACGGCGCACCGCTTACACCCGTGGTTGGCCGGCCCCTCACAGGGCGGAATTGTCCTCCTCCTCTTGGAGGATTTGTCCCTTGAAGCGGCCAACCACGGGTGTAAGCGGTGCGCCGTGAGGGGGACGAACCAGTCCTTACCCGTTGGGGGACTGTTACATAAAAGGCCTATTTACCAAGGGACAAATCCTCCAAGAGGAGGAGGACAATTCCGCCCTGTGAGGGGCCGGCCAACTACGGGTGTAAGCGGTGCGCCGTGAGGGGGACAAACCAGGTCCTTACCCGTTGGGGGACCGTTACATGATCCCATCACTAGAGCTCCAGTGTTATTTATGGGGCCAATGTGGGATTTGATCACACCACCCCTTGAATCTCAAAAGATATAATAATTGTTGAGCCATCAAACCTATTTGTCAATTTAACACAAGTTAATACAGAAAATAAATATTCAAGTAAATGGCCCTGTTTTAAATCATTTACTGTAACATCCTATTTTTTAATTCCAAAGTTTAGTGATGATGATTAGTGTGAGAAAAAGGATTAATTAAGTAGTTGAATTTGATTGATTCTGGATTAGAACCCTACGGATGTTGATTGAAAGTCATATCTTTTGAGTTCTTGATTGGTATTGGTTACTGGAGGTTTTCTGATGATAATATTTCTAAGTGATTCTTTTTCTTTTTTTTTGTATGAAAGTAAACATCCAAAACTTTCCAAAGAGTCATAATTCATAATTTTTGATGGTGTGTTAAGTTAGTGATGAATTTTTGAATTTGTTCCTTTTTCTAGGAGCACTAGCACCTAGGCGCTCAAATGACGGCCCAGACGATGTCAAAGACAGAGAGCACCAATGTGTTTACAAGCGAAATTGTTATGTTTACATATTCATGTGAAGGTTTTTTTGTTTATATGTTTAACTTTGGTTTCCTTTGTTCTTCTGCATGTGAGTTTGTGTATACTTCTTTTTTTACTGTAAGAATAATTATGAATTCCAAGTTGAATGGGACGTGATGCGTGTTCGGATGAGTATACATCAAAACCAAGATTTTGATGAAGAAAAAAAGGTGTTCTTTTTAAGCAGAGGAATAAATTTCAATCTCCCTTGATTTGCTTTCATTGTTCATCAGTTTATTTTCATCTTTCATTGAAATAAGAGTCAGTTTTGTTGAGAACAGTACAATTGCTTGGATTAATATAGAACACAGAACATGGTCGTTGTCATGCTATCATATATTATATGTATATATATGATGCATATATATATAAATAATACTTTGTCAATGGTAGCTTGTCACATGCATTTCTCTTCTATGGTCGCTGTTATCCCTGCCCATTCTATGCAATCAACTTTATTACCGGGACATGTGTGTTATGCAATTAACCATAAGTGTCGTAGCTTCTTGTTGGGCAATCAAGGTGAAAGTGAGAAGATACATTTGGTGGCATGGGAGGAGGTTTGTAAATGTAAAGACGAAAGTGGCCTCGGTCTTAGAAGCGCTCGACGGCAGAACAGTGCTTTTTTGGTGAAGTTAGATTGGGGGTTGGTGAAATGCAAAGATGCTTCATGGGCAGGATTTATGAGGGAGAAATATAAGTGTGGGGAGGATATTCTTCCAAACATAGGAATTGATCGTGGTGGCTCTGAACCTTGGAAGGGAATTAAGAATGCATGGAGTGAAACTATGAGATTGTGAGATGATCATCAAGTGAGATTTTGGGAAGATTGTTGGCTTCCGAATTACGAGAAATTCAGCTCTTATGAACTTCAACAGATAACAGAGGAAAAGAAAGAAATTAGAGTGCCAGACTACATTTCAGCATTAAAGGCTCGAATTAGAGTCCATTCGCTGATTTCTTACCTCCCATGATCTTAAATGATATTGACCATTTAATTCCTATACTTCGTAGTAATGCGGAAGATCGTGTCATTTGGAGACGATCCTCAAACAGAGCATTTTCGGTCAGGTCTACTTATAAGAAGTTTTGAAGGTAGAGCTCTAATCGTGGTCGAAGAATGTAGTGGAGTTTATGGAAACCGCCGGTTACACAATGATGTAAGACGTTCTTATGGCTTTGTGGGAGAGGTCAGTTGCTTAATAACAAGGAAAAACATTGATTGTAGAGTTCTGAGATGTGTGGTTTGTGTAATGGTGGTCAAGACGATATCTTGCATGCTATTTGGGATTGCACAATATCTAAAGCATGCTGGGAATGTATTGTACGAGCGTAAGTACGATCTTGTTTCTTCTCTTTCGTTGAGTATGATCGTTGGTTGAAGTGGAACTTGCGGAATTCGTTTTCAGTTAAAGGCTCCAAGTGGGGGGATTGTTTTGCCATCATGTCCAAACAAATTTGGTTGAATAGGAATGCAAGGTTTTTTGAATCGAAGGCCAGAGGATCGAATCAGATTTATGAGCAAGTCATTGCTTTACTATCTTAGGTCGACAGGTCTCTGCAACACATACAGTCTGATGATCTATCATAGTAACATTGGAGACCTCCCTACGTAGGGTGTATTGAACTTAACGTAGATGGAATGTTCACTGATTGCAGGGGTGTGGCACAAGATTATGAGAGTGTCATGTTAGGAGGATTTATGCTATTTTAGCATGTTTGAATGGCTTTTGGAGAATAGCTTTTACTAAATATGTGAGAAGAATTTTGTCTAAACCTGCAGAAAAGGGTTTTGGAACCACAGGCTTGTGGTTTGCCAAACATGAAGCTGAACTTTGGGCTGTTTTTTGAGATTTAAAAAGAGCATGGGATCTTCAATGGGGGAAGACTGTATTCGAAACTTCTTGTTTGGAGGTTGTTGGGAGTGATGACATCTGGAGGCAGACTTGCTCACCGAGATTCATGGATGGATAGAGAAGGACTGGGAAGCGGAAGCAACTTTACGCTGGTGTATAGAGAAGTGAATAGAGTGGTTGATCAACTTGCGAAGGAGGCACTTCATATCACCAACGAGGCTGAGTTCTTCCAAGTGCTTCCTGGGATTTTTTTAGATGCTGTTGCTTTTCATTCTAGGATAGTAGAGTAGCTTTGGTTCTGCACGTTACTCATCAAAAAAAAAAAAAAAAAAAAAAAACTCAAGGCTAAAATGGAAGTTTGAAGTATGTATGTTTTTACTATATTGTCCCTTAATAAAAATTCCCATCGCTAGTGACCTCACCTCTGGAGCTCTGCCGTTATTTGTTGGGCCAATGTGGGATTGGATCCTACAACCCTTTGGATCTCAAAAGCTTTAGATCTTTTTTTTTTTTTTTTTTTTTTTTTTTTTAAAACAATTTTGTAAAATTGTTTTTAAAAACAAGTTTTGAAAAAAAATAAAATAATGTTTGGATACTTTTTTTTAAACGATTCTATTTTGAAGTGACGTGACAGTGTCCTTTACTATGGCAGTGGTCAGTATTTATAGTGTAGTGTCGATGGCATGCTCAAAAAAATCAGCAAGAGAAAAAGAAAAGCAAGAAAACAACTAAAAATTGTTTTTGTTTTTTAGTTTTTAAAAATAACTTCTTCTTTTTTAAGCAAAAGTATATCTTTTAGTTTTTAAGTTTATTTATGGTATCTTTTAGTCCTTTATCTTTATAAAGTATCTTTTAGTCCTACAATTTAATACCATTAATTTTGTTAAAGGAAATGCAAACTGTAATAATAGTGTAAAATTAAGTGATGACTGTGTAATTAGATGTTATTATGCTTAAATTTAAAATATGGGTAAATTGAAGAATATATAAAATTTGTGTAATTAAATGTTATTAGTCATCACTTGAATTCTCTGTGTTAGCTTTTTTCCGTTAGTAACATTAACGGTGTTAAAATTTTAGGACCAAATATATACTTTATAAAGTTAAGAGATAAAAAGTATGTCTTATGTAAAACTTAAAGGATTAAAAATATACTTTAACTTTTTTTTCCCTCAGAACAACTCAGTGAAAACAGTTTTTCAAACAATTTTTTTTTTAAAAAATATGTTTAAAAGAAAAATAAAACAAGCCCTTGGTAACTTTTGATTTTCATTTAAACTTTAATTATTTCTATTTCAAAATTTATCTAAAATTTTAAATTGATCTTTGTAACTTAATGTAATATAAAAATGGATAATAGTCATGGTTTTTAAGCATAACTTGGGTCAACAACTGGTGAATCAATTCCCTAACAAGTAGTCAAAAGTTTTGAATGGATAGTTTGAAATTTAATTTTTTTCTCCTCTTATTGAGCTTGCGTTGTTTTAAGTTAAAAGATAATAACAATCCATCAGATTTTTTATTTAGTAATTTTGTTTGTTGGATTATGTGCAATATGTAGGCATGTCCAAGGATCAGGCTAGACCGGATTGGAGGTCAACCCATTTCTGGCCGATGACCTTGAAATTTGGAAAAGTCACTCGATTTGAAAATTCTGGCGGATTACTGGACCCGTCCGGTAGTCCATTTTTTTTCCCATTTTTTTCATTTTTTTTTTAGTTTTTTTTTTTTTTAAAGTTTTTTTTATATATTATTTTTGCCTTCTTGGGAGGCAATCTTTTCCTCTGGTTTTTTGCGACTTTTGAAAGTAATAAAAAGTGACTTGGTGAAAAGTGATTCCTATAAATTAAAAAGCACATTAGGATGTCTGCATCTAATGAGTGGGTGGCCAAATGTAGTGGTGATTTACAAAAAAAAAAAACAAAAAACAAAAAGACCTCGAGTTAGACCAGGACCAGGTTCAAGGGGTCTAAACGCTGGACAAAGTCAGTCCAACCCGGCGATTTGGTCGATCCGGTCAAATTGTCTTGGACCAATTTTTTTACCTCGGCCAAGCCGGGTCGGATCGAGTCGACCAACCAAGAAGACTCGGATTTTTTGGACAACCCTAGCAATATATTTATGAATATTCTATTTACTAGTGTATTAGCCCACTTTTTATTTAAATAGTACTCTTTTTATAGGATAAACATTTACATGTTTTAGAAGCGCCATGTTATTTGAACTATGTATATTCAATTAAAATACGATAACTCAAGATATTTAATTCTCGTTGGTTGATGAATTGGTAGGGCAAAACTTTAAGCTTATAACTCTTCAAAGATATACGGTAGTAGTTAAAGTAATAAAGTGATAAGAAAAGTATCGTTCACATGCGACTTTGTCCACAACTTGATTAAGATTAATTTTACAATTTCGATTAAGTTGAAGAACCCAAATTAAATTTAATTAAGAGAAAACTAAAATAAAATCAAAATAACAAAACTACCACAAATATTAAAATGAAGAACCCATAGTACTAATCCCTTATTAGTTTCATAAACCTTATTTTCACTAATTTAATTAAATTTTTAATATCAATTTTGTTAATCTCAAAGTATAAATAGTTATAAGTGTCGGTCGATTCATCCACTTATAACCCTCTCGAGTATAATTTGTTATATGCCTAACATAATTACTAAGAAAGAATAAAACTCGAACACACTCTTCCACAATTATATGGGGCATTTATTAGGTATATGTCATCCTAATCGCAAATTAAATCGCAATCTAATCCCATATTACTTAATCTCGAGCTAATTAAAATCCCCTTCGAAGGTAAATCCTAATTCTCAAATTCATATTCAGTTATGATCAGACACTAAATAGATAAAAGCCAAACAAGATTAAAACCAAAATTAATATTAATTATAACTAAATAATGAAATTAAAGTTTAATCCACCTATAAGTTCAAAGCTATTCTAGGTTGCAAAGGAAAATTAGCCAAACATGGCTTTAATCCAGATCACAGCAACAACAATAAAAATTCAGATTCAGAGCCACAAGGAAAATCAAAGGCATAAAGAAAATAACAGGGAAGAGGATGATACAATTGAAGCACTGATTAAATCATGCCCAGCGTCCTCTGTTTTCTCTTTCAGTCCGTGGCACTGTTTCTGGATGATGCTCGCCGGCGACGGTGAAGGTGAAGGTGTCGCCGGCGAGGAAGAAGAGTGAACAAAGTGGAGAAGGATGACCCCGCGCGCTAATGCTCTGTTCTTCACTCTGCGTCTCCAGTCCGAATAATGACGATGATGCTTTTTCAAAAAAAGTCCAGCCGCCTCTGTTCTTCCTTACTCGATTAGGTCTTCCTTTCTTTTATTCAATTCAACGTGGGCCCCATCCATTCAATTGCAATTCAATCTCAATTGCCGAATCACCTCCTGTAGCTTCTTCTATTATGAAAAAGATAATAATAATAATAATAATAATAATAATAATAATAAAACTAAATTTTTATTTCTTCTTTTCTTTTTATTTTTCTTTTTATTTAAAGAAAACTTCCTCTTATTATTATTTATTTCCTAAACTCAACAATCTTTATTTTAAATTGAAATCCCTCAAATAATGCATCCAAATTGATATCTATTAAAATCTTAATAAAATCTCTTTAAATTAGTAATAATGACTTCTCAAATATATTAAAATATATCTCAAATCTATTAAAAATGAGAAGTCATCATGAATCATCTAAAATAATTTATATTTTCTTTTCTTTATAAGAAAAATAAACTTCTTAATTTGGTATAGATGATTTTTCAAATTAAGAGTTTTTTTTTCTTTGAAAGCAAAATAAAATGAGAATTTGTTCAGAGGAGTCAACCAACTATGATTACAATGTGCCAAATTGTTTTATTTTAATTGAACAAAATCTAGATCAAGTCATTCTTCTTGAAGATAGAAGAATTTTTCCTTTTTCACAGTTATAAATCCCACATCAATTATAATTTATTTAGGATAAGTTTTTTCCCAACATTTATTTAGGGTAAAGTTGGAAAAATATTCAAATATTCTTGCCAACGGAATACTTATTATAGACGAGCCCAATGATAAAGGCTATCAATATCTTTAACATTTGATGTATTTTATTCCTTGATATAAAAAATGGGAAAAATGGAGAAAAATATCATTTGAATTATCAAAACCCCAAAATGTCTACCAATTAAATTAACAAAAGAATATAAAGGTCATCAAGGATGAATATAAGATTTTAAAGTTTGAGGGTTTTTACCAAAATGGCCATCAAATTTAAAAAAAAAAAAAGCGGTAAGAACCCAAGCTGCTAATTGCTATTCTGAAGGTGTCATTACTTATATATACTCAAGTTGTCAATGGTGCCCACCTCTAATAAGGGTATCAGGCATCGTTAACAAGTTGAATATAGGCAATAATAACTTGAGTATAGCAATTAGAAACTACCCCTATGAGGCGTCATTGACAACTTGAGTATAAGCAATTAATAACTTAGCTATAAAGATTGACAACTTGAGCTCCCAAGTCGTCATCTTCTATGCTCAAGTTATCATTCTCTATACTCAAGTTGTCAATGATCTTGTAGGAGTATTTTTACTAATTGTCATACTCAAGTTATTATTTCCTATACTAAAGTTTCCAATGATGCCTGATAGGAATCGTTGACAACTTGAATATAGGCAATAACTAGTTTAGAATAGCAATTAGCAAATTGAATATAGAGACTTCTCAAATATCAATCACTTTGACCACCCTTCTCCAACCTTGACCTATCCTCCTCCTCCGATGTCCACCTCCACTGCTCACTACCTCCCCTTTGGCATCGCCTTCTATCTCATCTTCTCCCTTCCTCGATAGCTATACCATCAATGGTGCAAAACACAAACATAAACCCAGCCACAACCATAAATCAGATCTCAAGAGAAAAATAGAGAGATAGAGAAAGAGAAGCAAAAAAGTATGTTTTAAACCCAGCCACAACCATGATTTGAGGCTAATTCATTTTCTTAAAGGGTTTTCACTTATCCTAATAAGTATGTTTCTCGATTCAAACTTATGTTCTTCGTTTTTACTAGGGCAAGGTCGTTTACCACCTCAACTAATAGATTATTGGTTTTAACTCCTGCTTCGTTTTTACTAGGGCGAGACCTTTTACCACCTCAACTAATAGATTGTTGGTTTTAACTCCTGCCACTTTGTTTCTTTATTTATCGTTTGTTTTATATTTCTAAACTAACGATGACTCATATTTATCTTATTAATTAGTTGCTATCGTATTAGTACAAAACTTGAGGGTGCATGTATATATAGTCAAAATCAAATATCACAATTTGTGATAAATGCAAAGTTAAATAATTAAGGAAATATAACTTTTTTAATAGGAAATTAATTCAAAGAAGATCTTGCCCTTTCAAAACTCTACAATTTAAAAACAATCCTTTATTAATCAATGTAAATAAGTCTACCTAAAAAAGCTATAAATAAATGTAATGTTAACCCTTCGGAATCACAACTATTAATTAAAATACATCTTCCGATTCTAAATATAAGACAAAGTTGACTTATTTTGGGGAGATTAATGAAGCTAAATGAGTTACTTAATCATATCATATGTTGTGTATCCTTAGATTATATATCACTTTATTAGTCAAACTAATTAGTTTGGAGAAAAAAATCAAAATAAAAATCCTCTAAAGTAATTTAATAAACTTTATTAATCTCTCCAAAAAAGTCAACTCTATCTTATACTCTCTTCGATCCTAATTATATGACCGGATTGACTTTTATTGGAGAGATTAAGAAAGATAAATAAGTTACTTAATCATATAATATGTTGTGTATCTTTAGATTATATATTAGTTTATTAATCAAATTAATTAGTTTAGAGTAAAAAATAAAAATAAAAATACTCTAAAGTAATTTAAATAGCTTTCTTAATCTCTCCCAAAAAAAGAACTTCCGCTTCTTATAATTAAAGCAGGAGAAGTAAGTAGTTTACCCCAAGGCTTCTCCTAAAGTTACATTTTCTACAAGTTTATTCATAGCTTTCTCTCTTTCTCTTGTTTTTCAAAGTCTTGCTGACAGCAATAATACTTCTACATTAGTTGTAGACATTAATTCTGGAAAGCCAATCTTCAAACATTTTTTGGAGTCTTTTTTGAGGTAAAAATTAATTTCATAAAATATTTAAGTTTACTGATAATTATTAACCATTACATATATGCATAGCTTTTCACATAGTTCCGAAAATGACTGTATAACTATTATTTAGGAAATCGATCATGCTGGAGCTGGAGGATTGTGGGCAGAGCTTATCGACAATAGAGGTAAAACCGGCCATTTCCACATTCTCTCTCTAATTAAACTAATAAATATTTTTCTTCTTTAAATTATTTATAATCACGCTTACAGACTACTTGTTATATTGACGGTTTAGGTTTTGAAGCTGGTGGCACAACACTGCCCACAAGCATTTCTCCGTGGACTATAATAGGAAATAGATCAAACATTAGTGTCCAAATTGAACCTACCTCCTTGTTTTCTAGCAATAAAATGGCTGTCAAATTGGATATCCATTGTTCTTCTCATGCTACTTGCCTTAATGGTGTTGGTCTTTCTAATCCTGGTTTATGGGGCATGGTAATAAGCTTCTCTTCTCCCCCCGAATGGAAGCAAATACTCTCATTTTTCATTTTTTTTAAAATTTTCTCCTCAATATCTCATCTCCATTAGATAATAAAATAGATCATTAGAATTTAATATTTTATAAATTAAAATTCTTTATTTTGTCTGTGTTATAGTTACAAATTGTGCATATTAGATTCTTAACAATTTGAATTTTTTGTTTATGTTTATAGTAATAATTTTATAAAATATTAAATTTAAACCATCCATTTTTTAATCTAAGGATGGATATGGGATTCTTAGAAGATAAAGAGAAAGAGAAAAAGGAGGAACACAAATGTCTGCATGCGTGCATGTACATGTGTGTGAAGATCTAATTGTTCAATTATATATATAACATCAATTATATTTTGATACTTTTATATTCCTTGTTCTTCTTTGAGAATGTTGAGCAATGGAAGGAATATATAGTTGTATTTTATCTTCGTTCTTTGAGACCTGGTAAATTAAAAGTGGCATTTAGAGGAGCAGATGGAAAAGAATTGGCTTCAAATAAGATCAAGTAACTAAACACTAATACTTTTATATACCTTATAATTTATTTTTTATATAAATTATTTTATTTTTTTCAGGACTCTTCCAACTGATGTTGCAAAGTGGCAAAGGTTTGAAACTATTCTAAGAGCTAAAGCATCAGATGTCAAAGCAAGCCTTCAATTGACAATGGACCAAAATGGAACTATTTGGTTCGAACAGGTCTCAGCAATGCCCCTTGACACATAGAAGGTTTTGAAAATTTGTTTAACTTATATCTTTAAGCATAATATAAAGAGATTATAATTTTTTTTTTTAACATTCTATACTTTTAATTTTTAATTAGGGACATGGTTTTAGAAAAGACGTTTTTCAAAAGGTGGCTGACTTGAAACCAACGTTTTAGATTTCCTGGTAAGCAGAGTTATGGAAAATACTTAAATTTAACATGTTTTGTCAAATTCAATTTTTTGTTTAAAATATAATCTAACTTTTCCCCCGAATAGGTGGTCGTTATGTTGAAGGTGAATATTTGAAAAATGCATTTAGGTGGAAGAACACCATTGGACCTCGGGAGAAGCAGAGACCTGGTCACTTTAATCATATAATTAAATTAGGACTTATTTTTTTTTCAAAAAAACAAATTGCTCCTATATTATATATATATATATATATATATATATATATATATATATATATATATAAAAGTTATAATGCAATCAGTCTCTATACAATATCAAAACATTTGTGTTTCAATTTCTCTCTGTATTTTTTTTTTTTTTTTTTGGAGTTGATATTGTATAATGGCATCAGAAAGCATATGGTCAATATTATACACAGATCTGTTGACGTAGATGTCAACGCACATTTGGAACATTTGAAGGAATGAAACAAGAATGTCAATGACCCTTTTTCCTTAGTAGCTAGATTCTGCATCACATTTTATTTTCGATCGGTGATATATAACACTTGTTTCGCCTGGCTCGCCATAATAAAAGGTTCATCTCCAAAACTTCTACTATTGACATCGACTAATGTAAATCCTAGCCGATCGATCTGAACACCATTATTGACATTAACCCACTTGCATTTGAAAATGAGAAATCTAATTTTAACATAGTCCACCTCCCAAATCTCTTCAATAACCCCATAATATGGCATGACTGCCAATTTAGGCCTCTTGTTTTTCGAACTGGAGAAGTGTATAGATTCAGCCTCTAACATAACACCACTGTTCTGGACGGTGCTCCTATCATCTAGGGACTTCGTGTAAAATTTATAAGCATTGATCACATACGAATTCCAACTTATGACATCAACCTCAAGACCACGTGCTAACCATTTGATTGTATTAGAAACACATTTCTCTCCCTCAACCTTTTATTTGAACCAGTTTGCAAAAGTTCTTATGCTTCCTAATCAACATTTGTTTGATCATTCGATGATTTTCTTTCCTTTGACTTCTTTATGTGCAACTATTCGCTTGAACTTCATCAACATTATTCAAGATGTATAAGTGGACTTGTGACAATTCATCAGGATCCACACTCTTTACTGAAGCCCCTCGTTTACCCCCTTCGGCATGCTGACGTTTAGGAAGCCCAATATGTCTTACTTTGGCCAAATAATTTTGACAAAATTCCATGGCTTCTTCAGAAACATATTTCTGAACAATTGATGCTTTTGGCCGGTATGCGTTCTTCACTACCCTTTTAGGAATTTCATAGATTTTTCAATTAGGTACATCCACTGTAAATGGATAGGGCCACACAACTTCATCTCCCTCACTAGATGAACAATTAGATGAACCATGATGTCAACAAATGTAGGAACAAAAAGCTTCTCAAGGTGGCACAAGATAAGATATCATTTATTCTTCAATTCATCCAACTTTTCAATCTCGAACCTTACTACAAACCGCATTGAAGAAGAAACAAAGTTTAGTTAAAATGTGTTGAAGATCATATCTGGTGATGCCTCGAATAGCTACTAGGAGTAGCTGTTGCATCAAGACATGACAATCATGAGACGTTTGGCCTACTAATTTCATGTCTTTTATCGATACAAGCCTCTTAAAATTTGAAGAATACCCCGAGGGAACTTTTGTGCCATGTAAACACTCACAAAAACTTCATTTCTCATCCTTAGACAAAGTATGAGAAGTCGGGGGACAATAAGTTCTCTTCCCATATGGCCTTGGATGTAAGTCTTCACATATTCCCATTGCTTGAAATCCAATCTTGCCTTTACACCATCCTTGGAACTACCTTGTATGTTGAGAAGCGTGCCAACAATACTATCACATACGTTTTTCTCCACATGCATGACATCAATATAGTGTCTCACATCAAGATTGCGCCAATATGAAAGATCGAAGAATACAGATCTCTTTTTCCATATATTTGTTTCTTTTCTACTCTTTGCAATCTTACCTAAGATGACACTGATATTTTTCACCTTTTCATAAACTTACTCCCCAGTCAATGCCACTGGAGCATCTTCATACTCTTGGCCACACACAAAAGGCTTTCTTTAATCGACGATATGGGTGGCCCCGTCTAAGAAATCTCCTATGTGAAAGTGGAGCTTAATCACCAAGAGGGGGGTGAATTGGGGATTTTAAAAAATTCTTCCAGAAAAGCTCTGTTTTTCGAAGACTAAAACAGAGTAGACTATGGAGTAGAGAAGAATAGCAAGACACAAGGAATTATACTGGTTCGGTCCAATCTCTTGACCTACGTCCAAATTCCCCGACTCTACGGGTTTTTCACTATCACAATTGATTACACACTCGCACTCAAGAGTAATTCTCTCACTAGAACTTACTCCCCCTTACAAGTTGTAATCAATGAACCCAATCACCAAGTCCCCCGACTTGTGATTCTTTACAATAAATGATATTCAAGATGAAAAACTCTCTCTAAGAGTGGATAATGATAAACACTGAAGATTGAATGTATCAACAGATACTTAGTACAGAAAGACTCAAGAATAGATGAAGGCTTTAATGATTTTCGCTTTCTGAGGTCTTAGTTCTTTAGAGAAACTGAATGCTACTCTATATATACTAAGAGAGCATTAGATGACCGTTGCCAGCTCCATATATCCGTTCAGACTTGGATCAATTCGAAAATCTAGCTGTTGAGTCCTTAGTTGCCGAATATAGTCATTGAGAGAACTTTAATTGAATATTTGAATGTTGGCTCCAAGAGAATATTTCCCATGCTGTTATGCTTAGTGGAGGACAATGTATAATGTTCTCCACTGCTTCGAATGATGGATGCTAGCTTTCTGCCTTGGAGAATGGTTGTGCAACTTTCTAGGTTGTCATCATTTTGTTTTGTATGGGAGATATAATAAAATATTGCAAGTTGTCGAGTAGTTGTTTTAATATTTATCAAAACAAACTTTGATCTCCCCGAAATCTCATGAGCAAACTGGTTAAACATATTTGGGAATACGAGAGAATTAATAATGGGAAGTATTAAGATCAAACATGAATGTTTCACAAATCCGTCGATTTGAATTTCAAATTCTACGACTCATACTTGAGTATGTTATTCTATACTCGAGTGTGTCACTGTGCACTAATGTCTATACTTGAGTATGAAGAGTGATACTGGAGTATGATTCTTACAGAGAGCATTACGTGACTTAAGCTTTGGACCATGAGGAGTCATACTCGAGTTTGTCATTACATACTCGAGTATGAACCTTTTAATATGAAAATAAGTTTAAGTCCAAAGTCTCTATACTTGAGTATGTAGATCTATACTTGAGTATGCAAGTCTTTCAAAAAGAAATAACTTTTCGTATGTCCTATACTTGAGTATGTACAGCCATACTCGAGTATGAAATTATTTTGAAAGACTCTTTGAAATCTGTTTCACGACCACACTTGAGTATGTAAAGTCATACTTGAGTTTACAAAGCTTTGGGGAAAGAAGAATATCTTTATGTATGACTCATACTTGAGTGTGTGACTGCATACTTGAGTATGCTTATATATGAAACTTTTGTAACTTTCTGTAAGACGAATACTTGAGTATGCACATGTATACTTGAGTATGGATAGGCATGTGAGAGATTTGAAAGCTTTTTGTTCAGACTATACTCGAGTGTGCATTCATATACTCGAGTATGATTAATCTTAAAAGAAACGTTAGATAGCCTCCGTAGGTTCCATACTTGAGTGTACATTTGAATACTTGAGTTTAGAAGACTTAGACAAATATTCAAGTAGTCTTGCAGTGATCTATACTTGGAGTATGCAAAGTCATACTCGAGTGTAGCTTGGTGTAAAACTTAGAGTGCTCTCTCGTGAGGACTATACTTGAGTATACCCATGGATACTTGAGTATAGTTCAGTTTAATCAAATTTGTGCAATTCTCTCGGTAAGTCCATACTTGAGTGTAGATTCCCATACTTGAGTATGGCTTTGACAGCAAGTTTTTAACATTCTTTAAATTGTGTTTACAATTGTCAGTTATCATCAAAAACATATAGAGAACTAACACTATGTCCAAGATAAACCGTCTTTCTTCCATGTTAAAGTTGATGGTAGCATGTGCCTTCTTCACAAACCGGACATGCTCTATGGCCTTTTACACTATACTCTGACAAGTTCCCATATGCTGGGAAGTCGTTTACAGTACAAAATATTATGGCTCGCATTTTAAAGACCTCCTTCTTGAAAGAGTCAAAAAACATCGACACCTTCTTCCCACAACTCCTTCAAGTCTTCGATCAAGGGCTCAAGGTAAACATTGATGTCATTTTCGGGTTGTTTTGGTCCCGAAATCAACATAGATAGTATGATGTATTTTCGTTTCATGCATAACATAGGAGATAAGTTGTAAATAATCGTGAGCAGGCCATGAACTATGTATGCTAAGGCTTCCATAGGGATTCATGTCATCTGTGCTAAGGGCAAGCCTAAGGTTCCTAGATTCTTCGCCGAAGTTCGGAAATAATTGATCAATTTTCTTCCATTGAGAAGAATCGGCGAATGTCGAAGCTTTCCATCAGAAATCCTCTCATCTGCATGCCACCTCAAATTTTTTGCATCATTCTCATTAGTAAACAACCGCTTGAACCTTGGTATGATTGGAAGATACCACAACACTTTTGCATGCCCCTTATTTGACTTGTACCTTGTGGTTTCACATATCGGACAATTCTGCTTCTCTTCAAACTCTTTTCTATACAATATGCAATCATTCAGGCATGCATGAATTTTTTTGTACTCCATCCCCAGTGGACAAAGTATTTTCTTAGCATCATAGTATCGATATGACAATACTTTATCATTCGGAAGCATGTCCTTAAAAGCCTCAAGCATTTCACAAAAACTCTTGTCGCTCCATCCATGACGTGCCTTCAAGCTTACCAATTTCAATAGCGTTCAACAATTGGTATTTTTTACACCAGTGGTATAGCGGGGTCTTTGCATCACTACACATATTACCATATGCATGTGATTGATCAAAAGCCTCTTCTCCTACATCACAAATAATGTCCTCTATGTGATCATCCATATCCGTGTCATTATCATCAAAGCCACTTCCCTATGTTGAGACCCACTTGGCATTTTTTCACCATGCCATACCCATACTGTATAGGTCTTACAAAATCCTTCACAAATTAAATGTGTGTGTATAACTTCAAAACTTAGTCGCCTCTCATTCAAACATTCTACACAAGGACAATAAAACTTCCCACTATCATCATGGGCATTTCGTTTAGCAAATTCTATAAATTCCCACACCCCATTCTGATATTCAACACTCGTCCGTAAAGCATTTATCCAACTGTGATCCATAGTAGAATTCCTATAGATGGAAAGATTTAAGACACATAATCCGAAAAAATTGAAACTTGCATATAAAATAAGGCAACTCCAAATGCATATATATGCTCAATGTCGTTATGTCTTTTTTTTTTAAACGGAGAAACTTTCCCATTAAATGCATAACGAAGAATCACTTTTGGTCATAAATGTATCACATGAATCAAAGAAGCAAAATAAATGCATGACAAGGAAATTAAATGCATCGCATGAAGGTCTTGTGGACTCACCGTAGCATATAAATTCAAATGCGTTTGCCGAGTCTTTTCTTTTTCCGCCACGAACGTTGATGTTGACAACAAGAGTAACCTAAAAACACTTGTTGGTCAGTTGGGTAGGTCTAAAGTGCAAATATAATCTTCAAAATACAGTATTCATTAACAACAGAGAAACCCACAAGAACATTTCATCGATTTTGTTCAACCCATGAAAAACCCAGAACGATAAAGTAGTCAACTTAGCAGTAGGGGATGAAGTATGAGGAGGAGATGAAGCTTCGGGAAGAGTAGAGACATGTACAAGCTTCACCGGCAAAGAGATGAAGGTTTCCTTGACATCACTCACAACCTTCAGCTCATCAGTTGGGAGAGGGAGAGGTGCATCAATGATCACCTTTTCAACTGACACTCTAACTTCATCATTAGCCATTTGTTAGTGATGTACAGTTGATCCCAAGTTGTGGACAATCCCTTTTACAACTAATCGTCTATGAGGTTCTGCCACATACAAGTCACAAGGTTGCTCTGACTGTCCAACAATGCAGCTCCTTCTAGTGCTCTGCTGCATAAGTGCAGGTGAATGTGTGACGGGAACACTGGTCTCTAGACGAGAGATCAAAAGTAGCTTCATTTCATTCATTTCCTCCTTTATCTGGCTCAGTTGGGATTGAAACATTGCAATCAAGGAAGCTTCTTGAGTCGCCGCTTTTTTCTTCGCTTCCTCCCGGCAACCATACTTTGTTTATGGCGTTTGGATTTACCAAAAGTATTGCTTTAGGCCTACCCGTCCTCCAATCCCCCTTACATGCCCCGAGTGATCCCGTTTTCCGGTCGCAACGATCAGAACATCATTCCTCCCGTCCGACACAAAAGATCCCTCTGCTTCTTTCTTTTTAAGATATTCCTGTAAGATACAGATAATGAGAAGCTTAGTAATGAAACATGTTTAGTAACTAAAAAATAATAATAATGATACTTACAATTCTTTTAGCAACTAGACGAGTTAGTTCACTCATATAGGTGCCGCTTGGCTTTTGCCGAATATACAACCACAACTCCTCACAACGTATTGGAGATGACTGATCAACTATTGCAGAAGGATTGTATTCCACTTCATCTTCCAATCTCTTCCACTTGGCCGCCATCAATTCTTTTTTGGCCTTTCCATATCTGCCACGAGAAGCTCTATGCGGGCAATCATTCTTTCTCCCAATCTCTTGTGCTTGTTCCCTTCTTTTCTGTGAATCAGAATTGAAAACAACTATTAATTATGAATTCCAGCCATCTCACTAACAGAAATTAGAGAACTTCTGCTTAATATGAACCTCAAACATTAGTCAAATTCACTTCATCAAGTTTCAACATTTTATTTAAGGAAGATGTAGAATTGTAGAAGAAATTGGGAGAAACAGAGGAAAAGGAGTTGCAGAATTGCTACCAACTCAGTCAATTCATTCATTCATCACAACTGGTTCTTATACATATTAGACTAACCTCTTATATTTATTTAGAGGCTTGACTCTTAAGGCCCAATAACAGCTTGCACCGAAACCATTACACAATTAACATACTAACTAACTAACAAACAACAATGTCTAACCACTACCTACTATAACATAACTAAGACTATAATAATGACTTGCTTGACTCTTATGCCATTATTATTTCCCTAATTACCTACTTAGTATTTTACCTTTTCACAGTTTACATATCAGACTTGCATAGAACTAAGACATGCTCCTTTGATGCAGGACAAAGGCAGGAAATGTATACTTATATTCACACACCAAACCATTTAACTAACAGGATTAGATGAACACAATAACATCACATATCCGCACAGGTTAATAAGCAAACAAAAGGGCAAACAAAACTAAATATAAACTCACCAAAGCTTCAGGAGTGGTCCGCAGCTGAACAAATTGTTGCCAAGTTTGTTCATTAAGAAATGTGTACTTGTCCCAAGGATTAGGGCGAGGCTCACCACCAGCTGGAACCTCGGCAAAAATATATTTGTTAGCTAGATAGGTCTTAAACTTCCTCCAGTGATCAGCATAATACGACAATGTCTTGTTTTTCAATTTCTGACAGTCAGGAACAGTGTATATAAGACGGAGAGTGTCCCAAATAGGATCCTTTACTGTGCGATCATCGAAATTTTTCCACCCATATGTCAAGATGCTAACCTTGCTACGTTCTAGATAGCCAATAAAACTATTATATTTGTTTTTATTAGGACCGAAAGGTTCCAAATTTTCATCAAACTGAGTCTTGAGCTTTGACCCAGAAGTCCGACTTAGGGATACATCCATCATTCGTGTGCCTCTTCTACCATGGCGTGCAGGGCAGTTACGAGGCTGACTGTGAAATGAACAGGGTTCGCTCTGGCTCACACTAGTCACACCAGTAACTGGCGTTCCAGGAACAGAACTAGAATTATTTTCATCGTTCATTTTCAAGACAGGAAGAGAGGAATGCCTGAGAAAATGAGAGAGTAACAGAGGCTAATGGTACGTGGGCGAGGAAGAGAGGTAATGCAACAGGAAGGGTTTCGCAATGTGAACAGAGGTTCTTCAGTGAGAGTAACGAAGGTTTCGCGTGAAGAAAAATGTATTTGGCGCTTAATTTTTACGACCGGATATAGAAAAAGACGGCCTTAATGTTTAACATTTAAGACCGGTCATATTAAACTCCGGTCTTAAAAGTAATTAATAGTTTGTTTAATTTTCTTCAATAGTGTTGCACGGCCACATTTTAAGTCCGGTCTTAAAATATTTAACTTTAAGACCGAACAAATTATAAGACGGTCTTAAAAGTTAAGCTTTAAGACCGGTCCTTATAAAACTCCGGTCTTAAAATTAATTAATTTTTTGTTTAATTTTTTTCTATATTTTGTACCTGGCCTCATTTTATGTCTGGTCTTAAAAGAATAACTTTTAAGACCCATTATTAAATATGTGCGGTCTTAAAAATTTTATACCTTTATATTTAAATTTTTCCTTATTATTTTGGACATGAGAAAATATAACTCCGACTATATGCGATTTCTCTATAAAGTAATTGATATTTCAATTTTCTTAATAACATTTTTAAGATGGTTGTTTTTTAAACCTATTCGAATAATATATTTAAGACCTACGAAAAAATGACCCAGTCCAAGAAGTTCTTTATATTTACAAAACTGCCACCAGTCATACCTTTAAGACCGGGGCGTCGATACTCCGGCCTAAATGAGGCGGTCTTAAAACCCTTTTTTGCACTAGTGCCATCTCTTACAATAGGAAATGGACGAAGTATTATGATTCGAGCCTATTTTGATGTAGCTTTTAGAGAATGACTTTTGAGATTTACGAGGTAAAAATAGCTTTTAAAGAATAGCTTTTAGGATTTACGAGGTAAAAATGACTTTTCGAGAATAGCTTTGAGATAAAAATGATAGTATTTGGATATTGTTATTAGAATAGCTTTTTAATGGTTAAATTTACCAAAAATACATTAGCTTTTGGTATAATTGTAAATAAAGGATAAGGTTGTATTTTAAATATTATAAACATTATATTTCATAATAAATACCAAAAATTACATAAATTTGTGTACAAAATTAAAATAGTTAAGGGTATTGAAAAAAAAATACTTCATGATCTTAAAATTTTATTTTAGGATATTAAAAAATATTTCGTGATACCGATCGGTACTAAAAAGATACTTAAGGGTATGGAAAAAAACTTCATGATCTTGAAAATTTAATTTAGGATATTGAAAAAATATTTCGGGGTAATGACCGATCTTGAAAAAATATTGACGGGTACTAAACAGATTTTTAAGGATATTAAAAAAATATTTCATAGTAATGACTAATCTTGAAAAAATATTTCGTGGGACCGAAGGGTACTAAAAAAAATACTTAAGGACACCGATTGATGCGAAAAAATACTCGATGATGGCAGAGGAAAGAGAAAAATATGAAAAAAAAATTGTTTTTTTCCTCTAAAACCTAGGTTTTGATGCAAAATAACTTCGGACAAAAATGAGGGTGTTTGGCAAATTTATGGCAAAATCTAGATTTTGATTTGGAATAGCTTCTAGCAAAAATAGGGGTGTTTGACAAACTTGTGACAAAACATAGGTTTTGTTTCCAAAACCTAGGTTTTAATTTCCCTCAAACAAAGAAAACGACCTTTTTAAAAAAAAATATATATAAAAAGGGCCAATTTTTAGTGTGGTTATATAGAAGGCACTAAAAGTGAATCAAGATCATTTTTTTTATATACAAAAGAAAATACATTAAGTAAAGAACATAAAGAAAATTACACAGGGGAATTAAATCCCAGTCTCTCTTGAAAAATCAGCGATCTTAAAAATTCAGGGCACGAGTCCCAAAATTTAGAGTGAGATATTCCTTGTTTAGCAAGCATATCCGCCACCGATTTGCCTCTCTGTGAGTGTAAATGAATTCCACATCCAAGTCTCTCCTTCGAAACTCTTGAATATTCCGAATGTGAGTGTAATGCGCGCTTGTGGACTATCAATCAAAAGCTCAATAAGTTCTTTGGCATCCGATTCTACAGTAAGACATTTAAGCCCTAGCTCCCAAGCAATAGATAATCCCTTTAAAATAGCCCATTCTTCCGCTTCTATCACCGAACACAAGCCCAAAGAGTGAGGAAAACCAGCCACCCATTCTCCTGAATGGTCTCGAAGCACACCTCCACAACCAGCCCTTCCAGAGACTCTCATAACAGCACCGTCAACGTTCACTTTTGTCCTACCCATGGTCGGAGGTCTCCAACTATTGGAAAACCCATGGGACAAAGGCAGGAGGGAATGGTCCTCCTGGGAGATAACAAAACTCTTCCAAATCTTTCGAATAACTTCTGCAGGGTTAATTGGTTTAGTAAAGTCATCATCAAAGATTGACTTGAAAATGGAGCTTAATCACCAAGAAGGGGGTGAATTGGGGATTTTAAACTTTTTCAGAAACTCTGTTTTGAGTTACAAAAACAGAGATGAGCAGAGAGTAGAGAAGAAGAACAAGACACAGATTTATACTGGTTCGGTCCAACTCCTTGACCTACGTCACGTCCCCAGACTCTCTGGGATTTTCACTATCACAATTGATTACACACTCTGTACTCAAGAGTAATTCTCTCACTAGAACTTACTCCCCCTTACAAGTCGCAATCAATGAACCCAATCACCAAGTCCCCAGACTTGTGATTCTTTACAATAAATGGTTTACAGATAAAAACTCTCTCTAAGAGTGGATAATGATAAGCACTGAAGCTTTGAATATCAAAAGACACAATACAAGTGAAAACAGAAAGGTAGTTGAAGAACTTTGAATGCTATGCGTTTTCAGCAGGTGTGTTAGTTGAGAAGACTTGAATGCTGCTCTATATATACCAAGAGAGCATTAAATGACCGTTGTAATCTTCAATATAACCGTTGCCTTCATTAGACAAGGTTCTGGTTTTGCTTTGGTCTTCTTCTCTTTCTAATCTTCACTTAATCTAGTGCGAAGTTCGAGTTGACTCTGCGAATTAATCCGTTGGTGGAGCAGTTCTTTGGATGTGGAAAGCATTCTTTAATGCTTTGCAAGTGTGTGCAGATGCATTACCCAAAAGTATGCAACTTTCTCGGGTTTTGCATTTAATGTCCGACATCACTTTTTGCTTTTGCTTTAAACCTTCAATAAACATTCTCTAATTCATCGCAACTCACTAAAAAAATGGTTAAACATATCTAGGAACATTATAGAATAATCATAGAAAGTATTAAGATCAAACAGAAGGTTTTACAAAATCGTAGAATTTGAAATTCGAAGACGCGTTGAAACCTCGAGGTTTGTTCTTCAAACCTCGAGTTTTGGACAGTAGCATGTAAAGTTGATTTAAGTCCAAAACATCAAAACGGAGGTTTCCACCCAAAACCGGAGGTTTTCAAACCGCAAAAAGCGTCGGCTCTCTGTTTTGACAAAACATCGAGGTTTTATCGAAACCTCGAGGTTTCATTTGAATATGAAACCTTTGAAAAATCATTTTGATGAGATTTGCCGTGATCTCCCAAAATAACCAGATTAGACAATGATTTGTAGTATAATGTAACTCCGGGTCGTTTCTCTCAAGGAATTTGCGTGGGTTTAATGCAACGGCGAAAAAAAAAAATAACGAAATTGGGGTTTTTGATTCAAAACAGATTAAAACGAAATTAAACAGAAACTAATCCGAAATATGCAGAAACAGATTAAAACGAGATTGAAACAGATTAAAACGATCAACCCAACGTTTGGATTCCAGAAACTTCCTTCATCGAACGAAATATAAACGAACTCGCGTTTGGTTCTCGACGAACCGAAATCTCTGCGTTCGTCGTAAATCCTCGACTAGACGATCGCCTAGAATCGTCCGAACAATGGTGTCTCACCGTGCAATCGCACAAAGCAACACTCTAACCTAGTTCGAACTCAGTCCTTGGGATGAACCAAACAGAATATTAAATCTAATATTCGAACTATTTCCAGAATTCGAATCCGATAAGATGAAAACAGAAACGAGTAAAGTACCGATCAAGCACGAGTTCTCTGGACGAATCATGGAACCTCCAACGTTGGGTTAATCACAGAAGTTTAGCCGAGCATGGCTAAACAAAACGCAGAAGAAAAGATGAAAAATGCGAAGAACACGAAGAACATGAAGAACACTTCGTAGAATTTGAAAACTCCTATTTTGATCCACCAAAAGCTAAAAACGTGAATACCATAATGTTTGTGGCTGCGCCACACTTAACCTAAAGTGGAAAACGAAAATGGGGCTCCAATCCAATTCAGCCCAAAACAGAAAATAATAAAAAACGGGTTTTGATTACAAATTCAAGCCCAATTAAAATTCCGACTTCGGCTCCAAAATCGACCGCCCTCTTGTCCGAATTTGCCCTTCATAGAAATTGTAGCTCTCGAATCATCTGAAATATGAAACAAAAATGAGGCAAATCCGATGTCTGGTTCAAGAGTTATGGTAGGATTAGTGAAGCAATGCAAAACTGAAATTTTATTATTAAAAATGGCTAAAATATAATAAAAGGCCCAAAGCCCAATTAAGTATAAAAGCCATTATTTATTAACTAAAGAGTCCTAAATTACTAATCAAGAGATAAAAAGAAGTGTATGAAATATTCAATTATCAATCGCGCCAAGGCAAACCTAGAGGTTTTTCGGGAAACCGGAGGTTTTCTAAATCGAGGAAAGCAAGAGTGCTCTCGGGTTGGCAAAACCTCGAGGTTTCTCACCAAACCTCGAGTTTTGGTTCAAGTGTGAAAAGTTTGAGTTTTTGCGCCAAAAAAAAAACCGGAGGTTTTGAAGTAAAACCGGAGGTTTCCAAAGCGGGAAAGCACATATGCTCTCTGCTGGACAAACCTCGAGGTTTGTCCTCAAACCTCGAGTTTTCATAATTTTGAGAAAACTAGACTAGACTCAAACCCGGAGGTTTTGAAAACCGGCCAAAACATGAGCTTTCTCGATAGGTCAAAACCTCGAGGTTTCTTACCAAACCTCGAGGTTTCTTACCAAACCTCGAGGTTTCACAAAACTTGTGAAACCCGGAATTTTCATGTTAAAACGAAGCTCGAGGTTTTGGATCACAACCGGAGGTTTTCAAGTGTTCAAAACTTAGGAGACTCTCTATAAGTCAAAACCTCAAGGTTTTACCGAAACCTCGAGTTTTGCATTTTCGAGAAAATGCCGAGAAGTCTCGTGTTATGAAACCTCGAGTTTTCCGAAAACCTCGAGTTTTGCTACCCGTAAACCTTGAGTTCTTCTCTCGTAAGGCCAAACCTCGAGGTTTCGTGCAAACCTCGAGTTTTGCTCGACGAAAGTGAGTTTTACAACATTTGAAAGCAAAACTTCATGATTTGTTTACAATTATTGGAGATCATCAAAACCCTTAGAGAACTAACATGACTCATTCCTCCATAACCAAAGTTTCCATAAGGCAACCCCCCAGATCTTAACCCAATCTTCACTTTGATGTTTACCCAGGCTCTTCTAAAATTTAAACACTCCCCAATGCAACAACGGCAAACTGAAAATTTCCCCAAATATCTCGGATCCAATAACTCAATCCAAATCTTCCTTGCATACTCACAGTCTCTAAGGATATGTAAAACATCCTCATACCATGTCTTACAATAATTACATAAAGGAGAACTCGATGACCAACGACTCCGCCAAGAATTTGTAGGAAGACTTTCATTAAAGGCAATCCACATAAAAATTCTAACTCTTACAACTCCCTGCCACTTCCACACATACTTGAAGATATTATCCCCACAGTTTTGATCAACCCCTTCCAGTAGGTTGTACGCACTACTTACCGAAAAAAGGTCATTACTCGAAGCTTTCCATGATAACGCATCATGGCATGCTTCTTGTCTTGGAGGTAAAACTTAAATTAAAGATCTCAAGATACTAACTGGTAGTATCTGAGATAACCTTTCAAAGTCCCAATCTCCATTTGATACCCAATCAGCTACAACACTGTTAGCTTCCTCCAATGTTAAATCACGGCTACTCACCTCCTGAAGAGGTTTATCTTTGAGGAGCCATCTATCAGGAAAAAAAATTTAACAGTTAGACCATTCCTCACATTCCAATCAGAACCTTTCAACACCAAATCCTTTTGTCCAACAATAAATTTCCAGAGGGGAGAATCCCCCTTTTTAATCTCAAACAAATCATATTCTGCTCGTAACAAGTATTTGGCTATTAATACATCCGCACACAGGCCTTTAGACCTAGTAAGCAGCTTCCAAGTGGTTTTGGCACCACATGCTTTATTAAAGAGGAAAGCCTTTTAAACCCAAGACCCCCCTATTCTTATCAAGAAGGATCTGAGACCAACTTATGGGGTGGTAACCATAAGAAGAATCATTTGTGACCCCAAATAAACTTCCTTTGAATCCTCTCTACTTCTTTGCAAATTGAAATCGGGATAAGAGAAGCTTGCATAGGATAAATAGGCAAAGCACTAATGACTGATTTAGCCAAAGTAATTCTTCCAGCTCTAGACAAACGTTTTTCTTTCCAAGTGGTGAGTTTAGATCTTACTCTGTCCACAATATAATGGAAAGTTTCAGTAGGCTTTCTTTTCCTGGTTAAGGGGAATCCCAGGTACCTTCCAATGGCAGATGATACATGCATCCCAGTTAAAGCAGCTAAATTCTGTTTCACTTACCTCGGAACCTTAGGGGAGAAAAAAACTGAGGACTTTGACTTGCTAATTTTTTCCCCAGATGTACTACAAAATTTGTCTAAATATGCCATCATACAATTCATTTGATCATCAGTAGCTTCTCCAAACAGAAGAATATCATCCGCAAACATGAGATGAGAAATTGTTGGGCCCTCTTTAGTAATCATAATCGGCTTCCAATGACCCTTATCCACCTCATCACTAATAATATGAGATAATTTATCCATACAAAGAACAAATAATAATGGAGAAATGAGATCCCCTTGTCTCAGCCCTTGCTTAGCATGGAAATACTCAGTTTGTTCACCATTCCACAGGATATTATAAGAAATAGACATAATACATTCAAAAATAAAATTAATGAAATTAGTTTCCATACATGTTTCTTCCAAAACCTGCTTCACAAAACTCTACCGGATTCTATCATAGGCTTTCTCTAAGTCAATCTTCAAAGCCATCAAACCCCTTCTGCCCCTTGCTTTCTTCATGATATGCATCACTTCTTGGCCAACCATGATATTATCATGTATGTGTCTTCCTTTAATGAATGCTGATTGAAAAAGGAGAAATTAAAGAATCCATCAAGAGTCTCAATCTCCCCGTGATAACTTTAGTAACACTCTTGTAATGGACCGAGCATAATGAAATGGGCCTAAAATGACTAACTTCCTCCAAAGCATCTCGTTTTGGTATGAGGGAAATGAGAGTTTTGTTATGATCCTCTAATTTTTGCTGACCAGAAAAAACATTTTTCACAAAACTACAAAAATTCCTACCCACCACATTCCATTTGGACTGAAAAAAATGGGAGGGAATCCATAAAAACCCGGAGCTTTATATGGTCCAATGGAGAATAGAGCTCTCTTAATTTCTTCCTCATGAGGGATTTTAATTAAACCCTGCAGAGAATTTTCCTCCAGAGTTGGGAAAGAGGTAACAGTCTCAATTCTGACCGAGCTAGAATCCTCAACCATATATAGTTGTTTAAGGAAGTCAACCACCATCTTTTTCAACTTTGCTTCATCGTCTATCCATACTCCAATATCATCTTTTTAGCATAGTGATATGGTTCCTTCTCCTCCTTATTGAAGATTTCAGGTGATAGTAACGAGTGTTTCTATCTCCTTTTGTCATCCAATCTGTTCTAGCTTTTTGAAACCATTTGATTTCTTCTAACTTTAGGAGTTGGTGGAGTTCACCCTGTAATTCCTTCTCCAAACCGCAAAGAAAATAAGAACTAGGATAGCTAGGTGTTTTTTGGATACCACCCATTCTAGCAAGTAAAATTCTTTTTTCCTTCTCTACCATGCCGAATACTTCCCTGTTCCAAACAGTTACAGCATTTCGAACCTCAGTTAAGGCTTCCATCAGGTGACCATCATTCCTCCAACATTTGGAAAGAAAGTCATCAAAAGTATCATGAAATAGCCACATTGCCTCAAACTTAAAGTGCCTTTGACTAACAATCTGTTGAGCCGACAAGAAAGAAAGAGACAGGGGATTATGCTCAGAAAAAAGGGTGTAAGGAAGCACCTTAACAATATAGTTATCCATCTGATCAAGGAAAAGACTATTGCCGAGAGCCCTGTTGAGGCGTTTAAATAATTGCTTGTGACCATTGAGTAACGGACCTCTCCAGGTATATAACGGACCCTGCGATCCCAAATCCTAGAGACCACACTCTCTAACTTTTTCGTTAAACCATTGGATTCGACGGAAATTATATCTCACTCCTCCAGATCGTTCTTGAGATGAAAGAATGTCATTGAAATCATCGTAAACAACCCAAGGCTTCGATGAAGATGATGAATAATTGAACAGAGCAGACCAAAGACGTTCTCTGAAATTAGAGTCGGTATGGCATAAATAGCTGTTAGCAAGAAGGGAGGTTTACCCAAAAATTCACCCTCTAAATGAATAAACTGCCTGTCGACAGGGAGAATTTTGGCTGAGATTTCACTCTTTAGCCACAAAACCGCCAGACCACCGGAGAGACCTTCGTTGGGTACCAGGCAAGAAGAATCAAATCCCCATGATAGGAGGGACTTGAAATGGACCTCCTTATTGGTCTTAGTTTTAGACAAAATAAGCATATTGGGCTTGGGCCCAGAACAAATAGACATAATATTTCGTAGGAGTTTAGAGCCACCAACCCCTTGAATATTCCAGTAGAATATACTAATCATTAAGAAAGTTTGATAATAGGCCCAATAACCTCACTGAGACATCTGGGTCTCAGGTACACAAGAGATTCCAGAACCATCAACTAGAATCGCATCCTCACTAGGCTGGCTGGACTCTTGCGACTCAATGATAGGAATCACAACCGGGCCCATTCCATCTCTAGGGTCATGAATCGCTTTCTCCATCTGGCCATCCACTATCTGATCCACATCCACCCCATTACTAACTTCCAGAGTGGGCTCTGAAATGGGTTTAATAATTGGGGTGGGCTTTTCTAATGGAACCATATCCATATTATCCTCTCGTCTATCCTCAACTGGATACGCTAATAACAAAACCTCGTTTGAACCCTTATCTCTAGAACGCTTCTCTGCCCTTTTCCTTATCTCAATTAAATTAAACTCTTTTGTCTCCTTCCTATTTGCTTTATCTGCTCGTTTACCCAACTCCCCTTTATTCGACCGTTTCTACATCAGTACCTTATTAGTGCTCTACTTTTGTTTTTCACGCACTGTTGTGATTTGGTCCGAGGAAACTTGCGCGCCCACCTTGTCAAAACCAGTCGGCTGCGTCTCCTCATCTTTAGCCAAAATGCCATATCGAGAACCTTGTACGACCTTTGGATGTGGTCCCTCCTGTCCTTCCTTCGGTTTACGTGGTCGGTGGACCTTCTTGATAGTCCTCCATTGTTCCCGGTGATCAGCCTTATCTTCATTCTGAATATCAGTCATCGGACCCTGGTCCTCCTTAGCAATTCCTTCGTGATTTTCCTCAGTACTCCTCGTAGTTTTATTTTAACTTGGACAAGTTTCTCCAGAATGCCCATAAATACCACATTTGAAACATAGTAAATGGAGTCCCTCATACTCCAAAAAGAAATCTTCACCATTCAGTCTAAAGCCGAACATCATCTGCTTCCTTAAATATACCAATACACAGATACGAGCAAAATGACCTCTGAGCTGACATGATAGTAATAGCATCTCGGTCATAATATTCCAACCAAAGGTTTGGAACTCTAACCCAAACTGCCACTTTGTCTATCTTCGCTCTTACTGGGATGAAATTAGGCTCCCAAGGTCAAACCGTGAGATAATGATCATATATCATCCAGGGACCACCTGTTAAAGCGTTCAGATAATCCTCTCTGTTGGTTAACTTCGCTACATAATAACCACAACCAATATTAATGAGCAAAACTACACCACGTTTGACCCATAAAGTCTGCAACCGAGCTAGCAAAGCTTTCTACCCAATGGTCTTATCAAGAAGCTTCACTATCACTGCTTTCCTCCATGCTCTGTATAATTGCTTCTTAACTCTGCCAGAAAAAATAAAAGAAGGAAAGTTCCTATGTAAGTCCTCCTCCATCTTACCAATAGGTTCACAATCCTCCTTATCTGTTTCCTCTTCGGACATGTTGTCGTCCGTTGCCTCCTTTACTCCTGGTTCATCCTCCTCATCCGAACTATCCTCATCCCCTGTTTTGCCTTTAAGTTTCTCTGCAAACGAAGGACCTCCTTTGGTGAAGTTTGAGCCTGCCTGGTCAAGCTTTGGCCAATGCCCTGTGGTGACATTTGAATCAAACTTATTCTCACTGTTCTTTATTTTTTTTTGCACTACATTTCAGTTGGTCATCTTCCTCTTTCGAGAGAGGAAGTTGCAGAGAATTGGGAGCCATTTTTTCCTCTCGAGCATATTTTTTTTTGATACAAGGCGATAGGGGAGGGGGATCGAACCCAGGACCTAGGGGGAAATTAATCCCAATACCACTGCACTACTAGAAGTGCTGGTCTCTCGAGCATATTTTATTTGTGCTATATAGTGAATCAGAGCATGGATCTATTTATATCCAAAAAAAAAAAAGCATGGATCTATGAACTCTAAAATTGTCATCAACCAAAAGCCCAACGGATTATCTTATGCCTGCTGAAGAAATAATTTCCCAAGTGATGGACCATATAGCGGACCCAATGAGCTAAACTATAGACATAGAAAGAGATACCCGAAAGTTGGGAAATGAACTCGGCCCAAATAAGCTTGTCTCCTTCATTCTTTTTTTTCGCAAACAAAGATATCTTAAATCTCATCCACTATAAGGATCGCGCGACCTAAAGGTGGATCTGGATTAGTTAAGTGCATAAACTCCTGGATATAAGATGGGCAACCAAAAAAAATTTAAATATTAGGGAAAATTGCAACCAAACCCAATTAACAAACTTAATGACAATTAAGTCCTTTGAAATCATCAAATTGCAATAACTTCAGAAAAAAAACCAGAATGCTATTAATTTCAAACACGATTTGAAACAATCAAAAGGGGTCAGGGCATGGCTATTCATATGGCATGTATAAGATACAAGGTAGGGACCTCATGGAATACAGGCATGGACATGCCTTAGCTGATGTCATGGGTGGATTTGTTAGAGAACAAATAGCACCGAACCGACCCGCCGAGAGACTCCACAAAGATTCATTGTAGAAAGTATCATTGGATATATAAAGTATCTCATCATTTGGTAGTGTAGATCGTCCTGGACTTAAGGATGTCATTGAACACTATGTCCTAGGATTATACTTTGACTGTACAACTCTATCTACATGAAAATGGGGAGAATATTGTACTCTTGGGTGTAACTCAAACACATGAGTATAGATGGACATGCTGAAAGGAGTCACATTCCCCTACAAGGGATTAGTCATTCACAAGGCCGGAAGAGCTTGGATAGCTTATAATTAACTTGGGAGTTTGTCCGAACAGTAAGTGATCATGAAGAGTCATGATCAATTATAGAGTTAGTATAAGAAGATTCCTAGTTCTGTGAAATAGCTACGTTTAGTAAATTAAGAGAGATGATACTCTATCTTTGCTCTCGACTAAATGTGAATGACGATGTGAGGGATGATGCCTGCACGGTATCCAAATATGAAAGGTAGATCACTTGATTAACTCAATTAGTTCTGGGGCCGCAGAGCATTGCCAGTGTCTTATGAGGTCATTAAATAAATTGGGCCGTTAAAGGAGTTTTAATTGGTTCAAGTTTATTTATGTCAGGGACTGATTAGGCCTGATGTGTCACACATAAATGTTATTCTGGATTGCTTAAAATTGGCAAACTTGGGCCAATAATTGTTATTGGGCTTTATCAAGAGTAAATGTGTAATTGTTCTGGAGTAGGAATCCAAGCCCAATTAGGAGGAAAAAGATGTCACATATATGGTCCTGAGTGGGAAATCAGTTTCTCCACAAAAGGGCCCAAATTTGTTGGAAGACCCAATGAGGTCTTAGGCCAAGTTGAATTTGGAATTTAAGTTTGAAATTTTAATTCAAAAGGTCAGGTTATAAAAGATAATTTTGAACTATCTAGTGTGTGTGTGTGTGTATCCAATAATGATTGGATGAAAATAGGAGAAATAATAAATAAGGATTGAATTACAAATGATTTTGAATTTTAGTTTGAAATTTGAATGTGATTCATCATCTTAAATTATTATTCAATTAAGATATAAATGTGATCCATCATCTTAAATGGTTGACTAAATCAATCAATCAAGAAATAAATGTGATCCATCATCTTAAATGATTGATTCAATCAATCAATCAAGATATGAATGTGATTCATCATCTTAAATTCAATCAATCAATTAAGATGTGAATTTAATTCATTATGATTTGGATTTTCCAATTCAAGCTTGAGTTGAGCCTTTCTTGTAAGCATTTAAATTAGGGTTAGACTCTTATAAAGTACTGATTTTTTGTGTGCCCTTGGGTTGCATGTTTTTCTAGGAGGAAAATAAGATGCTTTATACTCTCTAAATTATGGTCATTACCAAAGGTTTAGAGGGAAAGTGCGCCATCCAAGAAAGGCAAGATTCCAATGATCTTGCTCCTACTATTCTTAACCTAATTGCAAGAAACCACCACCTTCTTGAAAAGATAAAAACCCAAGGAAACCAAACCTTAACCTTGTCTTTGCCTACCAAGCATCCAAGGAGTGAGAGGTTTCAAGAGAAGGAATTCCCGTTGCAATCGAGGGATAGCCGTGTACAGGGGCGAAGCTTGGGACAAAAATTTGGGGGGGGGGCCAAATAGTGGCGGGGGATTCAGGGGCAGCGCCCTTGATTTTTTTTTTTTAAAGGAAAGTTTTAAATACATTAAAAAAACAAAAAAATATAAAAAAATACACCACAACATTAGAAGGCAAGAGGCTGAGGTTTAATCTGTTAATTTATGTGATTGTGAATCTTTAGTTCAACCATAAACTTCATGTAATCGAACACCACAACATTGGAAGGCAAGAGACTGAGGTTTAGAATGAAAAATCAATTAACTTCATCCACAGGTGTAGTGTAAAATAAGTAAAAGCATCGTAAAGAATACACCACAAAAGTAAATTTCACTGATAAGCTAAAAATTTCAGGTAATTAGAATGAAATATAGAAAAAAAATGACAAAATTAACATAAATCATACAAGACCCCACATGGAACACAAATTGAATTATAAGCCCCAAAGATATAAAGAGGGGGAAAAAATTTGGGGGCAATTTTACATTATATTAATTTTGTTTTTAAAAAAAATTCTAAACAATTTTTTTTTTTTTTTTTTGGGGGGGCCATGGCCCCCACTAGTCACATATAAGCTCCGTCCCTGGCCGTGTAGATAAATATTAGAGGACATCAACAACATTGAGGTCTTCAAGTGATCTAAGGTAATCCTACTCTCCAATAGTCATGTTATCAAGTTATCATAATCCTCAATATTTGTTTTAACGAGTAATCATGAAATTCATGAATATTATAAATTGTTATGAATTCTCATGAGCACCGTAAAGAGTTATGGGTTTCTGCAACGATTAAACAAATTTTTTTTTTGTTTTCAACCTCATGAAACTTTGCATGAAAGTCATGTAATAGGTAAAATTAACCAACAAGTGGTATCGGAAATTTCAGGCTCGTTACCAAAAACACATGGGGTAATATTATTGAATTCGATTCAATGATAAATTAGGATTTGCAAAAATACGTGCATGTGATTTTCTAACCTTTTTGTAGGTACAGGAAAAGGGATGGTTATGGTACCTCGAATGAATGATTTAAATTATTATTTAAATTTTATTTCTTTTTGTAAATGGGATTGTTTTGTCCCGATTTAAATTTTATTTAAATTTTCTTATTTTTGGTAAATGGGATTGTTTTGTCCCAATTTAAATATTACATAGAAAATTGTAATCGGAATAAGAATGTAAAATCTTAGATCGTGGACAAGTACAAGAAGAGTTTACCAAGAGATCATTCGACCATGATGAAAGAATGGAGCAGATTTGAAGATTTGATAATCCAAGACATGGT
Organism: Acacia melanoxylon; assembly: GCA_019022615.1. Taxonomy (NCBI): domain Eukaryota; kingdom Viridiplantae; phylum Streptophyta; class Magnoliopsida; order Fabales; family Fabaceae; genus Acacia; species Acacia melanoxylon. The sequence goes on from JAFJYJ010000107.1 coordinate 1,372,480, forward strand.
GATGTTTTGAATCAATGATCGGAAGGCACCATGATCATCCACAAAATACATGAATTGTTGTTGTTGTTGTTATGCATAGATTTATTACGACTAGTATGCATGATAATAGTAAACGCGATCACAACACGACTGGCATGCATGATAAATACAAGCTGTTTAAAATTAAACTATGTGATAGTTGTTTTATATGTATGTCTAATTTATGCATGCAAGATAAAATCAATTCTAGCTTAGAAATTAACTAAATGTTAGTTAATTTATTAGTTAGTTATATAGGATGAGACCGAAATGAACCCTCACAAAAATTATCTAGCGCGTTTGTTTACCTCCCATCATTAGTGGTGCTTAAGACCCTTCGACTTGGTAGTGCTCTCTAGCTGAGCTAAAAGCTACCGTTTCGTCGGGTAACGGTGCCATTCAAAGTGTATGATGCTTAAGATGATGGTTTTGCTGGACTAGATGTATAGTCTGCAGTCTTAGCTGAGTCTATGCATTTTGGGTAAATTATCTGGCACGTTTGTTTACCTCCCATCATCCGTGGTGCCTAAGAATCCTATGACATGGTAGCTCTCTCTAGCTCTGCTAGGACTTATTTATTTCGAAGTGCATGATGGTGCCATTCGATGTGTATGACACTTAGGATGATGGTTTGTGCTAGACTAGATATATAATCTACAGGCTCAGCCATGTCTATATATTTAGGGTAAAGATGCCAGGTTGTTACATACTGATGTGACACTAAGTGGCAAGGTGTTGTCAACCTGATGATTTAAGAGAAGACATGGAGATAATGTTGATCAAATCAACCTACTGGATAAGTAAATTTTGCAGGCTCAGCCAAAAATAAATGATTCCAGTCATTCTCTTAGCCCACTACGGATATCCTTATGAAGGATAAACCTAAAATCATTTTCTGAGGGCCATTAATTCTAGAGAAAATAGTGGGAGGGCCACATACGTTTCAAAAGTCTCCGTATATGGTTAATGAAATACTTATAAGTCCTATTTTGTTTTTGATTTTCAACATATGAGTCATGACCGGAAACTTTAATTTTGCTCTATTCTGGATACTACTAAGATAGTTAGACCTAACTTGAAGAGCTGGTATCGGAATGAAAAATTAGTTTTGGGTTCTCAGAAGATAGCTTAGATTTTAGATTCTCCAATTCCTATTACCTTACTCAAAGGCAAGGGTAAGCCTATGTAGACAGACAAGCTCAAGCCCAAGTACAAGCCCAAAAAGAAGAAGGGCAAAGGAAAGGGGAAGTTTAAAGACACTGATGTATGCTTCCATTGTTAAAAGGAATGACATTGGAGGGGGAACTGCCTATTAAACCATACAAGCCTCAAGGGAAAGAAGCATGATGATGTTTCAACCTTTGGTACTAAAGAATCCTAGGAATAGTGAACTTCCTAGTATTCAAGTTAAGAAATCGAGGTTGGATAATCGATCTTATCATTAGCACTGCAGGTTGAGACACATTAATGAGACAAGATTGTCTAGACTCCATAATGATGATTGTCTAGATTCCATGGATTTCGAATCTTATTGGCCTTGTGAATCTTGTTTGGCTGGTAAGAAGATGAAAACCAAGCTTGAGAAGCTCGTGAGTCACAAAGCAAATAAGTTGTTAGAACTTATTCATTTAGATGTTTGTGGGCCCGTGTCTACTCAAGTTAGAGGAGGATACTCCTACTTCATCACCTTTACTAATGATAAGTCTAGATTTGGATATGTGTATCTTATGAGACATAAACCTGAAGCCTTTAAAAAGTTCAAAGAGTTTAGGAATGAAATAGAGAAACAACTCGGTAAGATGATTAAAACACTTCGATATGATCGAGGTAGCGAATATATGAGTCAGGAGTTTCAAGATTATCTAAAAGAGAATGGGATTCTCTCACAGTTGACGGCTCCATACATATCACATCGAAATGGTGTGTCTAAGAGGAGGAACCGAACCTTGCTTGACATGGTACGATCAATGATGAGTAGTAAGAAGCTCCCAAAATCATTGTGGGGATTCGCCCTCAATACGACGTCAAACCTTCTTAATAGAGTTTCGTCGAAATTTGTTCAGACTACTCCGTATGAGATATGTAAGGGCCAGAAACCCAACATGAGCTACCTCAAGGTGTGGGGCTGTCTAGCTTATGTCAAGACTCTAGCAACGGATAAGTTAGGGGCAAGAAGCACCTTGTGTTAATTTGTAGGCTATCCCAAGGGAACTAAAGGATACTACTTTTACTACGCTGAGGACTACAAAATATTTGTATCCAAGAATGCTACCTTTCTTGAGGAGGATCTACTCTCTCAAGTAGTTACTAGGGGTAAGGTAGAACTTGAAGAAATTCAAAACCTACAGGAACAGATAATAGAGCCCGAGTCTGTTGGTCAGGCGATGCCTCAAGTAGAGGCTGTAAACACCCAACCCCATAGGACTTCTAGGGTTAGTCATCAGTCAAAAAGGTATGATTTTGTGATTGAGAATCAACAGACTGTTGAAGATGATGAGCCTACTTCCTATACTGAGGTAGTCAAGAATGTTGATTCCTCAGAATGGCTTCAAGCCATACAATCCAAGATAGTTTCATTGCATCAAAATAAGGTGTGGACCTTGGTTCCACTACCTAAGTGAATAGTTCCTATTGGGTGCAGTGGGTCTTCAAAAGAAAGATTGATATAGATGACAACATTCAAACCTATAAAGCTAGGTTGGTTGCGAAGGGTTATCGTCAAAAGTAAGGAGTTGACTTTGACGAAAATTTCTCGCCTGTTGCCATGATCAAATCTATCAGGATTATGCTAACTATAACCACATATCATGATTATGAGTTTTGGCAAATGGATGTCAAAACTGCCTTCTAGAATGTCTCTTGAAGGAAGAGGTGTATATGACACAACCTTAAGGGTTTGAATCCAAGGACCAAAAGCATATGGTATGCAAACTTCAAAAATCAATCTATGGGCTTAAACAAGCATTAAGGAGCTGAAATCTTCGTTTTGATGAAGTTGTCAAAGGAAACAACTGTATCAAGAATGAAGATGAACCCTGTGTTTAATAAAAGGTCAGTGGGAGTGTTGTCGTTTTCTTGTGCTTTATGTGGATGACATTTTGCTCATAGGAAATGACATTCCCATGTTGCAGTCCACAAAGATATGGATATTAGAAAACTTCACCATAAAGGATATGGGAGATGCGGCCTATATACTTGGTATAAAGATCTATATAGATAGATCCAAAAGGTTGCTGGTTTTATCCCAATCCACGTACATAAACAAAATGCTAAAGAGGTTTAGTATGGACGGGTCGAAAAGGGGTTTCCTTCTTGTCAGTCATGGCACTCATCTTTCTAAGGCTATGTGTCCTAAGACACCAGCTGAAAGGGAATGCATGGAGAGGATTCCATATGCATAAGAAATTGGATCCATTATGTATGCCATGCTATGTACGAGACTATATCTCTCTTATGCTTTAAGCATTACGAGCCAATACTAGGTTGACCCTGGAGAGGGTCATTGGACAGTCGTAAAGACAATCCTAAAGTACTTAAGAAGGACTAAGAATTTGTTTATGGTTTACGATGGTAGTAGTGAGCTAAAAGTGAAAAGGTTTACTGATGCTAGTTTCGAGAATGATAAATATGATTGTAAATCCCAGTCAGGTGTAGTCTACACCCTAAACGGTGGAGCAATTTTTTGGAAGAGTTTCAAGCACAAGACCACGACAAACTCTGCTACCAAGGCAGAATATATAGCAGCTTTAGAAGCGGCTATGGAGGCAGTATGGATCAAGAAGTTCATCAATGAGCTTGTAATGGTTTCTAGCATTGCTAACCCAATACCTTTGTATTGCAATAACACCAAAGCTATAGAATAAGGCAAGGAACCTAGGTCTCATCAAATATTCAAGCATGTGCTTTGCAAGTATTACCCTATTTGAGATTGTTGAAAGACAAGATATAAAGATGAATTATATCCCCATCGATGATAACTTGGCTGATTCTCTGACTAAGAGAGTTTCTCAGAGAAAACATGATAGTCACTATAAGTCTTTGGGTATAACACGTCGACTTGATTGACTCTAGGCCAAGTGAGAGATTGCTAGTGTTTAGGTGCCCTAGAGACAATCTGTAAGGACGTATCAGCACCATTTCTACATTATAGTATTTCATTATTAATAATTGAGCACATTTTATCTTTATCATATTTATGTCTCGCCTTTATTTTAAGGTAAATATGTGTTTGAAGATAAAAGCCCCAAGAATAGAACATGTGTTAATCTTGAGGATCAGTGATAGGGATTATGATCGTGAGGACTCGAGAACACTGGATATCTATTGCCTAAAACTTGTTCCTAGTCTTGAATAACCAAGAAAGGGCATTGATGATCTCAGTAAGACTAGTACGACATCATTTACATGTATAACAAACAAGGTAGGGACCTCATGGATTACAAGTATGGTGATGCCTTAGCTGATGTCGTGGGTGGATCTGTTGGAGAATAGATAGCACCGAACTAACCTACCGAGAGACTCCACAAAGATTCATTGTAGAGAGTATCATTGGATATATAAAGTCTCTCATCATTTGGTAGTGCAGATCGTCTTGGACTTAACGATGTCGTTGAACACTATGTCCTAGGGTTATACTTTGACTGTACAACTCTATCCAGCTGAAAATAGGGGGAATAGTATACTCTTGGGTGTAACTCGAATATATGAGTATAGATGGACATGCTGAAAGGACTCACAATCCCCTACAAGGGATTAGTCATTCACAAGACTGGTAGAACTTGGATAGCTTATAATTAACTCGGGAGTCTGTGCGCACAGTAAGTGATCATGAAGAGTCATGATCAGTTATAGAGTTAATATAAGAAGATTCTTAGTTCTGTGAAATAGCTATATTTAGTCAATTAAGAGATGATACTTTATCTTTTCTCTCGACTAAATGTGAATGACGATGTGAGGGATGATGCCTGCACGGTATCCAAATATGAAAGGTAGATCACTTGATCAACTCAATTAGTTCTGAAGCCGCAGAGCATTGTTAGTATCTTATGAGGTCATTAAATAAATTGGGCCGTTAAAGGAGTTTTAATTGGTTCAAGTTTATTTATGTCAGTGACTAATTGGGCCTAATATGTCACACACAAATGTTATTCCCGATTACTTAAAATTGGCAAACTTGGGCCAATAATTGTTATTGAGCTTTATTAAGAGTAAAGGTGTAATTGGTTTGGAGTAGGACTTCAAGCCCAATTAGGAGGAAAATGGTGTCACATATATGGTCCCGAGTGGGAAATCATTTTCTCCACAAAAGGGCCCAAATGTGTTGGAAGACCCAACGAGGTCTTAGGCCAAGTTGAATTTGGAATTCAAATTTGGAATTTAAGTTGGAAATTTAAATTCAAAAGGTTAGGTTATAAAAGATAATTCTGAATTATCTAACACACACACACACACACACACACATATGTGTGTGTGTGTGTGTGTGTGTGTGTGCGTGTGTAGATCCAATAATGATTTGATGAAGATAGGAGAAATAATAAATGAGGACTAAATTAAACATGATTTTGAATTTTAGTTTAAGATTTGAATATGATTGATCATCTTAAATTATTATTCAATTAATCAATTAAGATATAAACGTGATCCATCATCATAAATGGTTGACTCAATCAATCAATCAAGAAATAAATGTGATCCATCATCTTAAATTCAATTAATCAATCAAGATGTGAATTTAATTCATTATGATTTGGATTTTTCAATTCAAGCTTAGGTTGGGTGTTTCTGGTAAGCACTTAAATTAGGGTTATACTCTTATAAAGTGCTGATTTTTGGTGTGCCCTTGGGTTGCACGTTTTTCTAGGAGAAAAACAAGATGCCTTATGCTCTCTAAATTTCGGTCATTACCAAAGGTTTAGAGGGAAAATGCACCATCCAAGAAAGGCAAGGTTCCAATGATCTTGCTCCTCCTATCCTTAACCTAATTGCAAGAAACCACCACTTCTAGAAAAGATAAAAACCCAAGGAAACCAAACCCCAACCTTGTCTTCGCCTAGTAAGCATCCAAGGAGTGAGAGGTTTCAAGAGAAGGAATTCTTGTTGCAATCGGGGGATAGCCATGTGGATCAACGTTAGAGGACATCAACAACATTGAAGTCTTCAAGTGATCTAAGGTAATCCTAATCTCCAATAGTCGTGTTATCAAGTTATTCTAATCCCTAATAGTTGTTTTAACAAGTAATCCTGAAGCTCATGAATATTGTAAATTGTTATGAATTCTCATGAGCACCATAAAGAGTTACAGATTAATAATTAATAACTAATTAACGTAATGAGTTAAGGTTAATAATTCATGAGGACCGTAAGGAGTTATAGGTTTCCGCAACGATTAAACAATTTTTTTTTTGTTTTCAACCTCATGAAACTTTGCATGAAAGTTATGTAATAGGAAAAATTAACCAACATTCTAGACGTACTCGCCATCTTCTATCACCTTGCAAAACAAAATTGTTATCGGCAACTATATGAGCAACATTAACAACGTTAGAACTCTATATTGATGACATATTTTGAAATTACATAACAAAGGTTATAAACTATAAAGCTTCATCCATTGCATTCACCCTTGTCTAATCACATAAAAACATAGCACAATCTCCACATGAATAGAACAAAAATTTGAACCCTCTTACACACTCAATGAAAAAATAATATAAATCATGATCCAGATAATGCTTGTACAAAAGCTATCAACCAAAAAATCATCAAAGCTTTTCTTTCTTTTCAGTGCTAGACTACGCGTGCAAAATAGAGGGTCGGAATCTCTTGCTTTAATTTAGGGAAAATTACGTGCATGTCCCAAGGACCAGAAATAATTACAAAAAAGTCCCTTAAAAGCACCAAATTACACAAAAGTCCCAAGGGACTTTTTTGATATTATTTGTATTAACAACAGGAAATGTCATATTTACAACAGAAAGTGCCATATTTACAACAACATTTAAACGTCTGACCATTTACAACAGAAAAAGCCATATTTACAACAACATTTAAACACTTGGATTTTGAACGTAGAGATGTCATTTACAACAGAAAAAGGCTATATTTACAACAGGAAGTGCTGTATTTACAACAAAATTTAAAATATGGTCATTTACAATAGAAAAAGCCATATTTACAACAGAAAGTGCCATATTTACAACAACATTTAAACACTTGGATTTTGAACGTAGAGAGGTTATTTACAACAGAAAAATGCTAGATTTACAACAAGAAGTGCTATATTTAAAACAAATTTTAAAATCTGTCCATTTACAATAGAAAGTGTCATATTTACAACAAAATTTAAAAACCTAGATTTTGTTTCCATACAAATAATATCAAAAAAGTCCCTAGGGACTTTTGTGTAATTTGGTGATTTCAAGGGACTTTTTTGTAATTATTTCTGATCCTTGGGACTTGCACGTAATTTTCCCTTTAATTTATTGGCTTCATGTTAAATGAAGAGGGTAAAATTGTACTTTTACGTTGGACATTAATAGCACTTAGCTCTCTTAGGACTTCACTGCGATTTAATGATTTTTAAGGGACTTGGTTGTCATTAAATCAATTGCTTGGGACAGTTGCAATTTTCTCATAATATTAACTAAAAGTGATCACAATAGTGCAAAATAAAATTCCACAAACAAAATGTAATATCCCGAATTTTGGACCCTGAGAATTGAGAATAAGCCTAAAAGTGGGTAGACGACTAAGCCCGGTTCGGGAAGAGTCCCAAGAATGACGAGAAATAGGAAGCCTCTCGGGGACTAAGTAACTTGGCTATGCGCAGTCGGTGGACCTAATGTGTATAAACCGTGGAATTAAAGTGCCAATGGAAAATGGGCAAAAAAGACCCATACGGCACAAATTCGGTTGGAAAAGATGCCCCCTAACTATGTCCTTAGGTATAGGACAATTAGTTGAGTGAAAATATGCCGGTATAAGTAAGTATACAACATTTTCGGGACGATCGGGGATGCCCCCGTTTTTGAAGATCGAGTCGGTGTAATCACCTTTGAAGGACACATGTCATCGGATTGAAAAGCAAAAAGTAAGTAATGATTGCAGGGGTAGAAAAGTCAAATCCTTACCCCTTAAGTATTCAATTTCGTCCATCCAGGAGAGAGAAGGAAAATCAGATGATTTTACCCATACACTGGCCCAAACACAAAATACGGGTCCCACAGGATGTTAACCGATAGAAACGGGATCGATAGGGACCAGTTAGGGGTTCCTTTGGACTGAGCAGGACAAGTGTGGGGTCGCTCTGGGAAGTTTATAGAGCGCCACACATGATTGTCCATTCAGGGAGATCATCCGAAAAAGTTGAAGAAAAGTGCAAGGAGAAACACCTTGATGACCGGCGGGACCACATGGAACGGTCGAAGGAGATCGGACCGGATAAAGTGAAAAGTCGGTGGAAGAAGTTGGAAGGAAGATTTTGTGGGCCCAAAGAGGCGCCACCTAGCCCCCATAATGATTAAAAATGTGGCTTGGAGAGAAAGAAAGAGAAATCAGTGTAAAAGTCAAACCGCGGGTCCCACATTTGGAGAAAAAGGGCAAAACGGGAATAAATGAGTAAAAATTAGTTAGGGCAGATATGTGGGCCCCAAATGGGTCATTTTGGGCAGGTGAGAGTCCATGGAAAAAGTCAAAAATAATTAGAAAGTTCTGGGCCACAAATGTAATTTATGAAAGTTCCGGCCAAAACTCGTAATTTTCCCAAAAATAGATAAGGATCTGCACGTTTTTGGAGGGGAATGCGCCATATGTCCTGCCCCTAGAAGCCTCTGGAATTTCTTAGGAATTAAGTAAAGAAGCCAGATGAAATTCATTAATTACTGGATAGGGTTTTATCACAGTTTTTCAGGACTAATCAGTTACTTCTACCTTTATAAAGTACACATGTTTTCTCTCTCCTAGACCAAGGGAGCACGAAATTTTCAGAAGAAAGAGAGAGTGTTCATCCAGGTTCTCCATAGCCAAAGAAAGGTCCAAGCCATAAGGATCACCAATCAAACCTCCGAATCAGGTAAACACCGAAAACCCGCATCTTTAGAACTTAAATCTTTGATTTTCGTTCATCTGGTTGGGCTTGGTGTTGGGGTTTTTTTTTTGGATTTTTTTATGGTCCCAAAGTGTTTAAAAAGTGATTTTGTATGGGATTAAGTTGTAGTTTAAGTTTCCGAACTCGAAAACACCGAAAACCCCCTAAAACCAAGCTTGTTGTTGATTCTGGAATATCTGGCAGAGGTGTTTTAACTCGGTCTTAAAAATAGTAAATGGAGCATTTTTAATATGAAACTTTGATGGTATATATTAGACATCCAGGTCTTCACTGTGAGGTATATTGTTGTGTCTTTTGGAGTTTCCTACTAAGAGATAAAAATTGGTGAAGTCGAAACGAGTGCATAGGGCTTAATCTGGACCGGGGGTGAAATATTGGTTACACAAATAAATATATGTACGTTTGGTCCCTGGGAATATTTTTCCTGAAAAGTAGACATCCTAATGGTTCAGATGGCGCTGGTTTCATGAGAATATGATTTGTTTGGAATTTATTCAAAATCCCTGAATTTGGGCCAGAAACACTGAATTTCTGGGAAAAATATGTTGGGCTCGGTTTTTGTTAAAATAATGTAAGGGTATTTTTGGAATTACTAAAAAAAATGTATTTTAATGATATCTAGGTCAAGGAAACTTTTGGAAAGTCAACGGGCCCACTAAAATATTAAGGACACTATTTATTACACCAGGTAGTAACCACTTTAATCAGATATCTTTATGTGTTTTGTTGTATGTTTGTATTTTCCATGTGTGTTTTTGTATGTTTTGCCAAATATGCATTCAGACTTATGTGTATCCTAGCGCTAAGGATGATTGGTCCGAGGCCGGCCTTGGTTGGCGGCTGTACGGGTCGATAGGTCCGGGGCTGTCCTGGTATAGGCAACTTTACGGGTCGTGACTCCGGTAAGTCCGGGGCTTGCCTTGGTAAGGTAGCCTGACGGCGCGTGGTAGTTGGTGGTGTTTGTGTATTTCTGTTTGCATATGTGGTATGTATTTGGCATGTTATCTGTATTATTATCTGGCATGGTAACTTACATACTCCTTACACATTTTGTATTTGAGTATTGACGGTAACTCTGGGGGCCATTATCGGACTCCAGAAGTTTCTATAGCTGCAGGGGAGTGTGCCTGATCCAGAAGACCCTTTTTGAGAGGTAAAGCCTGGCAGTGCAGTGAAGAGTAGGGAATGCCCTATTGTATTTCTGTATCTATTTTGGATGACTGTAATTATTTTTATGTTGGATAACTGTACCCTTAACCCTTCGGGGACTTTTACTTTCGGTTTATTTTACTTTTACCAGTACAGTAGATAGTCTAAACCGATTAAATGCTCTGTTGCGCTAACTCTGATGCATGTTAAGTAGACATAATAATGAAGGAAAGGTAATCAATAAAAGGAATCCCTCTAACCCGCCACCTGAAAGGGCGAGACCGGTAGGGGTGTAACACAAAAGGCCAAAGCCCAAACAACATAAACCTAACTCTAAGCCCAAACAACACTTTCAACACAAACCCTAACCCCAGGAAAAGGAGGGAGAGCCATATTTAATGTCCAATTGTGCCTTGAACAAGATTGTCTCTAATTGAAGGATACCAGTATTTAAAAAAAAAGGGTTAAGGTGCATTTTTGCCTTTAAAGTATGCGCCCAGGAGCAATTTTGCCCCTGAAGTTTTCGGCGTAGCAATGTTGCCCCTGAAGTTTAAAAACGTAGCAATGTTGCCCCTACGTTAAAAACCCTAACGGTCAACTAACGTTGACCTTTAGGGTTTTTAACGGAGGGACAAAATTGCTACGTTTTTAAACTTCAGGGCAAAATTGCTGCGTTTTTTTGGAGCAATGTTGCCCTTGAAGATTAAAAACGTAGCAATTTTGCCCCTCTGTTAAAAACCCTAACGTTGACCGTTAGGGCAGTTAACAGAGGGGCAACATTGCTACGTTTTTAAACTTCAGGGGCAACATTGCTACGCCGAAAACTTTAGGGGCAAAATTTCTCCTAGATGCATACTTTAAGAGCAAAAATGCACCTTAATTAACCCAAAAAAAAAATTGAAGTTCACACTAGTGCAAAAAATGGCTTTAAGACCGCCTCATTTAGACCGGACATTCATCGCAACGTTCTTGAAGCTATGACCGGTGGCAGTTTTGTAAATATAAAGAACTTCTTATGTATGACCGGTGGCAGTTTTGTAAATATCATGAACTTCTTGGACCGGATCCTTTATTAATAAGTCTTAAATATATTATTCGACCGCTTAAAAACCAACCGGTCTTAAAAATGTAATTAAAATTTATATTATTTTATAGAGAAATCTCGTACAAGCCCGAACTTATATTTTCGCGGACCAAAATAATCGGAAAAATTTAAATATAAAAGTTAAAATTTTTAAGACCGGACATATATAAACACGGTCTTAAATGTTATACTTTTAAGACCGGACTTAAAGTATGGCCGGTACAAACTATTGAAAAAAATTATTCGAAAATTTTATTACCTTTAAGACCGGCTTTTAATAATGGACGGTCCTAAATGTTGACCTTTAAGACCGGCCTTTTAATTCGTCCACTATGGAAACTAAAGCGCCAAATATTCGCGCGATGTTGCCGTAAGAGTTACGACTGATACGTTGCTCTCTGAACTCTCAAACCCCTGTTCTTGTTGTGAAACCCCTCTTCCCCGTTGCATTACTTCTCTTCCTCGCCCACCACTACCATCCTCGTTACTCTCTCACTTTCTCGGGCGTTCCTCTTTCGCACCACCACTCTCCACTGTTCCATTCTCGAAAATGAACAGAGAAAACGGTTCTTCCGCTATTCCTTCAACGACGATTCTTGGTGCGATCGGGTGTGAGTCGAACGAACCTCTTCATCTCACAATGAGCCTCGTAACCGCCCCCGCACGCCGTGGTAGAAGTGGCACACGAATGAAAGACGTATCCGTAAGTCGGTCCTCCGGGTCAAAGTTCGAGATTCAAGTTGGATGAAAAGTTGGCTCCTTTCGGTCCTAATAAACAAAAATATAATAGTTTTGTCGGCTATCTAGCACGCAAGGCTAGCATCTTGACGAGATGAGTGGAAAAATGTCGACCGTCTCGCGATAAAAGGGTCCTATTTGGGACACTATCCGGCTCACATACACGTCCCGACTCCCTTAAGTTGAAAGACAAGACATTGTCTTATTGTGCTGATCGGTGGAGGAAGTTTAAGACCTTTCTAGCTAACACATATATTTTTTCCGATGTTAGGCCCGACCATAATCCTTGGGACAAGTACACATTTATTGATGAACAAACTTGGCAACAATTTGTTGTTTATGGACCACTCCCGAAGCTTTGGTGAGTTGTTATTTAGTTTTGTTTGCCCTCTTTTGTTTGCTTAGTAACTTGTGCGGATATGTGAATGTTATTGTACGTGTTCATCTAATCTGTTAGTTAGATTGTTTGGTTTGTGAATAGAAGTATATATTTACATCCTTTGTCCCGCATAAGAGGAGCATGTCTTAGTTGTATGCAAGTCGATATGTAAACCGTGCAAAGGTAAAATACTAAGTAGGTAATTAGGGAAATAATAATGGCATAAGAGTCAAACCATTATTATAGTCTTAGCTAGTTCTTTTGTAGTAGGTAGTGGTTAGACATTGCTATTAGTTAGTTAGTATGTTATCTGTGTAAAGGTTTCGGTGCGGTTCGCAACTCACTTTACTACGGTTCTCCCAATTTCTTCTACAATTCTACATGCTCCTTAAATGAAATGTTGAAACTTGATGAAGTGAATTTGACTAGTGTTTGAGGTTCATATCAAGCGAAGTTCTCTAATTTCGTTAGTGAGATGGTCGGAATTCATAATTAATAGTTGTTTTCATTTCGATTCACATAAAAGAAGGGAACAAGCACGGGAGATAGGGAGAAAGAATGATTGCCCGCATAGGGCTTCTCGCGGCGAATACGAAAAAAGGTGAACAAGAATTGATGGCGGCCAGCGGAAGAGATTGCAAGATGAAGCGAAGCGAGAATCCAATCCTTCCGCGATACATGATCTACCATCTCCAATACGTCGTGATGAGTTATGGTTGTATATTCGCAAAAGCCAAGCGGCGCCTACACGAGTGAACAGACTCATCTAGTTGCTGAAAGAATTATGTTCCGGTGTGGAACCAGATGTCCAGCCCAGGCGGCTGGTGGTTTGATTTTGGATTGGGTTTCCTCTGCCGGAGTATCTATGAGTGGAGATATCCCGGTGAGCAAGGAATCACCAAACACAAGGCCTTTCGCCCAAGGGGGGGGGTATGTGTTTAGTGGGGGTCGTCTTTGTGCGATCGAATGTAAAGAGCTGAGTTAGAACGTGTGCACCTTGGTGTTACCCACTGGTATTTATAGGGTGTGCCGTGGTATCTTAATTGCCTATCTATCATATCCCTGGATTATGGATATGATAGATTACCCCCTGATTGCGGGGGAACCCGGGATACTCGGGATCCCACTACTGGGCCGTCAACTGGCTGGGCCGAGGTCCGGGTATGCCCTTGCTGGGCCGTGCCCTAATTGGGCCGTGATTCAGATCTGTAACAGTTGCCCCCCAGCTCGGTATTTCAAGGTTTTGAGCTGCCGGGGTGTTCTTGGTTCTCCGGGCTAGGACGCGCCCTTGCCCCCGGTCCAAGGTGCCTTAGCGGACTTGTCTGACGCGTGGGTCCGAGGTGGGTGCCCTGCCGGGGTGTTCCGGACCCGAGATCGTTTCTCGAGGGTCGGCATCGCTGTTGGTGACCCTAGGGGCCCGAGGTGATCTGCCAGGCTCCGGGGTTGAAAAGCCCTTCTGACTTCGCCATCATGGCGCCGAAGACCTTCCGACTTCGCCATCATGGCGCCCTTCTGACTTCGCTTTGGAGTGGAGAGGTTTTGCAACCGTCATTCTCTGCCGCCTTCGGTTTCCGTGCGCCATTAATGCGCGTTCTTCCGGGGGTGCGCCTCCTCATTTTTGCCGGTGAATTTACGGGTTTGCCCTTAATTCCCCGGCGCCTTTTCGCGCCCTCGCCATTTCACAGGTTTTTAAACCTGTTTCTCTTCTCTTTCTTCCACTTTCAAACATTTTCTGAAGTTTTTCTCTGAAGTTTTTTCTCTGCTCTCGACAAGTTTTACAACTTGGGTATTCTGATTTCGGCGGCTCTCTAAGTACAAGCTTCCTTCCGGTGGTTTCCAGGCGCAAGCGCAAGCTTTTTTCCTCTGGCGACTATCCTCTCTTCCTTATCTTGGTAAGCCACTTCTCCTTTTGTTCTTCCCCTTTTGCTGGGTTTTTTGTTTCTTTTCTTCGTTTACTCAGTTCGGCGTGAACCCAGTATGCCTGTGGTTTTGTAGAGATTTCTGGGTAGGTTTTAGGTTGCTAGTTTAGGTTTTGCTTCCTCTCGCTACAAACCTTCGCCTCCATTTCCGGAGGGGTTATCGTCCTTTTCCTTATTGCCATTTCTGTCTCTTTAGGTTTACGTCTTTGGGTGACAATGAATAGGAGTAATCGACCTTTGACTTCAGGTCACTTGACTCCTGAAGAGGTGGAAGCCCTTAGTGCCCGTTTCCCCCGAACTAGCCACTGGTTACTGGGTACTCCTCTGTCCGAGGAGCAAAGGCTGGCCTCCTTCCTGGGCGGCAGCTCGGGTGGCACGCGTAGGGGGGCCGTTAGAGGGTCTCGTCCCCCTGCTAGACCTTTTCCAGAGGGTCGGAGAGAGGTCGCGGTCCTGTCGGCCTTACCCGTCAATCCTTATAACCCTCCTGTTCGCCCTAGGTCTACTCATATGCCGGAGGGGTATGCCGGCCCTTGTTGGGATTGCGTAGAGTCAAGTTCTTACTTTGTCGCTAGAGGCGAAGATTTTAGGGCCGACGCCATTTTAGGCTCTTCTCGTCATGGGTCGGCCTTTGTCTCGCCGCGGGTTATGGGGGGTCGTCATCTTTGTCGGCTCGCCCATCTCTTCTTTTCGACCGACCGTTGTTTCTTCGTGTCGGGTATCCTCGCATCTACGATTTTAGCATTTTTTGTTTTTTGCTTTTATAGGTAAATGGAATCGTCGCTTTCGCCAAGTGATGCCCCTCGGGCGCTGGGAGGTCGGATTCCCCCACCACTCCTCAAGTTCTTGCGGGACCACTTCATTGGGTGACCCAGGATGTGTGGACGACCCATTCGCTGATTACCGTTCAGGCCCTCCGCCAGATGAAGCTATCGGCTATGAAAGGCTATTATTTTTGCCCCCGGGTGGGGATGAGCCCGTCTGTGCTTCGAGGGCTGGAGATTTCACCAACTTCTTTTTCTTCTATAAGGCCTATATGACTCGGCTCGGTTTTCGCTTTCCGTTCACCGAGTTTCAAATGTCCTGCCTCAGCCATCTCCATCTGGCCCCTTCTCAACTCCACCCCAATGGGTGGGCTTACATAGTTGTTTTCGAGCGGCTATGTCAGTCCTTCTCGGTACCTATTCCTTGTACCGCCACATTATTCTTTTTCTTTTTCTGCCCTTTCACTCCTCGCTCTGGTAAGGAGGACGAGAAATTAAATGGGCTCACCTCTCTCCGGGGTGACCCCGACCGAAAACTGCTGACCGCTTTTTCCGACTCTTTCAAACACTTTAAGAATGGTTTCTTTAAAGTGGTCGAAACCCGGCCAGAAGCCTTGGTTCTTGAAGGGGGCCGAGGCCCATGATGTGGAGTAGAGGTTTCCCCTCTACTGGACTTTTGATCATCATAGGCTCGCTTCCGCCTCGTACCAAGTGATGTCCGACGACCTTCCTGCTAGCGAGGTCGTATTCGTTGACCGCCTGGTCTCCTATGTCAAAACATATGGTGCCAGGAGCGTATCCTTCTTCATCACCGGTCCCGGATCAGAGCCGGGATACGTAATTTGTATGTGGCTTGTAGTTATTTTGTTACTGCGTTTGTTTTCGTTGATTTTGTTGCCTTACTAACTTCCTTACCTTCCTTTGTGTTTTGTAGCTGAGGCGATGAGGGAGCTTCCGCGGTACTTGTCGGTCGTGACTCCTGATCCCGAGGCTCCTCCGAAGAAGAACCCTCGGAAGCATCTTTCTTTCGAGCCCCGGAGAGTGCAGCCCGCCATTGTCGCACAAGATCGGGCTGCTAAGAAGGCCAAGGTCGCATCTCCTATCCAGACGCCTTCGTCACCCGGAGGTGAGGCTGTCCCGACGTCAGCTGCTTCTCCTTCCAAGGGTAAGGAGATTTCCGAGGGGCCGTCATCTCCTGCCGCCTCTCCGTCTGTTCCCAAGATCGTCCGGGGTCTCGCTTGGGAGAAAGGCCCTTTGGCTGAGGAGCTTGAGGTTGCCTTCCTGCCGCCTCGCCAATTTACGAACACCCTGCCACTGGCCGACATTGATGAGGCCGTGGTTCACGACATCCAGGCTTGCCTCTGCCAGGGTGTCGGTTTGGCCCAGGCGTATCTGCACCTTAAGGACAAGTATGTGAACAAGTTCGCCGAGGCCCGCCAGCTGCGGAAGGAAAAAGACGCGGCGGAGGCGTCCAAGGCTAAGGCTGAAGAAGACGCCGAGGTCGCGAGGGCGAGCGCCGGAAGGCGTCCGAGGAGCTTATTCTTTCCAAGGAAGCTTTAGAGAAGGCTTCCTCGGACATGGCCGCTCTTCGAAAGCCTATTCGGCGGGCTGGATTCCCTCAAGACCGTTCGGGGCCGCGGGCGGACTTATGCTCGAACTTGAACATGTCAACGCGGCTCTTGCGGAAGAGAAGCAAGCCGGCTCGAATGTCGGGACATAGTCAAGGAGGCCGCTTCGGCGCCGAGATGGCCTTGGCCCGGATCCGTCACCTCAACCACAGGGTAGAGCTTAGGACGGACGGCTATCATTACCGGGCCTATGTGAAGGATGGCGTCTTCCACCCCGCCCCCGCCTTGCCCGAGGATGACTCGACTCCTTTGCGGGGAGGAGCTGGATGGGGAAGGGGAAGGTCCGGGTGCCGACGGGGCGATGGTGGAGAGGGAGCTCAAAATTCGGGTGTGCGAGGCGGTGTTACGGGAGGCCGTGGTGGTGGGTTCGGAGGATGACTCCCCGCTTAATTTATTATAGCTTTGTATGTTGAACCGGTGGTTTGTACCGGGTTCCGTTTTTGTAACTTTGTAGGTTGAACCGGTGGCTTGTACCGGGTTCTTTTTTTGTAACCTTGTAATAGTTACTTATATATAAAACTTGATTTCAACCAATCAGTTTGTCTTGTCAACTTTTAGTTAACATTCTTTATTTTTTATGGCCGGGCCGGGGCCTTTATATGCGCAAAGATATCGCTAAGTGTTTCTTCCGATAGGTTGACTACGGGAAAAGGGGTAGGGGAGTAACCCGAGCTACCGAGATCCGGATATGGCTGTCCGGGGTTGTTTTATCCAGAATAGGGGCAAAATGTCAGATGCACAATCGCGGTGTCTGAACGCGTGGTTTGTACATGTCGGCCTGATCGGGGCCTGCGTGACAATTCACCTCCCTATTTAGGAGCATTTTTCGATGCATCTTTTTTAAAAGAGATGGTGTTTTTACCGTCTCGCGAACCGGGGCGTGGTAGCCCGGGTGTAGTACCGCAAATTGGGCTGTCAGTAATGCCACAAATCGGGCTATACGCAACCTGGGTGTGGTAACCCTGGTGTAATCCCTTCTTTTGGGATTTTTGCTTGACCGGGGCTTCTTATGCCTCGGCGATACCTTATTTAACCAATCCATAATTCATAATTGGTGCCTCCATTGGGGAGTCTTTAAATAAGAATGAATGAAAGAAACAATGAGTGCTGTCTTTCAGCAAAATATAAAAACTGGAATTGAAAATACTAAATCAATTGAAAAACTGCAACATAAATACGCCCGTCGGTTCTATCTTAGTAGGTAGACCGAGGTCTAATTGTAGTAGATTCTCGTTGTCGGCGTTCCAAGTCCTTTTGACCGGCTTTCTGCTCAGGGTCTCCAGGATGTAGGCCCCCTTTTCCAATTTTTCCTTTACGCGGTAGGGCCCTCCCGGTTGCCGCTAGCTTGCCATCTTTGGCGTTCTTGTTTCCGATGTCGGCGCGTCGGAGCACCAGTGTTGCCCGGTTGAAGGAGCGAGGGTTCACCTTTCGGTTGTACTTCGGCTGCGATGAGTTGCTTTGTGAGGTCTCGGCGGTGCGCCGGGATCCGTGCCTCGTCAATGAGGTCTAACTCGTCATCAAGGCGTCACTGTTCGAGTCTTCTCCTCCCCTGCTAGCTTTCATTTTCCTCCACGTCGGTTGGCCTATTTCGACCGAGATCATCGCCTCGCATCCATATGTCAAACGGAATGGGGTTTCCTGTGTGGAGGTTTGGACGCTCGTCCTGTACCCCCACAGAACGCTGTAGAGTTGCTCGACCCAGGAAGAGTCGGCGTCCTCCATACGTCTTCTTAACCCGTCGACGATGACCTTGTTGGCGGCCTCGACCTGCCCATTGGATTGGGGGTGTTCGATCGATGCAAAGTGATGGATGATGTCGAGGTCTGACATCATATTCTGAAACCCTCTGTCAATGAACTGCGTTCCGTTGTCCGTAATTATCTCGGCCGGTATTCCGAACCGAGAGATGATGCTTTGCTGAAAGAATCGTTGAATGCGGGCCGAGGTGATCGTGGTTAATGGCTCGGCTTCTATCCATTTGGTGAAGTAGTCGACCGCGACAATGAGGTACCTTAGCCGTCCCGGGGCTGTTTTGAATGGCCCGAGAAGGTCCATCCCCATTTGTAGAACGGCGGGGGCCGTAATGCTTTTTAGTTACGTCGGGGAGCGCAAAGGATGTTGGCGTGTTTCGACAACCGTCGTATCTTCGTACCGTTTCCATGGAGTCCGCCGCCATCGTTGCCGAAGTATCCGGCTTTGAGTGATTTCTGAGCTAGGGATTTTCCTCCCATATGCTGACCGTTAATGCCTTCATGTATTTCAGCGAGAACGTACCTGGCCTCGGTTGCATTCAAGCATCTCATCATGGGGGAGTGTAATCCTTTCCTATACAACTGATCGTCCACCATTGTGTACATGGCGGCTTGCCGGATCAACTTTCGTGCTTCCGTTGTGTCGGTGAGTATGATTCCTCTTTCTAGGTAGTCCTCGATCGGTTTTCTCCAGTCCGAGGCTGATGATATGGACATGACACAACTTGGTTCTTCAAAGTTTTGTTGGACGACGGTCCGGTAATTTCCCGGACCTTTGGTGCTAGCCAATTTTGACAATATGTCGGCCCTGGTGTTTTCCTCCCGAGAGATATGAGTGACTGTCACCTCTTCGAACTCGGCCATCATGTCTCTGGCTTTGTTCAAGTATTTTGCCAACAACGGGCCTTTGGTTTGATAAGAGCCTTGTATCTTAGCCGCTACGAGCTGGGAGTCGGTCAGGATTTTGACTCTCGCGCCCCCCTTCCTTTGCTTGGTCGAGGCCGGCCAGTACTGCCTCGTATTCTGCCTGGTTGTTGGATGTCGGAAATTTGAGGTGGAGGGAGTGTTCGACAGCGACTCCGTCTGGATTTTCAATTATTATTCCAGCCCCACTCCCTTTTGCATTTGAGGATCCGTCGACGTATACCGTCCATTCTTTAAGACCGGCGTCCCTTCCCTCGTGGGTCGGGGTAAGCTCCCTTACGAAGTTGGCCAAGGCTTGCGACTTTGTCGCGTCCGGCCGTAGGAAATGTCGAATTCTGATAATTCAATGGCCCAGCTTGTCATTCGCCGGCCAGGTCTGGTTTGTGTAGAACCTGCCGGATTGGCTGGCTGGTGCGTACCACCACTTTGTGCCCCTGGAAGTATGGGCGTAGGCGTCTTGCTGCCGTTAACAAAGCGAATGCTTCCTTCTCCAACTTCTGATATCTGAGTTCCGAGGTCTGAAGTGCCTTGTTTACAAAGTAAATCGGTGCACTGGCCGGATTGGGTTTCTCGAACCGGGCGGCGCTTATGGCTTCTTGGCCGACGGATAAATACAGGAAAACCGTCTCGCCTGAGTCGGGCCTAGATAAGACCGGCGGGGTAGCCAGGCATTGTTTGATTTTTACAAATGCGGACTCACATTCGAGGTTCCATCCGCCTCTCGTCTCCTTCTTTAGCAGTTTGAAGAAGGGAAGGGCATTTTCGGCCGACCTGGGTAAGAATCTTGTCATAGCCGCCAATCTCCCGGTCAGCTGCTGTACCTCCTTTTTGTTGGTTGGTGCTTTCATATCCAGCACCGCTTTACACTTATCGGGGTTTGCTTCAATTCCTTGGTGTGTGAGCATAAACCCGAGGAACTTTCTTCTTAGGGACTCCAAATGCACATTTTGCCGGATTCAGCTTTATTCGGTGCTTTCGTAACTTTTCAAACGTCTGTTCGAGGTCTTGGATGTGGTCTCCCGGCTTCATTGACTTGACGATCATGTCATCAATGTATACTTCTACATTTCGCCGAGCTGGTCTTCGAAGACTTTGTTCATCATTCGTTGATAGGTGGCCCGGCGTTTTTCAATCCGAACGGCATGACATTATAGCGTAATTGGCCTTGTCGGTTATGAAGGCCGTCCGTTCGATCTTCCGGGTGCATCGCTATTTGATTGTATCCGGAGTAAGCATCCATAAAGGATAATAGTTGAAATCCGGATGAGTTGTCGACCAATTGGTCGATGCTCGGCATCGGTACGAGTCTTTAGGGTGCTCTGTTTAAGTTGGTGTAATCTATACACACCCTCCAACTCCCGTTAGGCTTTAGGACCATGACCGTATTTGATAACCATGTGGTGTATTGTATTTCCCGGATAAATCCGGCCTCTAGTAGTTCCTTCACATGCTTTTCTAAGGCGATCTGCCTGTCGGTCCCTTGTTTTCGTCTCTTCTGCGATACCGGGGTAGATCCGGTTTAATTTCCAACTTGTGACAGCAGAAGCGGGGTCTATTCCGGGTACCTCCGAGGCCCTCCATGCAAAAAGATCTCGGTTTTCTTTTAGGAAATTGCTTAATTCCTTTTTGAGCTCTAGGGTCATTGCGCCTCCTATCTTCGTTACCGGGTCGGATCTTCCCCCGGGACTAAATCTTCCATCTCTCCCTACGGCTCGGGTCTTGGTTTTCGGGCTCCTCATCTCTTAAGTCCAATTCCACCACACCGACGGGTCGGCTCGCTTTGTTTGCATTTTTCCCGGCCGAGCTTCGTGGCGTTTTGATCCCGAGATGATGACGCCTTTCCGGTCCCGTTCTCTCGCATAGTTTCATAATAACATTGTCGAGATTCCTTCGGTCCCGGTTATGGTGATAACCCGGTTTTTGAGCCGACCATTTTTAACTTCGGTGCTTGGTGGATGCAACCATATCCCAGCTGTGGATGGTTGGTCTGCCCAATATCATATTATACGGGGAGGGGAAGTCGGACACGATGAATCTTACCCTCTCGGCTTTGAAGGCTTTTTTAGTTCCCAAGGTCAGCTTTAGGTCGATGTACCCCTTTGGCTTGGATTGTTCGCCGTTAAAGCCTACGAGTGTTGTCTTGCATGGACGCTTGGTCTTCTTTATCCAAGTTCATCCTCTTAAAGGCGTCCCACATGATGATATCCATTTGAACTACCGGGATCAACGAAAATCCTTTCCACAAGGCGGTTTACGGGATCCGTAATTACCAATCCGTCTTGGTGTCCCGTACGACGTCTTTTAGGTCTTCGGTGGTGAACTATAATCTTTGGAGGCGTCGGTCGGTCATGGTTGTCTTTGAACTTGGGGGGTTCTTGCGATAGTACCTCCCTCAAGTATTTTCTTCTTTGACTTGCGGTGTCTCCTCCTCCGCCCATGCCTCCACTGATTACGTTACACCTGTGGTTCATGTCTATCTCCGGAACCTGCTCGTCGTCGGAGGATGATTGTCGTCCTATTCCATCGAATTTCCGATCGAGTGGGGACGGACTCGGACTTCGACCTTGTTTCCTTTTGTTGTTCTTCCGACCCTATGTTTTTATCAGGTATTGGCGCAATTTACCCTCTCGGATGAATCTTTCAATTGCGTCCCTGAGTTCGAAGCATTGGTCCGTCGTGTGCCCCGGTCCGTCGTGGAAATCACAGAACTTTGAATGATCCGTGGTGGGTCGGTAACGTGGGGGCCGAGGTCGGTCTACCTTTCTCATCTCTGTGGAGGCCACTTCTTTCCATAACTGGCCCCGCGAAACATTGAGCGGGTTGTACCTCCATACCTCGGCCTCTCTCGACTTGTCGGGTTTGTTTTGCTATCTCGATTCGACCACGGGGTCTTCTTTACGACCACTCGGTTGATTCTTGACCCGGGGTCGTGTGCTTCGCTCTTCATCACCATTAGTATTGGCGATCTCCATCTGCTCTACTTCCAGATATTGCTTCGCTCGGGTGTTGAACTCAGTGAGAGTGTATACCCGGTTCTTGAAGATGGAGTTTGCTAGCGGGAAGAAGGTTCCAAGCCGTCCACGAGACAATGCACATGAACGCTTTCGGGAGGGACCTTACCCGGAGGGCTACCACCTTAAATCTGTCCGGAGTATTTTTGTAGCGTTTCCCCCCGCCGTTGCTTTATCTTACTTAGGGTATACTGAGATTTGGGTTGTTTCCGACCAGTTGCGAAATTCAGTTCGAATTTGCGCTCGAGGTCTTGAAAGTCGTGGATGGATCTTTTCGGCAGTGTGTGGAGCCAAATTTGAGCTGGACCGATCAATGTGGCCGCGAAGAGCCGACTAATGACCGGGCCTTTGATGTGCCTTACGAACATAAGTAGTTCGAAGGCGTCGAGATGGGCCCTCGGGTGGACACTCCATCATACTTGGGTAAAATAGTTAGCTCAAACTTGCTTTGGGGTATGGAGCATTCTCGATTTCCTCCGAGAAAGGGCTGGTGTTGTGTCTCGCTATATATTTCACGTGATATTCCGGGGCGAGCCCTTCCGTCGCGCGCCTCTCTCTATCTCGGTCTTCGTCATCCGAGGCCCCTTAGAAAACGTTTCTTCCGAGCCGAGATATGGTCATGGGACTCATCGTGCTCGGCGTCATCGGCGTCTGTTTCGGGGAGGTCGTCTTTTCCGCATAAGGGCTTCCGTGTTTCCGGGATATCCTTACTTTTCTTTTCTTCGTCATACCCGGTCCCCGCTCACGTTCCGATGCTTTGGCTTGCCGGAAGTGGTCTTCCATAATCTGTTGCATTACTCTCAAGTCCTCTTGGCGCCGGAGGTTATTTCGTTTCTCCATGTTCTCCATCCTCCTCGGGATTGATTCTGCGTCTCGGAGGAGGAGGAGGTGCTGGGTTCGGTATGTCATTGCTTTTGTTTTCTGCGGAAGGAGACGAAGCCGTGTCGACATATCGTTCCCGTCTTCTTTGTCGTTGTTGTTGGGGTCAACCTCAGGCCGGGGAGGTCCTTGAGTCTGTTGCTGTCGACTTGCCTCGGCCTTCGCACGCGATGGACTTTCACAGTGAGGATTGCGACTGCTAGTTCTAGTAGTAGCCATTGTTGGTCACGGGGATCAAAATTTACGGTCCCCACGGTCGGCGCCAATGTTCGGTGTGGAACAGATGTCCCCCAGCGGCCGGTGGTTTGATTTTGGATTGGGTTGCCTCTGCCGGGAGTATCTATGAGTGGAGATATCCCGGTGAGCAAGGAATCACCAAACACAAGGCCTTTCGCCCAAGGGGGAGGGGTATGTGTTTAGTGGGGGTCGTCTTTGTGCGATCTTGCGAATGTAAAGAGCTGAGTTAGAACGTGTGCACCTTGGTGTTACCCCCTGGTATTTATAGGGTGTGCCGTGATATCTTAACTGCCTATCTATCATATCCCTGGATTATGGATATGATAGATTACCCCCTGATTGCGGGGGAAAACCGGGATACTCGGGATCCCACTACTGGGCCGTCAACTGGCTGGGCCGAGGTCCGGGTATGCCCTTGCTGGGCCGTGAGTCAGATCCGTAACAAATTGTAAGTATCGTTATTGTTAATTTATAGTTACTAAACATGTTTCATTACTAAGCTTCTCATTATCTGTATCCTACAGGAAGATCTAAAGAAGAAAGAGGCGGAGGGATCTTTTGTGTCGGACGGGAGGAATGATGTTCTGACCGTTGCGACTGGAAAACCGGATCACGCGGGGCGTGTAAGGGGGATTGGAGGAAGGGTAGGCCTGAAGGAATACTTTGGTAGCGCCAAACGCCAGAAACAAAGTATGGTTAACCGGGAGGAGATGGAACAGACGGTGGAACAGACGGTGGCACAGGAGGTGGCCAAATTGAGAGAGCAAGCGGCGGCTAAAGAAGCTTCATTGATCGCCTATTTTCAATCCCGGTGAGGGAGATGAAGGAGGAAATGAATCAAATGAAGGTGCTTGTGAGCTCTCGTGCGAGAGACCCAGTGTTCCCTTGCCACCCTCACCTACTGACTATGCAGCCAGAGCACTAGAGGGAGCTGCGTTGTTAGACGATCCAAAGAACCTTGTGACCTTTATGTGGAGGATCCGAACATCATGTTAGATGATTGGTTGCAAAAGGGACTCGTCCACAACTTGGGATCAACCGTACACCACCAACAAATGGCTTATGATGAAGTCGAGTGTCGGTTGAAGAGGTGATCGTTGATGCACCTCTCCTCTCCCAACCGATGAAATTTGAAGCTTGTGAGTGATGTCATTGGAACCTTGATCTCGTGGCCGGTGAAGCTTGTGCATGTTTCTACTCCTCCCGAGGCTCCGGCGCCTCCTGAATTGGTTGGCACGGCTGAGTTGAGTGCCAAGGACAAGCTTGTCCTTATGGTATCCAATAAACAAGTTGCACTTAATCAGTGGCCTGTCAATACAGAAGTAGGTCTTAAAAACAAGCACCCGATTTTTGTTGACCAAGATGATATAATGTCCCTGCTGTTTGATAAACAGGAGCTTACTGGTTCAATGATTCTCATGTTTATAAAGTAAGTATCTTCTTCTATGAGTACATAACATAAATGTGAGACACTCACATACGTATAATTTCCCTGACGTCATGATTGTAGGTTATTGCATCGTGAATTGGAACAGCAGGGCAAAAGCAAAGATATTGGATTCTTGTGCCCGCAGTACGTGAGTCAACCACCCTTAGCGGAGAGACAATCATACATAACAACAAGGTTGACCAAGAAGAATAGGAAAAATTGGTACTTGGCACCATACTACAATAGGTACATATCATAATTCTTTTACGTAATTCCCTTAATTATATTCTCGCTACATATTACTGAGTACTTGTCTGTTGTGAATTTTCAGTCACCATTGGCAGTTGGTTCTGATTTGCCCGAATGAGAATAAAGTGGTCTTTTTATGCTCCCTTCACTACAAACCAACGGCTACATTGCAGCAGATGGTGAACAAGTAAGCATATGTCATTTTGATTGCCTAGTCGAAATCTCCGTAAATTTTCAGTAACCATTATTGAGTAAATTTGTGATTTTGATAATAGGCCCTTAAAATCATTCTAAGAAAAGGTCAAGAACAAGTCTGAGAATGATGTCAAAGAGCCTACGTGGATCAAACCAAAGGTTAGTACATATTTGGACAACGGCACCTTTGGCTAGCTTGTGAACTTGGTCGAAAAAATATATGCTCTTATATATATTTCTTGTTTGTTTTTAGACCCGTCGGCAACCGAAGGAGTCCAACTTATGTGGACATTATGTCATGACACACATGTATAATATTGTCATGCAACTAGTGACAAACATCCAAGCAAAGGTAAATGTATTACATAACTTTGCCTGTGCGTTGATCCCTTTGATATGCAAGGAAGGACAACTAATATATTTCTGTCTTTGATGCTACAGACGTTTGACTGTGCTGACCCCTTTCCTGATGGTGATATTGAGCGCACACGCAATGTGTTATCCGAATATCTGTATGATCGATCATCTCGGAAAATCGGAAAAATAGTTGATTTGTGAATTCATTGTAAATATATGCTAGCCGTATCAACAATCATCTTGATCGTAATGAACAATTGTCCAATTTGTGATAGTATACAATAATAATTTGTTAATTCATTTAAAACAAGTTTCCTTTTGTCCATTAGTGGTTCTTGAATGTATTGGATGGTGGAAAAAAATATTCATTGCTTAATTTACAAATGCGAGAAGTTTAGGACCGCATGTTGACTAAGTAGGTCCTAAAAGTCTTCGTTTATTTATTTTTTCACAATTACGGTATTTTAGGACCGCATGTTTACTAAGTAGCCGATCCTAAAAGTCTTCGTTTATTTATTTGTGAAAAAATGCGAGTATTTTAGGACCGCATGTTTACTAAAGAGCCGGTTCTAAAAGTCTTCGTGATTCATAGTAAAATACGCCAGTCTTTTAGGACCGCATGTTTACTAAGTAGCCGGTCCAAAAAGTCTTCGTTTATTAATTCAAAAATGCGAGTATTTTAGGACCGCATGTTCACTAAGTAGTTGGTCCTAAAAGTCTTCGTTTATTAATTCAAAAATGCGAGTATTTTAGGACCGTATGTTTACTAAAGAGCCGGTTCTAAAAGTCTTCGTGATTCACAGTAAAATACGCCAGTCTTTTAGGACCGCATGTTCACTAAGTAGCCGGTCCTAAAAGTCTTCGTTTATTAATTCAAAAATGCGAGTATTTTAGGACCATATGTTTACTAAAGAGCCGGTTCTAAAAGTCTTCGTGATTCACAGTAAAATACGCCAGTCTTTTAGGACCGCATGTTCACTAAGTAGCCGGTCCTAAAAGTCTTCGTTTACTTATTTGTGAAAAAATGACGGTATTTTAGGACCGTATGTTTACTAAATAGCCGGTCCTAAAAGTCTTTCATTGGCGACAAATATACGATATATTTATTAATAATATATATTTTTATATATAAAATCTCTTAAATATTAAATGAATAATCTTTTTGCTTAAATTAAATATTTATTCAATATGCGTAACTATAGCTAGTCTACATTATTAATTATTCTATTCGTAACTACTTTATTAAATGAATAATTATATTATTAAATTAAAGTCTTTCCCTATTATTCATATTTCATAACCGATTTACTTTATTTATTTATAGAGTGTGATAGCATCAAAACATTAAATTAAATATTTGTCCATATTATAACGTAATAAACTCCATATTTCATAATTGCCTAATTTTGTCTTTTTTTTTTCTTTTTTTAATTTTAGTGTTTTGAGTCTGCCATTTTCCATATTTCATAATTGACTTTCTTATTGCTTTCCAGTTTCGAGGTTCGAGATAATGCATATAAATAAAGCAAAGATTAATTAAAACTCCCATAAGAACAAAATGCGAAATATTTTATATAATAATTTTTACGCGCACATAGGGCGCGATTACAAAAAAAGCAACAAAAAAAAAGCCAAAAAAAACTATAAAACAACTAATCCTCCCCGTGGTCGGAGAGGTGGGAGGCGATTTTGGAGGCGTCCTCTTGTGAAGGATCGTACTCCACGTCATTGGCGTCAAGTACCATGGTCAGCTTCTGGTTGACGGTATGAACCAGTTGAAACAATTGGCCCAAGCGTCGGTCGATGTGCTCGACGCGGGCCACACACCCGCACCAACCGCGGTTGGATTTGGAGGCGGTGGAGGAGGGGGCTGAGGTTGAAGAGGAGGAGGAGGAAAAGGAGGACTGGTGGAGCGGCCATTACGGTGGGTTTTAGTCGGTGGAGGAGGCCGTGTAGAAGTGATGGAGAAGAATGTGAAGAAACTACGGTAAGAACGGGTTTAAATAGAGAACCTATCCCGAAGAATATGAAACGTTGTGAACTTTTTACGAGGAGACGCATTGTTCTTCGAGAATATGAGGAGACGGTTAGTTGGTCGTTTACGACCTTGAAGCCGAAGAGACTACGGATCATGTGTACGGGGTGCAAGGATCGACTACGCTATCCGAGTTTGAAGTGATTGAACATTAAATACCGGATTTTGTAAAAGATCCGTTCTTAAAAGTAATATTTTTAAGGAAAAATTCTTACTTTACAAAAATAAATAATTGATAAAAAAATAATTGACTTTTAGGACCGGATATAATATAAATGGACGGTATTAAAAGTAATTGAATTGTATGGAAAAATAAATAGTAGACATTTAGGACCGGATATTTCTAAACATCCGGTCTTAAAAGTTATTTATTTGAAAAAATAAATAATATATACTTTTAAATCGGTTACATAATAAAAAGAGCGTATCCATCTCTCGGTCCTCATTAACTCCGCACACTAACCTCCATGTTCTTATTAATAAAAAGAGTGTATTTGGAGCTCTCGCCCAAACCGCTCAAAGCCTCAAACCATGGTTAGATACAAGAGAACTCCTCGTAGGGGTACTCTTACACCCGAAGCTCTTGCCGGACTTAGATCGTTATACGGTGCGCCTCCTCCGGCGAGTGCGTTACGTTGTGACCAAAGAATCTCGGGTCGTCGGACCCATTGTTATTTCGGATGATGAAGAAGTTGCCACACCCCCTCCACCTTCGGACCATGCAGAGGTTCCCGCTCTCCTCTCCAATCGGTTGGCCCCGGCGCGCCTACGCGTGACCCCTCTCCTCTTTCCTCTAATGATGCTGCGGGTGATGCGAATAAGACAGAACTTGCCGATCTCCGGCGGGAAGTTAATGCTTTTAACGCCGATATCGCCAAGGCATTGGATGATAATAAGCTTTAGGATGTTTTGTTAGATTCTTGTCATTGATAATGATCGGTTTTTTTTTTCTTTCTTTTTTTCTTGTGTACGTGCATATATATTCTCTAGTTATGTATGGAAGCAGTAAGAACTAATTAAGCTTGTGCCTTTTTTATATTCATATTCTCCAGTTTTCCTTTATTTATTTTATTAATTCAGTTTCTGCTGCGCTCGCCAAAGGCAAATCTCATTTTTTTTTTGGTTTGGTTCATTAATTAACGAAGAGGTTTACGACTCTATAAGTATTTGTCTTTTAGGTCCGGATGTTTATAAGACTCCGGTCTTAAAATTAAATCAATAGTAAATATTAGGACGGAAGTATTCTTAATTACCGGTCTTAAAAAGGTATTAATAAAATTATTCTTTAGGACCGCACACTTTATAACTAACCGGTCTTATTAATAAAATTATATATTTAGGACCTAGGACACTTTATAATTAACTGGTCTTAATAAAATCCAAAATACTAAAACTTGTCTCTTTCACGGGGAAAATTAAATTTCCCTCTCAGAACTTCTCTTGTGACGCCGAGAGTGATTACTCAGGTTCTGTCTCCACATTTTGCTTGTTGCGTCGTCGCGCTTCGCGTTGCTCTCTCGACAATCACTTTCTCGGTTCCTTAGCTAAACGTTTATAAACCGAAATTTTGCACGAGGTGTTTTGGTTATATAACTTTATTGTTTTCCTGGTTATGGTTCGGGTTTTTCATGGGTTGAACGAAATCGATGAAATGTTCTTGTGGGTTTCTCGGTTGTTAATGAATATTGTATATTGAAGATTATATTTGCACTTTAGACCTACCGAACCGACGAACTAGTGTTTTTAGGTTACTCTTGTCATCGCAACATCAACGTTCGTGGCCGGGAGAAGAAAGACTCGGCAAACCCATTTGAATTTATATGCTACAGGTGAGTCCACAAGACCTTCATGCGATGCATTTAATTTCCTCGTCATGCATTTATTTTGCTTCTTGGATTCACTGTGATACATTTATGACCAAACGTGATTCTTCGTTATGCATTCAATGAGCAAGTTTCTCCGTAAAGAAAAAAAAGACATAACCGACATTTGAGCATAAATATGCATTTGGATTATGTATGTCTTATTTTATATGCAAGTTTCAATTTTTTCGGATTATGTATGTTAAATCTTTCCGTCTATATATAGGAATTCTTCTATGGATCATAGTTGGATAAATAATGTTTTATGGACGAGTGCTGAATATCAGAATGGGGTGAGGGAATTTATAGAATTTGCTAAACAAAATGCCCATGATGATAGTGGGAAGTTTTATTGCCCTTGTGTAAAATGTTTGAATGAGAGGCGATTAAGTCCCGAAGTTATCCACACACATTTAATTTGTGAAGGATTTTGTAAGACTTATACGGTATGGTCATGGCATGGCGAAAAAATGCCAAGTGGGTCTCAACATGAGGAAGTGGCCTTTGATGATAATGACACGGATATGGATGATCACATAGAGGACATTATTCGTGATGTAGGAGAAGAGGCTTTTGAGCAATCACATGCATATGGTAATATGTGCGGTGATGCGAGACCCGCTATACCACGGGTGTAAAAAATACCAATTGTTGAACGCCGTATTGAAATTGGTAAGCTTGAAGGCACGTCATGGATGGAGCGACAAGAGTTTCTCTGAAATGCTTGAGGCTTTTAAGGACATGCTTCCGGATGATAATGTGTTGCCGCATCGATACTATGATGCTAAGAAAATACTTTGTCCACTAGGGATGGAGTATAAAAAGATTCATGCATGCCCGAATGATTGCATGTTGTATAGAAAAGAGTTTGAAGAGAAGCAGAATTGTCCGATATGTGAAACCCCAAGGTACAAGTCAAATAAGGGGCCGCAAAAGTGTTGTGGTATCTTCCAATCATACCAAGGTTCAAGCGGTTGTTTGCGAATGAAAATGATGCAAAGAATTTGAGGTGGCATGCGAGATGAGAGGATTTCGATGGAAAGCTTCGACATCCGGCCGATTCTTCTCAATGGAAGAAAATCGATCATTTATTTCCGAACTTCGGCGAAGAACCTAGGAACCTTAGGCTTGCCCTTAGCACGGATGGCATGAATCCATATGGAAGCCTTAGCAAAGATACATAGTTCATGGCTGTGCTCCTTATTATTTACAACTTATCTCCAATGTTATGCATGAAACGAAAGTACATCATGCTGTCTATGTTGATTTCGGGACCAAAACAACCCGGAAATGACATTGATGTTTACCTTCAGCCCTTGATCGAAGACTTGAGGGAGTTGTGGGAAGAAGGTGTCGATGTTTTTGACTCTTTCAAGAAGGAGGTGTTTAAAATGCGAGCCATGATATTTTGTACTATAAACGACTTCCCAAAGATATGGGAACTTGTCGAGTATAGTGTAAAAGGCCACAAAGCATGTCCGGTTTGTGAAGAAGGCACACGCTACCATCAACTTCAACATGGAAGAAAGACGGTTTATCTTGGACTTAGGAGATTTCTTCGACGGGACCACCCATATCGTAGATTAAAGAAAGCCTTTTTTGGTGGCCAGGAGTATGAAGATGCTCGGTGGCATTGATGGGAGCAAGTTTATGAAAAGGTGAAAAATATCGTGTCATCTTCGGTAAGACCGCAAAGAGTAGAAAAGAAACAAATATATGGAAAAAGAGATCTGTATTCTTCGATCTTCCATATTGGCGCAATCTTGATGTGAGACACTGTATTGATGTCATGCACGTGGAGAAAAACGTATGTGATAGTATTGTTGGCACGCTTCTCAACATACAAGGTAGTTCAAAGGATAGTGTGAAGGCAAGATTGGATTTGCAAGCAATGGGAATACGCGAAAACTTACATCCAAGGCCATATGGGAAGAGAACTTATTGTCCCCCGGCTTCTCATACTCTTTCTAAGGATGAGAAACGAAGTTTTTTGTGAGTGTTTACATGGCACAAAAGTTCCGTCGGGGTATTCTTCAAACTTTAAGAGGCTTGTTTCGATGAAGGACTTGAAATTAGTAGGCCAAAAGTCTCATGATTGTCATGTCTTGATGCAACTACTCCCCGTAGCTATTCGAGGCATCGCTGAATATGATCTTGGTCGTCTTGACTAGACTTTGTTTCTTACGCAATGCGGTTTGTAGTAAATATTTTGAGATTGAAAAGTTCGATGAATTGGAGAATGAAGGATATCTTATCTTGTGCCACCTTGAGAAGCTTTTTGTTCCTACATTTTTTGACATCATGGTTCATCTAATTGTTCATCTAGTAAGGGAGATAAAGTTGTGCGGCCCTATCCATTTACGGTGGATGTACCCAATTGAAAGATCTATGAAATTCCTAAAAGGGTGCGTGAAGAACGCATACCGGCTAGAAGCATCAATTGTTCGAAATATGTTTCGAAGAAGCCATGGAATTTTGTCAAAATTATTTGGCCAAAGTAAGACATATTGGGCTTCCAAAACGTCAAAGATCTTTGAAGGGGGTAGACGAGGTGCTTCGGTAAAGAGTGTGGATCCCGATGAATTGTCACAAGTCCACTTATACATCTTGAATAATGTTGATGAAGTTCAAGCCGATAGCTGCACATAAAGAAGTTTGTAAGGAAAGAAAATCATCGAATGACCGAACAAAGGTTGATTAGGGAGCATAACGAGAACATTTGCAAAGGTTGGTTCAAACAAAAGGTCGAGGGAGAGGAATGTGTTTTTGATACAATCAAATGGTTAGCCCGTGGTCCTGAGGTTGATGTCATAAGTTGGAATTCGTATGTGATCAATGGTTATACATTTTACACGAAGTCCCTAGATGATAGGAGCACCGTCAAAACGGTGGTGTTATGTTAGAGGCTGAATCTATGCACTTCTCCGGTTCGAAAGACAAGAGGCCTTTATTGGCGGTCATGCCATATTATGGGGTTATTGAAGAGATTTGGGAGGTGGACTATGTTAAAATTAGATTTCCCATTTTCAAATGCAAGTGGGTTAATGTCAAAAATGGTGTTTGGATCGATCGGCTAGGACTTACATTAGTCGATATCAATGGTAGATGTTTTGGAGATGAACCTTTTATTATGGCGAGACCTGGCAAAACAAGTGTTCTATTTCACCGATCGGGAAAATAAAATGTGGTCTCGTAGCTCTCCAAGGAAAAAGGGTCATTGATATTGATGATGAAATTCATTCGAATTACGGTCTTCCCGAGAGTACTCCTTTTTCAAGGGTATATCTGGGACATGAACGAAGAAGATGAAGCGGATAATGAACCCGGAATAAGAAATGATCATCAAGAAGGGATATGGGAGGATATCCCTTTATAAAAGAGTCAATTCATATGGTAATATTCATATGCAGAATTCTTTGAAAACTTTAAGGTTTTAACTATATTCCTTCCATGTTCTTAAACAATGAAGGTTTTGTTCTTGTTTTATTTTGTGGCAGGATCCGATATATATGTTATAAAAGGGGATATAATTGTTACGTACGTTGTTGGGTGGGATCAGATGAAGGCTTGGTGCGGTATTTGAAACTCATCATTGTATTTGTAAGTTATCTTATTACATGTATATATTCATCATTACGGTGTTGTACTATTCTTAATTAAACGACACTGATTGTGAAACTTTTGTTCTTGTTTTATTTTGTGGCAGGATCCGATATATATGTTATAAAAGGGGATATCATGTTACGTTGTTGGGTGGGATCAGTTGAAGGCATGGTGCGGTATTTATTTGTAACTCATCATTGTATTTGTAAGATAATTCATTACGGTGTTGTACTAAATTAAGAGGCCACATAACTCATGGTAGGTGATATTTGTATTCTTTTCCCAATTCAATTTATTCATAATGGATTGTTCATAGCTTGTAGCTTAAAGTATCTAATTTTTTGTGCTTTGGATTGTGTGGTGGATGTGTGTAATATATATATGATCAGGAAGAACAGAACAGGGAAAAATTATGGAAAATTTGGAACGGGAAATATTATCGCCGGTCTTAAACTTTCAAATTTTAAGACCGGATGCATTTACAAGTCCGGTCTGAAACGTCTAGCCAGGTCTTAAAAAGTTCAACTTTTAAGACCGGCTTTTATAATTACCCGGTCTTAAATTTAATTAAATTTAGAACCGGATTAGTTAGTCGTCTGGTCTTAGAAGTCGGTATTTTTAGACCGGAGATTATTTATCCGGTCTTAAAAATGTCGATATGTTAAGACCGGTCTATGTTTATGTCCGGTCTTAAAGTTGATTTTAGGACCGAACAAAATACATATCGGTCTATTTAGTACGACTTTTAAGACCTAACTTTTAAAATGTCCGGTCTAAAAAAGTTTCTTTTAGACCGGTTCGAATCCGGTCTTGAAAGTAAAGACTTTTAATACCATTTGGAACAAGACCGTGACTAGTCCGGTCTTACGAGTGCCTCTTTTGTCCGGTCTTAAAATCCTTTTTTCCACCCGTGTCATGATTTAACTGAAAAACTTGAGCAAAATGGCCACCTGAAAACATATGGGCCATATTGTGCGCACACAGATGTTTATGTAGATGTCAATGCACATTCCGAACATTTGAAGGAATGCAACAAGAATGTTTTATTTTTTGTGGGGATTAACATTGTAACATTTTAGACTATAAGGATAACATTTTTAATTAAAAAACAAACTCCAAACGATAAGTACTTGTCTAAAATTTAGAGGTTACCTATGTTCTTTGGAGAAAGGAAATACATTTAGAGCATTGAAGGCATCGATCTCATTTGTATTATCACAGTTTGGCCACAATATGGGTTCTTATGACAAGAAAAATGATTGTGTGCAATCAGCAATTGTGTAGCTAGGGAAAAGTCAGATATAAACCGTGCCACGAGATTATATATGACAACTCACAATATGGGGCCTAAAAGATACATATATGATTTTGGAAGATAATGAACAGAATAATGTGCTGATACGTGTCGCCATTAAAAAAAGGGAAAATCCTTTTGAGGGCCCTTTTTGGTGTAAAAATCCCAAAAAAGGCCCTCAAACTCTGACAATACCTGAAAAGGCCTAAAGGCCTTTTCAGGTATTTTCGAAGTCTTGGGGGAGTTGTTAAGAGGGTGATATAGTACATTACAGTCTTGATATAGTTGTTAATGGGGGCTGATTTAGTTGTTAAAAAATTGTTGTTAATGTGGCTGATATAATTGTTAACTAACAACTATATCATCCAAATTAACAACTCCCCCAAGATTTCGAAAAGGCCCTAAGGCCTTTTCGTGTATTGTCGAGTTTAAGGGCCTTTTTTTGGGATTTTTACACCAAAAGGGCCCTCAAAAGGATTTTCCCTTAAAAAAAAAAACTGCATGTTCTTAATATTTAAATAACTAATTTGTGAATATTAAGAAAAGTAATTTAGATAATTATTTGTATTAAATACTTGTTGGTTTTTATAAAATAAAGCCTCTTTAATCATGTACCATACTTTAGTCATATTTATAAGTCCCACTCAACTAACTCTCATGTACCGATGAGGGTTAGTTAACTCATTAGCTAATTTTTCAATTTTTCTCTTACTAATAAATGGTTCCAAGAGTCAACATGAATAAATTCTTTTTGTTTATTGCAATTAATAGGGGAAATTGTAAAAAGTTGCATTTATTAATCTAAAAGTGGATTTATAATAAGGACTAACATTTTTCTTCCAAAAGTACTTATAAATAGGATCAAAGTGATGTATTAGAACTATGTCTTAATGAAAAGTCCCTTAACATGCATAATCAATAATCATTTTAATGTTTGATAAATAAAAAAATCATTTTAATGCGAAAATTATAAATTTGAAGATAAAGTGAATTGGGGTTTTATTTATTTAAAATCAAAGTAAACTTCTTATCTAATTCTTATATGAGGGATCAGAGGAAGTATTTCGAATGAGGCGGACGTATATAGAATCAAGAAAATGGCCACTTTTTAGTGTAGACCCAAAGTAAATGGGCACTCTCTTTCGGGATCACGGGTATGAGTATTTAGCCTAATTTTCAAGGCCAATTAAATTAAATGCTATGGTTTTTAAAGACAGATTTCTATTTTTTTACAAAACCCTTAATTAAAAAGTAATACTCAAATAATTATTTTTTATTTTTATTTTTAAAAAAATTGCTTCTAAAAAAAGAAATCCAACAATGCCTTAAATTCACGGGTATAAAAAAGGCTTTTAAGACCAGACATAAGAGGCATCGTAAGACTGGACCTTCGACCGATCTTGTTCCAGACGGTATTAAAAGTCTAACTTTTAAGACCGGACACGAACCGGTCTTAAAGAAACTCTTTTAGACCGGACATTTAAAACATTAGGTCTTAAAAGTCGTACTAAATATACCTGAAATATTTTTTGTTCAGTCCTAAAACTCAACTTTTAAGGTAGGACAAAAACTACGCCGCTCTTAAAAGATCGGAATTTTAAGACCGAACAAAAAAAATTCCAGTCTAAAAAATAGCGGCTTCTAAGACCAGACGACTAATTATACGCGGTCTTAAAAGAATAACTTTCAAGGCGAATGATAAATGTTAGTTCTCTAAGGGTTTTGATGATTACTAACAATTGCAAACAAAGTATGAAATTTTTCTTTGATAAGTTAAAAAAAACTTGTTGTCAAAGGAAAACTCGAGTTTTGATCTTACGAGAGAAGAACTCAATTTGCGAACTAAGCAAAACCGCGGTTTTCGGGAGAAAACTCAAGTTTTCACAATACGAGACTTCTCAATATTTTTGGAAAAGACAAAACTCCGAGTTTTCATTGAAAACTCGAGTTTTGGACTTACGAAGAGTCTCCTAAGTTTTTGAACTTTGAAAACCTCCAGTTTTGGCTAAAACCTCCAGTTTTCAATATAACTTGAAATTTTCCAAGTTATCACTAAATTTGTGAAAACTCGAGTTTTGAATCAAAACTCGAGTTTTGAGTTGACAGAAGAAGATTCGTTTTTAGCCGTTTTCAAAACCTCCAGTTTTTGTGAAAACCTCCGAGTTTTGAGTTTGGCAAAGTTTTCTTCAAGTTTTCACAAGTAAAGTGAAAACTCGAGTTTTGACCGATTTAAAGTCTTTGTATTTTCTCGGTTTTGAAAACGCGTTTCCTCCAAAACCTCCAGTTTTGACTTGGCGCAGATTTCTTCAAGTTTTCATATTTAAATGGAAACTCGAGTTTTGATATCAAAACTCGAGTTTTGGCCTAGCGAAAGGTTGATGTTTTTCAATGTTTTGAAAACCTCCGGTTTTTGGAAGAAAACCTTGTTTTGATGTTTTGGACTTAAAACGTTTTCTACACACCAAAGTCCAAAACTCGAGTTTTGAGAAACAAAACTCGAGTTTTCATCAATGAGTTTGAAAATCAAAACGATGAATTTGTGAAACCTTCTTGTTTGATCTTAATACTTCCAATTATCATTCCTCAATATTCCCACTATGTTTAACCACTTTGTTAGTGAGTTTCGGATGTTTTAAAGATATTAAATGAAGGTTTAAAGCAAAAGCAAAAAGCATGTCGAACATTAAATGCTAAACCTAGAAAGTTGCATATTTTTGGGTAATCCTTCTGAACACGCTTTCAAAGGATTAATGTCTACCTTCTACATCCAGCTTGCCATTCCAACGGATTAATATTCAAAGAAGTCAACTCGAACTTTCGTACAACTGGATTAAGTGAAGAGTAGAGAGAAGACTCCAAAATGCCTCCAACGGCTAGCTTAATGCACCAACGGTCATAATGGAGTTTGCAACGGATCTTTAATGCTCTCTCAGTATAAATAGAGTAACATTCAATTTCTCTCAACAATATATCTGCTAAAAACGAAATACATTCAAGTTTCCAACTACTCTTTCAGTTTTCACTTGAAAAGTATCTGCTGATACAGTAAGCTTTAGTGTTTATCATTATCCACTCTTAGAGAGAGTTTCTTTCTTGTAAATCATTTATTGTAAAGAATCACAAGTCAGGGGACTTGGTGATTGGGTTCATTGATTGCAACTTGTAAGGGGGAGTAAGTTCTAGCTAGAGAATTACTCTTGAGTACATAGTGTGTAATCAATTGAGATAGTGAAAATCCCAGAGAGTCTGGGGACTGGACGTAGGTCAAGAGATTGGACCGAACCAGTATAAATCCTTGTGTTCTTCTCTTCTATTCTCAACTTAGTTCATCTCTGTTTCTAGTGTTAAAAAACAGAGCAATTCCGAAAAGTTTTTGAAATCCCCAATTCACCCCCCTCTTGGTGATTTAGCTCCACCTTCAATAAATACATCCGGTCTTAAAAATTAAATTTTTAGACCGGACGTAGAAATACACCGGTCTTAAAAGACCAACTTTTAAGATCGGCTTAATATCAAATATGTACACCTGACCTTTAAGATCAGACATATAAATACATCTGGTCTTAACAGTTGAACATTTAAGACCGGCGTATTTATTTTCGGTCTAAATTTTCTCAAATTCTTTCCCTGTTCTATTCTTCCTGATCATATATATACACAAATCCACCACCAAATCCAGCACATAAAATTTGATACTTAAGCTACAAGCTATGAACAATTATGAATAAATTAAAGGGATAAGGGTCTTAAATGCCATGGAAGTTTTCGCTCAGGAGCACTGGTAAGACGGAAGTTTTTTTGGACCAAAAATGCCACGGAAGTTGTCGCGAGGAGCAATTTTGCCGGAAGTTTTCACTAAAAGAGCAATGTTGCCCGGAAGTTTTCACTAAGGAGCAATTTTGCCCTTCTGTCCCCCCAATATTAAATTTGACTATTAAATCGAGTCAAATACCACACATGTTATGCCTTGAAAAGGTCAAACTTGGAGCCGAGAGAAGGAGATCCTTGAGATGTTGAGCTCAAGGTGGCGGAATTTGTTGAAGCCTGGTCAAAGGGACTAAAAGGTCGACCGTCACAAAACCCGGAGGAAGCATCACTTATGATCTAAGCAAATTATCGGTCTATACAAACGTAAATATTATCACTATTGATTTGTTTTACTAAACCAGTTTTTGGAACAATTCATTTCTCGTTTTGCGTTTCATTTGCGTTTTATGACAAACCTTTCGATCCTTCGACCAGTTCGGCACACAAATTCCGCGTCTTGAGTTCAACATCCGAAGGATCTCCTTCTCTGACTCCAAGTTCGACCTTTTCAAGGCATGACATGTGTGGTCTTTGACTGATTTAATAGTCAAATTTAATATTTGGGGACAGAAGGGAAAAATTGCTTCGTTTTGTAAACTTCCGGGGCAAAATTGCTCATCGAAAACTTCCGAGACAAAATTGCTCCTCAAGCCAAAAACTTCCGTGGCAAAAGTGAACTTCCGGGGCATTTTTTGATACTTCCGTGAACTTACGTGGAATTTTTGGTCCAAAAAAACTTGTCTACCAAAGTGCTCCGATCGAAAACTTCCATGGCATTTAAGACCCTTAACCCAAAATTAAATTGGGAAAAAAGAATACAATGCAAATATTATTCACCATGAGTTATGTGGCCTCTTAATTAATGATTATACTATGACTACAACACCTAAATTAATTTATACAATAAGATAACTTACTTACAAATACAATGAGTTACAAATACAACACGTAAATTAACATACATGCCCAATATAATATTCACCATGCCTTCATCTGATTCCCACCCAACAACGTAACATCCTCTTTTATAACATGCCCCTTTGGATCGGATCCTACCACAAAAATAAAACAAGAACAAACTTCATAGTTAATGACATTGTTTAAGAACATAGAAGGAATATAATATAGTTAAAACCTTAAAGTTTTCAAAGAAGTGCATATGAATATTACCTTATGAATTGACTCTTTTATAAAGTTATATCCTCCCATATCCCTTCTTGATGATCATTTCTTATGCCGGGTTCATTATCCCCTTCATCTTCTTCGTTCATGTCCGGTAGACCCCTTGAAAAAGAAGTACTCTCAGGAAGACCATAATTTGAATGACTTTCCTCATCAATGTCAATGACCCTTTTTCCTTGGAGAGCTATAGACCACATTTTATTTTTTTGATCGGTGATATAGAACACTTGTTTCTTTGGTACGCCATAATAAAGGTTCATCTCCAAAACTTCTACTATTGACATCGACTAATGTAAATCCTAGCCGATCGATCTGAACACCATTATTGACATTAACTCACTTGCATTTGAAAATGGGAAATTTAATTTTGACATAGTCCACCTCCCAAATCTCTTCAATAACCCCATAATATGGCATGAGTGCCAATTTAGGCCTCTTGTCTTTCGAACTGGTGAAGTGCATAGATTCCGCCTCTAACAAAACACCACTGTTCTGGAATGTGCTCCTATCATCTAGGGACTTCATGTAAAATGTATAACCATTGATCACATACGAATTCCAACTTATGACATCAACCTCAGGACCACGTGCTAACCATTTTATTGTATCAGAAACACATTCCTCTCCCTCGACCTTTTGTTTGAACCAGTTTGCAAAAGTTCTGTTATGCTCCCTAATCAACCTTTGTTGGTCATTCGATGATTTTCTTTCCTTATGACTTCTTTATGTGCAGCTATCTTTGGCTTGAACTTCATCAACATTATTCAAGATGTATAAGTGGACTTGTGACAATTCATCACGACCCACACTGTTTATTGAAGCCCCTCATCTACCCCCTTCAGCATGCTGACGTTTTAGAAGCCCAATATTTCTTACTTTGGCCAAATAGTTTTAACAAAATTCCATAGCTTCTTTAGAAACATATTTCTGAACAATTGATGCTTAAAATTTTGGTATGCGTTCTTCACATACCCTTTTAGGAATTTCATAGATCTTTCAATTGGGTACATCCACCGTAAATGGATAGGGCCGCACAACTTTATCTCCCTCACTACATGAACAATTAGATGAACCACGATGTCAAAAAATGTAGGAACAAAAAGCTTCTCAAGGTGGCACATGATAAGACATCCTTCATTCTCCAATGCATCCAACTTTTCAATCTCGAAAAATTTACTACAAACCGCATTGAAGAAGAAACAAAGTCTAGTCAAAACGACCCAAAGATCATATTCGGCGATGCCTCGAATAGCTACTTGGGGAGTATTTGTTGCATCAAGACATGACAATCATGAGACTTTTGGCCTACTAATTTCAAGTCCTTCATCGATACAAGCCTCTTAAAATTTGAAGAATACCCAGAGGGAACTTTTGTGCCATGTAAACACTTACAAAAACTTCATTTCTCATCCTTAGACAAAGTGTGAGAAGCCGAGGGACAATAAGTTCTCTTCCCATGTGGCCTTGAATGTAAGTCTTCGCGTATATCCATTGCTTGCAAATCCAATCTTGCCTTCACACCATCCTTGGAACTACCTTGTATGTTGAGAAGCGTGGCAACAATACTATCACATACGTTTTTCTCCACATGCATGACATCAATATAGTGTCTCACATCAAGATTGCTCCAATATGGAAGATCGAAGAATACATATATCTTTTTTCATATATTTGTTTCTTTTCTACTCTTTGCAGTCTTATCGAAGATGACACTGATTTTTTCACCTTTTCATAAACTTGCTCCCGTCAATGCCACGGAGCATCTTCATACTCTTGGCCACCAAAAAAGGCTTTCTTTAATCGACGATATGGGTGGCCCCGTCTAAGAAATCTCTTATGTCCAAGATAAACCGTCTTTATTCCATGTTGAAGTTGATGGTAGCGTGTGCCTTCTTCACAAACCGGACATGCTTTATGGCCTTTTACACTATACCCTGACAAGTTCCCATATGCTGGGAAGTCGTTTATAATACAAAATATCATGGCTCTCATTTTAAAGACCTCGTTCTTGAAAGAGTCAAAAACATTGACTCCTTCTTCCCACAACTCCTTCAAGTCTTAGATCAAGGGCTGAAGGTAAATATCAATGTCATTTCCAGGTTGTTTTGGTCCCGAAATCAACATAGACAGCATGATGTACTTTCATTTCATGCATAACATAGGAGATAAGTTGTAAATAATCAGGAGTACAGGCCATGATAAGCTCTATGAAATGCTCGGTTTTGTCCAATATTGTAGAGGTATTTTTGGGAAATACTCAAATAAATTATTTTTATGTTATTTAGGGTCAATCAATCTATTGGAGAACTAGTGGACCCCTTAAAAATATAAGACGGTATCTTTACCAACAGGTAGTAACCACTCTACTCCTGCACTTTTATGTGTTTGCGGTATGTTCTGCTTGCCATATGTGCTTTTCTATATGTGTTGCCAAATATGCATGAGAACATGTTTGTGATTGTGTCCCTAGCGCGGGTGTACTGGGGTGCTTATGTGGCGACTCAACGGAAACAGGCGGTGTCTACCGGGGTCTGCATGCGTGGCAACTCAACGGAGACAAATTTGTGCTTCCGGGGCCTGTCTTGGTAAGGCGGCCCAACGGAGCAGAGATGTGTTTTCTGTGTGTGTACTGTTTGCATATTATGGTATATTTGGCAGACTTGTTTTATGTTCCCATATTTAGATGGTTGCATGCATACGCATTTCACATTTAGTGCATGAGTATTGATGGTTACTCTGGGGGCCAAATTCGGACTCCAGGAGTTTTTGGTGATTCAGGGGAGCGTGCCTGAGCTGTAAAGGCCTTTTTGCAGAGGTAGGGATGACGGAAAGCGAGATGAAGGATAGGGGATGCCCTATCTTATTTTGTATTTTACTTTTTGGGGATGACTGTATTTATATTTTGGTATTTACCACCAGATGACTGTATCTTAACCCTTCGGGGACTTTTACTTTCCGTTTATTTTAGTTTTACCAGTACAGTAGATTGTCCAAACTGGTTAAATGCTTTGTTGTGCTAACTCTGATGCATGTTAAGTGGACATTATAATGAAGGAAAGGTAACCATTAAAAGTAATCCTTCTAACCCGCCACCCGAAAGGGCGAGGCCGGTAGGGGTGTAACAATTGTGGTATCAGAGCCAGGTTTGGACGGTACTGATAAAGTAACATGGTTAAGGGTACTGGTATAAATGTTGGCAATTGGAGCAAAAAGGATATTCACCCTAAGGAAAGGGTTGGGCTCCAATAAGGCAAGGCTCTTATAATGGAAGTGGTGGCACAAAATATGGATTATGTTGCTAACTCTGGGACTCCTGATATGGAAATCAGGGTCTAAGTAAAATCCCCACTCGATATTACAAGAGCGAAAAGGGAGTTGCATGGAAAAGCTAGAACTGCTTAAGTTTTCTTGTGAAGGTAATACCTAGTGTTTCTGGGGGTAGATATGTTGCCAGTACCCAGCGTTTTGTGGATTTGTATCAGTAATAGTACCCTGGATCCGATAGGTGCTTTAAGGTTAAGCGTGCTTAGGCGAGGAAAATCTCGGGATGGGTGACCTCCTGGGAAGTAGTATAGGAATTTGAGATTTCCTTGAATTAAGGCCTTAGTACTTTGAGGTATTACTTATGGTGATCCTTAGAGATACTATGAGGATATTAGATTGAGAAAGGATATGATTGAGACTAGGCTTGAATCTGATCTTAAGCAGAATTAATGCCTAGGTTAAATGTGATTAATCCATACTGAGTTGGCAGAATGATTGGGTATGATTGAGGATTAGTGATTAACCTTGAGGTAATATAATGATATTAGATTATACCCTGTACTATTGAGGAATGAGATGGAATTAGAACCCCATGAATAGTGTTGATATTATTTGAATTTTTCGAGGTTTAGACTAGGAATTGTGATTTGTGATCCTAGTTTGTATCTTGGGTATTGTTGAGGTAATATGTTCCCGTAGCCTAATTAATGTTGAGGTTCTAGGAGTCGATTGTGAATCTGACAACTATTGATTTGAGGTTAATCAAGGGTAGTGTTTGAATTTTTCTAAGCTATGAATTATAATGATCATATCATATTTATCGGGTTTGTTTGAGGTTTCAGTATTAGGTTAAAGAACCTAAGGATTTGATTTAATAACGAAAGATTCTTTAGGCATTTGATTAATCTAAATGCATTGAGGCACTAGAGTATAGTACCAATATGCTTGAGGTATTTGGAAAATACTACTTGCTAGGGAATGATTTTAATCTCATAATATTCCCTCAATGAATGATTAAGAGTAGAACCCTTGATAATATTGATCGATATTGCGTTATTTGAGGTATGTTTGAGTATAGTACCTATTCGATATGAGGTGTTTTGAGGTTAATAGT
The DNA here is from genome assembly GCA_019022615.1 of Acacia melanoxylon. NCBI lineage: Eukaryota > Viridiplantae > Streptophyta > Magnoliopsida > Fabales > Fabaceae > Acacia > Acacia melanoxylon. Next base: position 1,416,455 of record JAFJYJ010000107.1, read on the forward strand.
TGTTGTATCAGCATAGGGAAAGATCTTGAATACAGAGTATTCCCTAAGAAAGTGTGGTTGAGAATTAGTATCTCAATAGAACCGAATGATAGTTAGAAGCTCGATAGCCACAGGTTATGGTCTCTTGATCGAGACAGAAAATGGTAGTGGCTAACGGATCCTTGTGATATGGATTGAACATTCAATAGGGGAAATTTGGATCTGAGATGATTCCTGGAACTAGGTTATTATCAAAATTTTACAGCAACCTCAGATAAAGCTGACACAATGCAATGTATTGCTATGAGGTGCTCCAGCTTTCGGTATAAAAGAATTATGATATGAAGATACAATGGGCAATGAGACCTACCAAATGGGTATGACTTTAAGTCGTTGAAATGGATGTTCGATGTATGAGAAGCCCTAAGTCCTATGTGACAAATTAAATTATGTTCATAGGCTGGCAGAAGTCTATAGATACTAAACCATGAATGCCGACAGAGTGCCAAAAAGGTTGTAAGCCTAAGAATTACAGGCATTATTTTGGAATGGTCGGACAAATAAAATGGAATGTACTGAGTATTCTATGAATGGCTTGAGTAGCCAAGGATAGAGTCGAGGTATAATTGAATTGATGACCTTCTATGTCAGTTGTCTGGTTCCTGGTAGATGTGAAAATTGAGTTTTGAATTTACCAATGCACCTGCTATGCATATGAAATTTTGAAATTGAATTTCTCTGAACTAAATTTCCAAACGAAATGTTTTTTTCAAAAGTTGAGAACAATTTGAAATGATTGTACTTGAACTATGTTGTCTCATAAATAGGGTCCTGATGGAGCCCAGATTTGAAATTGAATTTTGAGCTATGTTGTGTTGGGAGCAGTACGAAACTGGAAGAGGCCAGAAACTGTTGTAAACATACTCAGTTTACTGGATCTTTCCAGATGTTTTTGAAAATGTTTTAAAAATCGCTGGCCATTGTTGAAAGCTTTTCGAGGGGATTAGATTTTGAGAAATTGATACTCGCACCAGTAGTGTGTGCACCCAATCCGAGTAGTTTCGCCTTGAGGGGGCGCGTGTTTTGCCTTGTCGGGCCGGCGCCCACGCCGGCGTTTGGAGTTGGGCTCAATGGACGATGGTCCTTTGTCCCGAGCATGGGATTCCGGTGGGTGACCTGTTATTGTATGTGCCAATGCGGACACTGGGTCCTTGGAGGGACGGAAACTCTCCCACATTAGCCGACAAGTGCAATGGTTTGCTGTACCGAAAGACTGAAGTGGTGGCAAGATCTTTTGAATGTTGAATTTTTGAAATAAATAATCCCGCTCAATAATGTATGCCGGTAGTAAATGTTTTCAGAAAATAGTCCGGCAATGAATTATTTTCTTGAAATTGAGTTGGTAGCGATTGTGATTATTGAAAATGTGAAAATATCATTGTGAAACGTACTGCGACCACATAGATTGTCAAATATGTGAAAATTTGAAATGTTGAATATGAGACAACATAATAAGCGGTGACTTGACTGTCGCCACTGTTGTTTGAAAACATAAAACGGTGCAATTGATGATTATATTGATACAGGAACAGAAACTGTTAGAATGGTCTGGAAATCTGAATTATGTAAGTCAGATAGAACTTGTCAGCAACAGTGCTTAGCGAAAGGAAAATGGTTTGAGAGCTTAAAATTGAGGAACCTCAAATAAAATTGATAGAAGCTCGAGGCAGTAAGACCCGATGTGCAAGTTGCATGGGGCGGTGTCCCTGGGCTGTAAGACCTATGATGCTTAGCACTATGTGGAATCCTTACTGGCCTGGTGACTCCAGATGAATGTGACTAGAATGCATCTTGAGACTGATAAAATATATTATCTATATCAGATAGTAGATAAGATGCCTAAGGCCTGGAAGTGATTCCTTGAGCGTTAGGGCTAGAAAACCCAGCGTCATGATAATAGAAGGCTGGAATATGATAAGCCAAGTGGCATATGAATCCGAAAATAAGATCTGCATAACCAAGCACTATGAAGATGGACAGTTGGTCCTATGTAATTAAGTACTACAACTGGGGACGAAATAAAAGAGAAAATTATACGGATGTGATGTGTGCATAATAAGCTTGCACAACCCTAGAAGTAAGTAAAATTATGTCTTACGACTATGTTACATGTTTAGTCGAAAAAGAAATAAATTGATCGGAATGAATAAGGCAGTGAGGCCTGTATAACTAAACACTCAAAAAATGGACTAGCGAGTCTTGTATGGCTAAATATTACACTTAGATACAAGATGAGTAAAAACGATATAAGAGCATATTGTATACTTGGAAAGCATACATAAAGAAAAAGTTAAACAGAGTACCTAGAACGATTCCTCGACGTACAGATGTTCAAATTTTGAGGACGAAACTTATTTTACGGGGGGAGAAATGGAATATCCCGAATTTTAGACCCTGAGAATTGAGAATAAGCCTAAAAGTGGGTTGACGACTAAGCCCGGTTCAGGAAGAGTCGCAAGGATGTCGAGAGACAGGAAACCTTTGAGGAACTTAGTAACTCGGCTATACAGGTCAGTGGACCTAGTATGTATAAGCCGCGGAATGCAAGTTCCAATGGAAAAAGAGGAACAGAAGACCTACACGGTGTTAATCAGTTGATAAAAATGCTATTTAGCTATGTCCTAGGGTATGGGACAATTAGTTGAGCAAAAATGTGCTAAAATAAGTGTGCACATGACATTTCCTGGTCAGGTGAGGATTTCCTGCGTTTTTAAAGAAATAAGAATGAAAAGTCAGCTGTAATAATTACCAGAGGACACGTGTCACTGCGGGATTGAAAAGCAAAAAGTAAGTAATAATTACAGGGGTAGAAAAGTCAAATCCTTACCCCTTAAGTCATCAAATTCGTCCACCCAAGAGAGAGAAGGAAAATTCAGATGATTTTATCCATACTCAGGCCAAAACACAAATGTGGGTCCCACAGGCGATTGACCGGTAGAAAAGAGACCGATAGGACAAGTGCGGGGCCACTCTGGGAAGTTTGAAGGGCGCCACATGTAAGTGTCCATCCAGGGGAAAATATTAGGAAAAGTTGAGGAAAAGTACAAAAAGAAGCACCGGTGTACCCAGCGGGGCCCGGTAGGGATCGGTTGATCAGGAACTGGACAGAAAAGTGAGAAAAAGGAGGTAATTATGGGAGAGCATATTTGTGGGTCCCACTAGGCGGCACATACCCCCTTTAATCAATAAAATATTTACTTGGGGAGCAAGAAAGAAGAAATCAATGAAAAAGTCAAACCATGGGTCCCACAATCGAGAGAAAAAGGGAAAAATTGGAATAAATGGATAAAAATAAATTAGAGCACATGGGTGGGGCCCAAATGGCGCCACCTATGTCCTTTTGGGCAGGTGGAAACTTGGGGAAAAAGTTGGTAATAATTTAAAAGTTTTGGGCCAAAAAATCGCAATTTGTGAAAGTTCCGGGCCAAAGTGCGTAATTTGCCCCAAAAGTAGGAAAATATCTAGATATTTATGGGTAGGGATGCGCCACTTGGCAGCTGCTGGACTTCCCTGGATTTTTCTAGAATTACTTGGAGATTAAGTCAAAATTTCAGATCCAAATTACTCCCTGCTAGCCAGAAATTTACACCGGTTAATTCCAAAATTCACCGGGTCAAATTCACCTTTATAAAAAGGAGCTTTCACCCTTCTTTTCACCCTTTGAACAAAATTTCCAGAGAAGGAAGAGAGAGCTCAGCCATCTCCATAATCCAAGACATCAAGGTCAAGATCCCAAGTTCATCCACCGCTTCTCCGATTCTAGGTAACACCGACAACCTTATCTTTTCGAGTTCTTAATTAAGCAATTTCGTGCATAGGGTTGGAGCTTGGGGTTAGGGTTGGATTTTTGAATTTTTAAGGTCACCAATGGCTCTGGAACTAAGTTTTGTATAGGGTATGGTCATGAGTTGAGTTGCCGAAGTCATAAACTCCGAAAACCCCATGAGAGGGCTTGCTGCCAGTTTCCGTAAATCTGGGCAGCAAACCTCCTAACACGTTTTTAAAGGGGTAAACGAACTATTTTTAAGCTGAAGCTTCTTAGGGAGAAACTAGACATCCAGGGCATAATTTTACATATATAATATGATAGATTTGGACAAGATTCACTAGGTAAAATAAATGGTTGAAAAAGGTACTAGGACCAATGACGGGAATCTGGACCAAAGGAGGAAAAGTGGGCAACACGCCAAACTAATTGTACTTTCAGGGTCTAAATATATTTTTATTGTAAAGTATACTTCTCAACGGTTCGAATGGCACTGATTGCATACAAATATGATTTTTTTGGAATTTATGAACAATCCCTACAGTCCGGACAGAAACCCTGAAATTCTGAAAGCTCTATGATAAGCTCGGTTTTGTCCAATATTGTACAGGTATTTTTGGGAAATACTCAAATAAATTATTTTTATGTTATTTAGGGTCAAGCAATCTATTGGAGAACTAGTGGACCCCCTAAAAATATAAGACGGTATCTTTACCACCAGGTAGTAACCACTCTACTCCGGCACTTTTATGTGTTTGTGGTATGTTCTGCTTGCCATATGTGTATTTCTATATGTGTTGCCAAATATGCATACAGAACATGTTTGTGATTGTGTCCTTAGCGCTGAGGGTGCCTGCTGGGGTCTGCTTATGTGGCGACTCATCGGAAACAGGCGGTTTCTACCAGGGTCTACATGCGTGGCGACTCAACGGAGAAAGATTTGTGCTTTCGGGGCCTGTCTTGGTAAGGCGGCCCAACGGAGCAGAGATGTGTTTTTAGGTGTGTCTTGTTTGCATATTATGGTATATTTGGTAGACTTGTTTTATGTTCCCATATTTAGATGGTTGCATGCATACGCATTTCACATTTAGTGGATGAGTATTGATGGTTACTCTGGGGGCCAAATTCAGACTCCAGGAGTTTTTGGTGATTCGGGGAGCATGCGAGTCAGTAAAGGCCTTTTTGCGAGGTAGGGATGACGGAGCGAGATGAAGGATATGGGATGCCCTATCTTATTTTGTATTTTACTTTTTGGGGATGACTGTATTTATATTTTGGTATTTACCACCAGATGACTGTATCTTACCCCCGAAGGGGACTTTTACTTTCCATTTATTTTACTTTTACCAGTACAGTAGATTGTCCAAACCGGTTAAATGCTCTGTTGTGCTAACTCTGATGCATGTTAAGTGGACATTATAATGAAGGAAAGGTAACCATTAAAAGGAATCCCTCTAACCCGCCACCCGAAAGGGCGAGGCCGGTAGGGGTGTAACACTCTATTATATTAATATTTTTTTAGGTCACTTCTGGAGATATGAATCCCTAAGCAAAGACATCTCCATTTTTGGAAGTATCCATATCTCCGAAAGTTAATTCAAGAATATCAATAGGGATGTGATGAATAAACTAGTTCAGGTATATCAATGAGAGTCATACAAGAACAAGCTCTGTGAATAAACTAGTTCAGATGTACCAAGAGTCATACACAAACAAGCTCTATGAATAAACTAGTTCAAGTGACATATTGAATTTATTGTTATGAAGTTATGTTTTTTTAGACATCCCATTATTGCTCTAATGAAGGTTCGCCTCCTATATTTCTTTTTGAGCACGTGGCACCAAATTAAATGCTATGAAATTTTACATTGTGATCATTCCTAGACTCTTCAATGTGAGAGTTTCTGAGCTGTTTGGTCTTGTCTCTATAAATATAATAGTAGTACTGCTAATATCGAGTAGCGATGCAATTTGTATGGATCAAGATTCTCTACCCTTTGTGGCTAGAATCAATTGCACTCCCGATTGGTGTGTGTGTGCGCGCGCGCGCATTTATACCTTGTGTCTCTTTAGCAATTAAGCCTGGAAAGTAAATGAAAATGGGGAAAAAACAGGTATCCCTATCAGAAAGGGCATAGGGGTTATGTAAACCCTTGAGTTCAAAGGTTTGCATACCCCTTCGCCCTTTTTGATAGCTGTATCTGGTTTTCCCCATAGTCCTTTGCTTTTAAGGGGTTAATTCCTATGAAGAGACACAATTATATATAGGTCAACAGTCACATTATCACTTATATACATCAACAATTGCCTTATATGAGCTACTTTAGAAAATCTGTCCATTCTTCAAACCCTTTTGCTCATTGCAATTATTGCAATCGTAAAGGTCATTCTACTTCCTCCTGTTTTCATAAAAAGGAAAGAAAGAATAGACCTTCAGGAAATTATCAATGGGTGCCAAAGGGATCTTACAAGATTCCTAAGACACAGACTAACCCCAAAGGACCCAAGAAAAGATGGGTACCTAAGACCTGATTGGTTATGTTTTGTAGGTTTGTCTAAGAGCATCAAATCCCAACAAGTGGTACATCGATAATGGATGCTCAAGACATATGACGGAGACCAATCCAAATTTGTCTCAATCAAGCCCAAGGATGGTGGCAAGGTGACCTTTGGTGGAAATGAATGCGGAAAGATTCTTTGGCATTGGTGAAATTGGAGACAATGAAGGACCACAAATCAAAGATGTCTACCTTGTGGAAGGACTTTGCCACAATCTCCTCAGTGTAAGTCAAAGCACTGATAAAGGTAATCTAGTTATCTTTGATTCTGAGGAGTGCTTGATTGTAAGTAAAGAAAATCTCCCTTTGGAAAATATCAAATCAAAAGCTTTATTCATAGCTCCTAGAGATGGAAATTGTTATACACTTAATCTCTCTAGAAATGGCTCTGCCTCTGAAAAATGTTTTGTTAGTAATTTGGATGATAGTTGGTTATGGCACAAGCGACTAGCTCATGTCAATATGATTCAACTTGAAAGATTACTTAAAAAGGATTTGGTTATTGGTATTCCAAAACTTCGATTTAAAAACAACATGATTTGTGATGCTTGTCAAAAAGGAAAACAAACCAAATCGTCTTTCAAATCTAAAAATGAAATTTCAACTAATAGACCTCTTCAACTACTTCATATGGATCTAGTTGGACCAGCTAGAGTAAAAAGCCTTGGTGGCAATCTTTATACTTTGGTCATAGTTGATGATTTTCCTAGATTTGCTTGGACTATTTTCTTATCCTCTAAAGATGAAACATTTGATCAGTTTGTTTGTTTTGCCAAGAAGGTCCAAAACGAGAAAGGGTTCTCAATTTCAGGAATTCAAACTGATCATGGAGGAGAATTCGAAAACCATGCATTTGCCGAGTTCTGTGACAACAATGGTATAGATCACAACTTCTCAGCCCCAAGGACTCCTCAACAGAATGGTGTTGTAGAAAGGAAGAATCGAGTCCTCACCGAGATGACAAGAGCAATGCTAAATGAGAACAACACCTCCCAAGTGTTCTGGGCTGATGCAATGAGCACGGCTTGCTACATCTCAAATCGGGCATATCTCGGAAGAAGTTGAGCAAAACTCCTATGAAATGTACAAGGTAAGAAAGCCAAACTTGGCTCATCCGCATGTTTTCGGATGTAAGTGCTTCATCCACAATAATGGTAAGGACAATTTGGGAAAGTTCGATCCCAAAGCGGATGAAGGTATATGTTTAGGCTACTCAAATAGGAGTAAAGCTTATAGAGTCTTTAATACTCGTACTCGAATTATTGAAGAGTTTATGCATGTTGTCTTCTGCGAATCCAAAACTGATAAATCCTTGGATGATGAAGAAGAAAATGTTTTCAAAAATCGATTCATTTCGAAAACTACTCCTGCATCTATGGAAAATCCTAAAAATATTTTTGAGGCTGATCCCCAAAACAATCTTGAAAATCCTGATCGTCTTAGCCTAGAGCTTGGAAGTTCATAAGGAATCATCCTTTGGACCAAGTAATAGGTGATGTAAATCAAGGAGTAAGAACCGTGAAATGAAGACTTTGAATGAAGTGATCTTTTTCGCATTTATATCTCATATAGAACCCTCTAAGATAGATGAAGCCCTTTCAGACAATGATTGGGTGATACCTATGCAAGAAGAGTTACATCAATTTGATAGGAATCAAGTTTGGGATTTGGTACCTAGGGCTAAAGACCATCTGGTCATTGGCACTAAATGGGTATTCAAGAACAAACGGGATGAATCAGCAATTATTGTCCGTAACAAGGCAAGATTGGTTGCTAAAGGCTATAATCAAGAAGAAGGAATTGAGTATGAAGAAACTTATGCTCCAGTGGCAAGATTGGAAGCCATAAGAGTTCTTCTAGCCTTTGCTTGTGTCAAAGGATTCAAGCTCTATCAAATGGATGTAAAAAGTGCTTTTCTAAATGGTTTTATTCATGAGGAAGTGTATGTTGAACAACCTCCTGGTTTTCAAGATGATCATCATCCAGATCATGTTTATCGTCTCAAAAAGGCATTAAATGGTCTTAAGCAAGCTCCTAGAGCTTGGTATGAGCTATTAAGCAAGTTCCTTCTTGATCAAGGATTTGTGAGAGGAAAAGCGAGATACAACTCTCTTCATAAAGAGTAATAAGCTTGGTGAAATTTTAATTGTTCAAATATATGTTGATGACATTATATTTGGTGCTTCTAATGATGCTTTGTGTGAAGATTTTGCTAAGAATATGCAGAGAGAATTTGAGATGTCCATGATGGGAGAACTCAACTATTTCCTTGGTTTGCAAATCAAGCAAAGAAAAGATGGAATCTTTATATCTCAGACCAAGTATCTCAATGATCTGCTGAAGAAGTTTGGGATGGACCAATGCAATGGAGCTGACACTCCAATGAGCTCAACTACTTCATTGGATCTTGATGAAGAGGCAAGGACTTCAACATAACAAGATATAGAGGGATGATTGGATCATTGCTCTATCTTCGCTAGTCGCCCGACATCCAATTCGGTATGGGGATGTGTGCAAGGTTTCAATATGCTCCAAAGGAGTCTCATGCTGAGAATGTGAAGAGGATCTTCGATACCTTGCCGACACAAAGACCCTTGGATTGTGGTTTCCCAAAGGTCAACCCGAACATTTGGTGGCATATTGATTCGGACCATGCCGGCTATAAGACGGATAGAAAGAGCACAAGTGGCCAATGTGAGTTTCTTGGTGGCTCACTTGTCTCATGGTTCAAGAAGAAGCAAACAAGCGTAGCTGTGTCTTCTACTAAAGCTGAATATGTAACTGGCTCAAGTTGTTGCGCTCAAGTCTTATGGCTCAAGCAACAACTATCGACTTGGGAATCGGCTGAAGGAGATCCCAATATTGTGTGACAACACAAGCACAATAAGCTTGGCCAAGAATCCGGTTCAACATACGCGAACTAAGCATATTGATGTGAGACATCACCACAAGGGATCATGTTCGGAAGAAGAGAGATGTCAAGGTCATGTTCATCCCAACACATCTACAACTTGCTGACATATTCACCAAACCACTAGCCAAGGAACAATTTAATTTCATAAGAAGAGAATTGGGAATGGTAAATCCCAATGAGTTGTAAGCATCTCTCTCTCTCTCAATCTCAATGTTAGTTATGTTTTTGATGATTATTGGAAACTAATTTAAGCATCGGAGTGTCTAGCTATGTTTTATGCAGGATGCTTAAAATTTTGAGTATTTGCTGATAAGAGAAGCAATACTCGAGTATTGAAAGCAATACTCGAGTATACCAGAGACAGAGAGCAACTTGAAGGTTGGCGAGAAGCAATACTTGAGTGAATACTCGAGTATCCAAGTAAAGTATTGAATACTTGAGTATGTAAGTTGTATACTCGAGTATTGGTCGGGGAATTTCAAAGGTTCACCTCACACCTTTGAAGTCGAGGTAAGTGGAACTTTTACTTAAATACTCGAGTATTGAAGTGAATACTCGAGTATCGCATGCCATATATATATATATATATATATATATATATATATTCACTTTGTTCATGTTCTTCATTACTCGACCCAATACTCAAGTTTTTCCCTAAAGTCGTCGTCTCTCTCCCTCTCACTACTTCTCACCATTTTCGTCCAAAACCTCCCACTAATCACTGAAATGGCTTCCAAATCCTCGTCTAAGGCCATTGTCGCCGCTGATTCCACCCAGGAAGGGACCCAATCCGACTCCCCATCTCTTGCTCCTCCTCCTCAACGACCTCCAAGGGTCAAATCGATTCCAAATCGTTTTCATCACGGTGTTGATCGATCAATTAGAGGTGTTAGCGAGAACATTCCTGAAGCATCATCGCCTAACCCTAAGAAGAAAGGGGTGTCATTTGAACAATCAATTCCAACCCCTCCAAGGAAAAAGAGGTCTGCACCTGAGCCTGTCACTGGAAAAGGGAAGAAGAAGGTTGCTGAAACTTCCAAATCAAAGCCTGCCAGGAAGAAGAGAGCCACTACTTCATCTCAACACTCTTCAAGAGCTCAATCTTCTTCAAGAGCTACTTCTTCTACTTCTACTCAAACAGAGAAGGAATCTTCAGTGATGGCCAATGTAGTAGAAGATATCTACAGGAATCCAGATCCTCCCAGAGGTTTCACAACTGCCAACACCTTTCTTTATGATGCTCAGAATGCCAAGTTCAAAGAGAAATACTTGAAGAAAGATTTTAGTCCTGTGGTTGCAGTTGACTTAGTCCAATTGCAACAAGATTGCAATGTTAATCTGTCTTCATGGTTTGCACCTTATGAGTTTTTCATTTCCATTTCAGCTCCTTACACTCCTAATCTTGTTAGATTATTCTATTTCAATATGGAGTCGCCAATATTCTTGACTCAGATGGTGAATTAGTTGAAGAAAAGGGTGACCACAAGTGTGAAAGGTGTCAAATTCACCTTGTCTGCCTCCATCCTAAACACTATCCTAAAGATTACCAATCCACCTCCCGTCTCCACTCCAGTCTATGGCGATCGAGAGATCTTCTCCACTTTGAGACCTAATGAGGAATTCCCTGAAAATCAGAGTCATACACTCTCTTTTAAACCCGGATCCATGTCACCTATCAATCGGGTTCTCTGGTATATTTATTCTAGGAATTTTATTCAGAAAGGAGGAAGCTTCACTCACTTTTCTCAGAGAGACTATAGATTCTTCACTGCATTTATGAAAAAGCATCCTTTAAACCTTGGTCATTGGCTTTTTCAAGAAATGATCAAGTTCAAATTTTCCTCCAGAAAGAATTCCTACATACCTTTTCCCTCACTCATATCAGTCATCCTCTTCTACCATAAGATATGGTATGTTGGTCCAGCTGAGAGCCTAAAGTATCCACCCTTCTTTGGTAAGGCTCAATTGAATCTGATGAAGCTAAATTTTGAAGCTGAAGGCTCCGGCCAATCTCGGGCACCCTCAAGATCACAAGCCAGAGCATCTTAATCCAGAGCACAAGAAGCTCAGTCTACTCCACCTACTCAGTCACCTCTGCCTTCAAGCTTTGATGATCGAGTAAAGGCAATTGTGGATGTTGCTATTGCCTCACTCTCTATTAGATTAGAATTTGAGATAGGCAAATTGGTGCATGAGGTTCGACAAGGAAATCATGGTATGGTGGATGCTCAGGATGCTATGAAGGAGCAAATTGACACTCTTCTTGGTCAGAATCAAGACTTGCAGAAGAAGGTAGATGAGCTTACCAGCAAGAATGTTGAGCTATCTGATCAGTTGATTGATCTTGATGCTAGGGTGTCCACTCAGTCTGTCACTACTAGCATGATAAGCAATAACGTGGACAGGATACTGAAAAACCTTCACACTGGATCCACTTCAACCTTTGGCACCACAACTGACCCTATCAAATTTGAATCTCCACCTCCGTTTGCTTTTCATTCCTCACCTATCACCATATCCCCAACTGAGGCCTCTACTCCTATTCCTGAACCTTCTCCAATACCTGCCTCCACACCTAACACTGAGATTCTACCCTCTCCTACCACACCTACCACTGAAATCTTTGTGCCCTCTCAGACTCCCTCAACTGAGATCTTTGTCCCTATACCTATCTCAGCTCCATCTCCCATTGAAGATGACAAAGGGGGAGAGAAAGGCAAAGAAGTAGAGTAGAATTTGAGTATTGGATGATGTTTGTAGGACTTGCAATTGTTGGTTGTTTCTGCATTGCACTCTGTATTTTGTTATGTAATGCAGCTTATGCATTTTGATTTATCAATGAAATATATGACTTCATGTGCTTCTGCTATCTCTGATGTCTTGACACTTTTAAAACATTTCAAATGTGCAAATTGATGGTTTATGAACACTTCAATGATTTGAAACCTCTGTCATATACAAAACCTCAAACCAAGACACAAATTCTAGCAAAATTGGTTTACAAGTGTTGTCATCATCAAAAAGGGGGAGAATGTTAGTTCCCTATGTGTTTTGATGATAACTGACAATTGTAAACGCAAATTAAAATGTGTTTTCGTAAGTTGAGAAACTTGCTGTCAAGTAAATACTCGAGTATTGGTTTCAATACTCAAGTATTGAGTTGACAGAGAATGGCTCATTCTCACAAAGATGAGCAATACTCGAGTATTCCCATGAATACTCAAGTATTGTAGTTACATAGAACATTCCAAGTTTTTCACAATGAGTCAATACTCAAGTATTGGTTTGAATACTCGAGTATTGACCATACAGAGACTCTCTCACTAAAAGGCAAAGTTTCCAATACTCAAGTATCCATTTGCATACTCAAGTATTGGTTATACAGAGAGTCATCAAAGTATTCAAACATGTGAATACTCGAGTATTGGGTTGAATACTCGAGTATTGAACAAATAGAAAGTTTTCAAAGTTTACACATGTTTATGAATACTCAAGTATTGAAATGAAAACTCAAGTATTGAAATGGCAGAGACTTCACAAGTATTGAAAACAGTTCAATACTCGAGTATTGATATGATTACTTGAGTATTGGCCATACAGAAAGATTTGCTATTTCCAAGTGATTTGAATACTCAAGTATTGAAGAGAATACTCAAGTATTGACTTGGAAAAGATTTTACAAATTTTTTCAAGCAAAGTGATTACTCGAGTATTGAGTTGAATACTCGAGTATTGGGCATACAGAGAGCTTGGCTCTTTTTCAAATGTTTTTGAAAACTCAAGTATTGATTTGAATACTCAAGTATTAAGGTTTTGGACTTAAACTTATTTTCACATAAAAAGTTCAAAACTCGAGTATTGGTTTGAATACTCGAGTATTGACATTATTCAAAGACATGAACCATAGCTCAAAACTTGAAGTTCTTCTTTGGAAGAGGAATACTCGAGTATTGACATGAATACTCAAGTATTCACATTAGTGCACAATGACATACTCAAGTATTGAAGAACATACTCGAGTATTGGTCGCGGTTTTTGAAAATCAAGTTGAACAAATTTGTGAAAGCTTTTTTATCTGATCTTAATACTTGCCATTATTATTCTTTGATATTCCCAGCTATGTTTAATCACTTTGTTAGTGAGTTTCAGGTGAATTAGAGAATGCTTATTGAAGGTTTAAAGCAAACGCAAAAAGCATGTCAGAACATTAAATGCTAAGCCCAGAAAGTTGCATACTTTTGGGTAATCCTTCTGCACACGCTTACAGAGAATTAATGTCTACCTACCACATCCAAATGTTTGCTATTCAAACGGATTAATATTCAAGAAGTCAACTCGAACACGTACAAGCTGGATTAAGTGAAGAGTAGAGAAGACTCCAAAATGCCTCCAACAATTTGACTAGATTAATGCACCAACGGTCATAATGGAGTTTGCAACGGATCTTTAATGCTCTCTCAGTATAAATAGAGTAGCATTCAATTTCTCTAAACAACTAAGACTACAGAAAACGAAAATCATTCAAGTTTCCAACTACTCTTGAGTTTTCTTGTGTAAAGTATCTGATGATACATTAAAGCTTAGGTGTTTATCATTACCCACTCTTAGAGAGAGTTTCTTACTTGTAAATCATTTATTGTAAAGAATCACAAAGGGACTTGGTGATTGGGTTCATTGATTACAACTTGTAAGGGGAGTAAGTCTAGTGAGAGAATTACTCTTGAGTACGAGTGTGTAATCAATTGTGATAGTGAAAATCCCGTGAGAGTCGGGGACTAGACGTAGGTCAAGAGATTGGACCAAACCAGTATAATTCCTTGTGTCTTGCTATTCTTCTCTACTCCATAGTCTACTCTGTTTTAGTGTTCGAAAAACAGAGCTTTTCTCAATTTTTTTTTTATAATCCTGAATTCACCCCCCCTCTTGGTGATTAAGCTCCACTTTCATCTATATCCATATATCATGGTTAATATATAAAAATCATAATGTATTATAAATGTTCACTGTTCTTAGTTATAAAACGTTATTTTTGTACTTAATACATAACGGTTGTCTACGAAAGAACATTTATTAGTTTTTATTAAAAGTCAATTCTTACATACCAACTTTTATGTATGTTACTAAATAAATAAAGGTTGTAAAATGAGACTGTTATATATCATCCAAACATTACCATATATTATAATGATTGTTTACATGTTCCTGTCAATTATTTTCACAACAATGGGTAGATCATTATCTCATCAAATATCAATATATAACAGGTGTTATAACCGTTATAATAGGTCAGGAATAAATAATGGTCTGCAACTATAATGTATCACATCAAACTTTTATAGCGCCCGCATATATCACAGTTTGGAACCATACGTGATGTATAACAGTTAATAACCGTCATATATTGTGATTTCTGTAGTAATATAAAGATGAATAAGGAACAAGACGAATGGAGCTTTAGATTGTGGATAAAGAAGCAAAATGAAGTTTTTTAAGACTTTCATTTTTTGTCAAAATAATGAAGGGGAAAATGAATTCTGAGTGCACTGTTACTTTTGCAAACCAACCAATACATGCTTGGAATCTTTTACATTAGTTTGTTTGGTATAGTGTAGTGAATTAATGTTGGTGTGAATATAATTTTTTATTTTCTACACACAATATTTTATATGTGTGTGTGATACTTAAATTAAAATTATAATTAATAATATGAAGTACTACCTTCAGGCTAGGGGCTTATAACGTGTCTTCTCTAATGTGCTCTCTAACACCCCTTAAATTTTCATAAGTTTCTAAGTGTTTTGATTTTGTTTCTTGTGATATTTAAATTCTATATAAAAATGAGTGATATTTTGATATCTTATAAGTAAAAATGTTGAAGTTTGAATTTTTTATAATTTTTCAAAAAAGATAAATAATTATTGCACATTTTTAGAGTATTTTTCTTTAAAAATCATAAAAACTTCAAAACTTCACTGGTTTTTACCCATAAGATAATAAAATAACACTCATTTTATGTAGAATACAATTATGGCAAGAAATAAGAAAATACCTTTTTAGAGGTTGGGATATCGAGTATTAGATGGGGGCACATTAGAGGCCCCGGCCAAATCCCGTACCTTCTAGAATCTTGGTCCAACATAAGAGTTATAAAATTCAAAGAAAATTGGGTCTGGCTTTCTATTCGTGCTTCTAATATAAGATATTGGTTAAGTTTCAGTTTTATCAATGTAGAAATCATGGGTATGTGAATCTTTTTTTGGGATCAGTAAAGGAGCAAATTAAAGTATTTCTCACTATTAAAAACCTAACATTGATAGTTAAAATTACTTCTTTTTAACATTTTTAGTTCAATATTAATAAAATATATATATATATATGTATACCTCAGTTTTTAGGCGAAAAAATTCAGGACAAAATTTAGACTGATCTTGAGACAAATGCATACAAACAAAATTAACAAGGGTTAATCAATCAAACTTAGAGAAAGCACAGATTAAACCAAACATCACTTAACATCAAACAATAGCTAGTCCTAGAATCACAAATTAAACTGCAGTGCAGAAATGTATATATAGAAATGAAATCACAGATTACTTGAAGCAAGTAGGCTTAATAAAATCTGCTTATGAAGCATCTTACGCGAACGACGACGTTTTATTACTTATAGCACTCTCGGTTTGTCGGATCTTTACAACCCGCATTTGCTGGAGCTACAGTTTTCCTGTTGTTGAGGCAGCTTGTATAACGTCCGCTCTGTGAAGGACAGCTAACTGCAGCCCCAAGGTTAAGGGTATTGCCCGTGTTACCGGGTGGATCAGTTGAGGCCAATGTACTCACAAATCGAGGATCTGAACCGAATGAGTCCGTGCCGACCACATCTGCGATGAGGCAGCGGTGGTCGGAGTCACAGGTTGTAGTGGCGGCAAGGCGGAGACAGTGTTGTTAGTAGGAGAGGTGTTCTGGCGCCGTGAAAGAGAAGCTGCACTGCAATTATGGGGATGGAGAAGGAGTATGGAAACAATGAAAATAAGAGAGACAAATCTCAACGATATCTTCATCATTGTCTCAGAGTCTAGTTTTTCCCCTCTCTTGCTCACTCTAAAGTGTTTTTGTGCTTGAGGTCTAATTAAGTTTTGCCATATGAAATATATCTCTTGTGATTTGGTTGGTTGTCGGTAAGAAAATAAAAAAAGAGGTTTCGAAGAGAATAAAAATTATATATATTCACACTCAAGTTGCGAATCCGTGAACAAAAGATACATGAAAAGTATGACTATTAGAATAGTACAAAATTGTAGCGGTCGAATGGGACACAACTCTCGTGATAAGGATTGGATAAAGTTTGTGTCTGGAATATGTGGATTAGGATAGCACCATACGACTATACGTATATAATTGTGTTCTAAAATTATATGAAGATTATATTTTAATTTAAAAGGTACATATTTGTTTCAAAATTTAATAATTTTTAAGATTAAATATTATATTTAAGAGTAAATCTTTCTTTTGGAGTCTTAAAAAACACGACCCCATTTTGTCCTTACACAAAAGAAAATGCCATTTTAGTCGCGAAAGGACGAATAATGGTCGATTATTAACATTTTGGTGCCTCGCAAATTTCCAAAAGTCCGATTTTAGTTCCTTGGGGCGAAAATGGGATCCGTGTTTTTTTGTCGGGATCAAAAAAGTATTTACTCTATATTTAAATTTGATCCAAAGTAAATAGCATATGGAATTAAAAAAACAAAAAAACAAATTAATGGTAGTGGAGTTGGGTGCGTGAAAGAAATCAATGTTTTTACTAAGCCCGCTTGCTTCAAAATTCAAAAACATGTAAATTATGCTAATCATCTTGTAGCCTTGTTGTATGAAGGCTTCTTTATGATTTAGAGGTCACGAGTTCACTATTATTTGTAACTTCAAATCATTAGAGCATAATTGTCTAATTCAAAAAAAAAATTGTAAATTATAAAAAAGATTATATGCCAAGTGAATTACTCCATTTTTTGCCTTTTACCAAAGAAATCGACGGTAGATAAGAACAGATTAATCATTTACAAAGAAGAAAGAATTAAGGGAACAGATAATTCCATCTATTATTTTCAGTTCATTCTAGTTTAACATTTTGTTAGTTTACAATTCATTATTCATTATTTTGATTAAAATCAGAAATATTCTCATATTCATAATACATAATTTTAGATGTTACGTAATTTGTAATGCATACTACTCTATTTTGATGTTAGAAAAATGATTGGTTTAAGGCCTTTTTTTTTTTTTTTTTTTACATAATGGAAATAGCATGTTCAAGTAGGGCCAGAAAAAGTGGTTGAACCTCTAAACACTGATGCTAATGTAATTTTTATTTTGCAAACAATTAGACATACAAACACACACACATACGGTACTTTTCTTTTTTTCTTTCCTATTTTTTTTGCCAGCAACACACACACACGATACTTGGGACTTAAAAATGTTGATAATATGAAGTCCTACTTTCTATAATCTTAACCCAGTAGAGTTTACAAAATTTAAGAAAATCGAGTCTGGTTTTTGGTAATTTAATATATTTCGGCAGGGAATAAACGCCTAATAAAACTGATCTCTGCAGATGAATTTATATATAATTAAGAACATGAGTTAATTATTCAACCTAGGCGGCCAAGCACATTGTTATGGATTCAAATATTGGGTCTAGGGCAAAAGCACTAAAATAGTGTTTTTTTAAATAAAAAAAAAAATTACCAAATCGATGCACTTTCCAAACTAATTACCAAACTAATGCTTTACGTCAATGATCACGCTGTTGCGTGAGGGTCTCTCACGCCACTATGGCGTGAGAAATTGACGCCGTGTGGCGTCAATTTAAAAAAAAAAAAATCTAATTTTATAATTATATTTAAAATTATAAATAATAATTTTAATGAATTATAAATAATAAAAAGGGTAAATAATAATTTCAATTAGTAATTAAGGAAATTAAAATATCTAAAGTTTATTATAAATTTTAGGATATAAGACTAACTAATAAATTAATTAATTAAGCGAATTTATCATAAACCTTAAGATAGATGACTAATTATTTAATATTTTGTACATTAACAATTTCATATATAAAGTACCATAAGATAGATAAGATAAGCTTAAATAGAGAATAATAATTAGTCAAATAATTAGTTCACTAATTAATTAGTTAGAGAATAATTAATAACAATAGCTAATTATTCTATCTTATAGTACTCTTTTTTTTATTTAAGCTTATTTTATCTATCTTAGGGTACTCTATAAATACTAATATACAACATATCTTGGAGATAAGCTATATATCAGTATTTATAGAGTACATAAGATAAGCTTAAATAATAAAAAGAGTACAATAAGATATAATAATTAGCTATTGTTATTAATTATTCTCTAACTAATTAATTAGTGAATTAATTATTTAACTAATTATTATTCTCTATTTAAGCTTATCTTATCTATCTTAGGGTACTTTATATATCAAATTGTTAATGTACAAAATATTAAATAATTAGTCATCTATCTTAAGGTTTATGATAAATTCGCTAATTAATTAATTTATTAGTTAGTCTTATATCCTAAAATTTATAATAAATTTTAGATATTTTAATTTCTTAATTATTAATTACAATTATTATTTACCCTTTTTATTATTTATAATTCATTAGAATTATTATTTATAATTTTAAATATAATTATAAAATTAGATTATTTAAAAAATTGACGCCACACGGCGTCAATTTCTCACGCCATAGTGGCGTGAGGGTCCCACACGCTACTAAAACTGGCGTGGCATATTCCAGCGCCACTGATGGCGCAAGTCTGCCAAACGTGTCCAACTGCATTAGTTTGGTAATTAGTTTGAAAGTGCATCAATTTGGTAATTTTTTTTTTGAAAAAACACTATTTTGGTGCTTTTGCCTTGGGTCTAGATATGACGCAGCCCAACAAAGATGTGCTTCGATGGAAGTCTTCCTTAAGCATTAAGAACAGTAATGCCTTTGTAAACCCAGGACTAATCCCGGTAGTACATGTAGTGGAGCAGAGGCATGTAGTGGAGTAGGAACATATCAGATGGTGGAGCAGAGTGTAGTGGGCTTGGAGGCGCGCACATCACAGGACTTGAAACCCTAGAGGTAATCCCTATAAATAGGAGATTACCCACCAGGTGCACACATTCTGTTCATATCCTTTTACTATACTGTTACATACACTGTGCACACACCCCACCCCCTTTGGCTCATCGCCATTCTCGTGTAGCACAGTGATCAGTCGATATTCTTTGGTGTCTTCCTCATAGGCATCACTGAATACTCACCTTCTCTTCGGTGTTGCTTATACACTTACCGGAGAGCGCACAGATCCTATATTAATCAGATACTAACCCAGAGGTTAGACATTTGTGTTCGAAGAACCGAACATTGGCGCCGTCTGTGGGAAAAGATAAACTTCGATTCCCAAGCATCCAAAAACGGCCAAGAACGAGTGCAACGTTATTAGCGGAGGAGGAGACTTGGTGAATCAAAGGAAGAGATACCTGAGGGAGGTTCTCTCCATCAGAGATCGCCCTGAATTCAAGAAAAGCTCTTCTTCTGCAAAGCCGGAACCTCCGTACTCGGTTTACCAAGGAAGAGTTGGAAGATGTAGCCGCATGTGCCATCATGATAGATTAGTAATAACTGGAAAGGTGTCAAACTGCCATGTTAAGAAGATATTTGTGAACAATGGGAGTTCGGTCGACATCCTTTTGTGGGATGCGTTTAAGCGGATGAAGTTCGACCCAGAAGATTTGAAGTCGTTCAGGACGACCTTGACGGCTTTCAACGGGCAATTAAGATACTCGTCCAAAGGGGTATATTGACCTCAAGTTGACATTGGGAACCAAGGAAGCGTTCAAGACTGAACGGGTAAGGTTCGTTGTGGCCGATTTCCCATCTTCATACAACATCATTTTGGGGCGACCGACGATACATGACTGGGATATGTTGGTATCAACAAAGCACCCGAAGCTGAAACTGGTTAGTAACAAGAACGAGGTGATCACGATTAAAGGTGATTAGAAGGAATCTCGGAAATGTTACTTCGAAATAGTCAGAGAGAAAGGATGGACCATCATACTCATCTCGGAACCCGAGAGGAAAAGGTCTACGTAAGACAGAAGAGCCTTTAGAGGAGTCAGTTAATCTAGTTGAGTAGGATCTACAGGAAGAAGAAAAATACGAACGAACGAGCCAAAGGGAGTTGGACGACTTTGTCTTGGGGCTGAATCTGGGTCAAACCACTAAAGTTGGCGGGGACGTTGGACCCGAGGTTGGCGAGCTTGAAGAGTTTCGAAGAAAAGAAGGATGTATTTGCATGGAAGCCATCGATGAGCACAAATTATACCATGTTTTCCCTGTACTTCATGACCGAATTGAAGGGTGAATAAAATCTTAAACTGCAAACAATCCAAGCAAAAAGGCATATATTCATGATATAGGGAATGAAAGGATGGAAACCATTTACATCCTGAACATGTGCTAAGAAGAGCAAATTACATTGTTTTAAAGAACGTATAGCAAAGCTGATACGATGCTATAGCATTCCGACAGCAACTCGAAAGGCAATAAAAAGCATCACGAAAGCTATAGCAAAGTAAAGGACGCAATGCTATGCGGTATACTTTTCTGACCCTTTTATCTAGCTGATTTCAGGAATAGAAATAAAAGATCGAGATCAACAAGTAGATTGCTGACATAATGAAATAGAAGATGCGGTGGATCGAAACGGAAATATTTGAAGAATCCCGCAGGATCCGCAGAATCAATCTACAAATAGAAGATGCGATAGACTTTGACAGATTTGGAAAGCCCAGCTAGCTTAACTTGCGTCATACGAAAGTCCGAATATAAAAGGAAACAACAGGACAACCCTGAAGGAGAGTCGCAGAGAGCCAACACAAGATTACACATTCGGCCGACTCAATAGAAGAGTGAGAGACTTTTGGAACAAGAATTCCGGGATAACCCAAAGATCCTTCCTCGCGGTAAGACGGAGGGAAGAAGATGTGGAGTGGTGACGTGACGGGGCTTCGCCCACGCCTTGATTAGTCAAACTTTCTATTTTCATTTGTTTAATTTCAGTAGTTAGATCATGGGTCATTTTGTTACCATCTGTTTTGTGTTTCCTTCATCAGTCATGAACTAACTTTCTGATGGCTGAATGAGGATGAATTCTTAAGCGTGTATAAACCCAGTTGCAAGTTCTTAATTTAATAGATTTGGTTTGCTTATCGTAAATTAACTACTAGTCGATTAGAGGAATCTAAGGGCTAGACACTCCGTGGTCTCGGCTTCGGCAAGGAGTCGAGGCTAGACTTCGAGAAAGCTTGATGTTTGCTAGGCGGCCGGTGCAAGGCTTGACCTATTTATTGTAGGCTTCAGGAATGGGTCTACCTCTCATAACCAGTACACCCTGAGTATAATGCAGATAAAAACTAGAAAGTTGCCATAGGAATATGGAAAGAGTATAGTTAATATCATATGTATCGGATGCGGAAGCTTCTATAGATCATAGCGGTGGGTTAATCGAATAGCTTTGTAGTTAGTAGCTATGTTATAGCAATTGCAGAAGCTGTGCAGTATAGATGCTATAGCAATGCGTAGAGCAACTGGGGGAATTATGCACTTAAGGAGGAGTCCAAGTTCAGCCTAACTTCTTACTGATATCTTCTTAAATTTACTTTGTTTACTTATGTTATTAGCGTAATCATCAAAAACCTCTCAAACCAATTACATTTACTTTCTGATTGCAACTATCATAGCAATTGAGCGTCTCTCTTCGGTATCTCAGTCTCTGTTGGAAAATACTCTACTTTCACTTTATTACTTGTTCGATTGGTTCACTTGCCATCAAGGAAATCGACCAACAAGTTTTTGGCGCCGTTGCCGGGGACTGTTGATACCCTTAGTAACGACGCCCCTTTTGCTTAATAGTTGTGATTTACCTAATCAAAAGCTCATTTTTTTCTATTCTTGATTTTCAGGTACATTCTGTACTGCATGCTCAATTTGCCTTCAGCGAACCTAAGGTCTTACGATCCCGAGATAGAACGCACCTACAAGCAAAGGCGCAGGAAGCAGAAGCGAAGAAGTCAACCTTTTGACTCAGCGAACATGGCGAATATGCCTGTCAACCCAGAGCAGAATCAACGAGAGCTGATACTGATAAACGGGGATAACCAGGTCCCTCCACCTCCAAACCCATATGTGAACAAAGCCATCATGGAATTTTGAATTCCAGACCTAAACAAGCTGAATTCGGCCATCACACCGCTAACATTTAATGAAGGACACTTTGAAATTAAAGGTATCATGATTTAGATGCTGAATGCAGCCAGAAAATTTGGAGGACTTCCATCCGATGATCCGCACCTATACCTCAAGACCTTTATGGAGATCTGTAACTCATTCATCATCCCAGGAGTCACGCCCGATGCCATTCGAATTAAGCTGTTCCCTTTTTCTTTACGGGACAAGGCTCCAAAGTGGCTCAGCAATTTACTAGTCAACTCAGTTACCTCCTGGGAGAATTTTGTTAGAAGGTTCCTGCTTAACTTCTTCCCACCAACAAGGAATGCACAATTGAGGAAAGATATAGCCGGCTTCAAGCAACGTCCCGAGGGCGGCCCACGAAGCTTGGGACCGATTCAAGAATCTGGCGAGTAGATGCCGCAAAATGGACTGCAAGAATGGGCGCAACTGGAAACCTTTTACAGTAGGCTAAATGGTGAAACACGTTCATTTGTGGACGCCTGCGCAAACGGATCTATCCTCATGCAGCCATACAACAAAGCATGCCAGCTGTTAGAAAGGATAACAGCACAAGGTTATCAGTGGGTCAACAACAGCAGAGTCACACATAGGGAAGTCGCTAGCATCAGCACGTCAGACGCATTAACTGCCCTTACAGCCCAGGTGACAGTTCTGACTAGCGCCATCGAAGAATTAATCAGGAATGTCGCACAAGCCAATCCCCAAGAACCATTAGCCCGCAACCACTTTCAAGGAAACTTGGACCAAAAAGGGGACCTTGTTGACATTCTGAAGGACCGCGTGGCAAGAAATAACTCAAAAATTCTAAGTCAGTAGCTCATCCTTCAAAAGTTAGGAAACCAAGTCAGTCAAATTACAGCACTCACTGAGAAATGTCAAGAACCATTACTTCACAGCAAGACGGGTGCAATGACTGAAGGTAATGAACAGGGGGTAACACCACGATAGGATAACTTGATAGATAATGCTACAGCATGCTTTCCTTCGGTGGTGATCAGCAAACACATACCAGAGTCGCTTGGGAGTGGTACTACTGAATCGACAGGACAGAACGTAACTACCAGACAAGCTTAAATGCCCCCACAAATCTCCAATCAGCACTTTTGAGAATTTATAGAGCTAATACAACAACTCCACATTCACATGGCACCACAGCGGTATGGGACAAATGCCTACCTATGTGAAGTTCCTTAAAGACACCCTATCCCAAAAGGAAGAACTGGTGGGGCTTGAGATAATCCATTTGACCCAGACATGTAGCAATTTCTCAGTTCCAGGAAGACCACTCAAACTGCACAATGCAGGTCACTCTGAGATTTCATTCACAATAGACGATCAACTCACCAAAAGAGCAGTATGCGATCCAGGATCTCAAGTAAGTCTAATGCCAATACTAGTGGCTCAACGACTAACCACCGGTAACGAGGAACTTGTTACGGAAAACTTGCAATTAACGGACAGAACCGTGATTTACCCAATAGGCGAAATCCAAAACGTCCGGATCCAAGTCGGAAAAATGATGTTCCCCGTGGACTTCATTATACATGATCAAGATGATGGATACAATTTGCCAATCATTCTGGGACGACCATTCTTAGCTCTTGGGCAGGCACTAATGGATGTACATGAAGGGGAACTTACACTAACTATAAGTGACAAGGAGGTCAATTTCAACCTATGCAAAGCAATGCAACATCTAGACGATACAGAAACATGCTCTGCGCTAGATACAGTGGATAAAGTTATACAAGAGGCCTTTCAAGAATCATATGGCAGGACAACCGGAGAGCTAGACCTAGCAACAGGTGATGAAGTTATCGGTCAGGCAGCAATGCTAAACGGTAAGGAGCATATCCACCACAACTTGGTAAAAAGCACTATGGTCAAATCATTGGAAAGTGACCAACATCGGAAGCACCCGGTTAAACCATCTATAGATGTACCACCAACTCTGGATCTCAAGCCTCTGCCCGACAACTTGAAGTACGCGTATCTAGGAGATAATCAAACTTTACCAGTAATTGTTTCCGCACATCTCACTAATGATCAGGAAACCCAACTTCTGGCGGTGCTTACCAAATTCAAAAAACCTTTCGGATGGACAATAGCTGACATAAAAGGGATCAGTCCATCCCTATGCATGCACAAAATACGCCTTGAAGAAGGATGTCGAAACTCGGTGGAACAACAAAGATGGTTAAACCCCATCATGAAGGAAGTAGTGCGGAAGGAAATTATCAAATGGCTAGATGCAGGAATTATCTACCCCATCTCTGACAGTGAGTGGGTTAGTCCCATACAATGCGTACCTAAGAAGGGAGGAATTACCATAGTGGAAAATAACAAGAATGAACTAATCCCCACACGCACGGTCACCGGATGGAGAATTTGCATGGACTACCGGAAACTTAATAAGTCCACCCTTAAGGACCACTTTCCATTACCATTCATTGATCAATTGCTGGACAGGCTGGCTGGCAAGGAGTACTCTGCTTTTTGGATGGTTATTCTGGATACAATCAGATCGCTGTAGCACCCCAAGACCAGCACAAAACCACTTTCACCTGCCCATATGGTACCTTCGCGTTCCGACGAATGGCCTTCGGACTATGCAATGCGCCAGCCACATTTCAACACTGCATGATGGCAATATTCCTGACATGGTAGAAAAATCCATAGAAATCTTCATGGACGACTTTTCAGTATTTGGGAAATCATACAATGACTGCTTACAAAACCTTGAGTCAGTTCTTCAGCGCTGTGAAGAAACAAATCTGGTGCTCAACTGGGAGAAATGTCACTTTATGGCAACAGAATGAGTGGTACTGGGGCACAAAATCTCTAAACAAGGGATTGAAGTTGATCGTGCAAAGATAGCTGTCATTGAGCAGTTGCCACCACCTACCACAGTAAAAGGAATTAGGAGCTTCCTGGGACATGCATGTTTTTACCGACGCTTCATTAAAGACTTCTCCAAAATTTCCAAGCCGTTATGTGCACTGCTCGAACTCAATACTCCATTCCAGTTCGATACAGCCTGCATGGAGGCATTCCTAACCCTCAAGGAAAAGCTTATTTCTACCCCAATCATATTAGCCCCTGACTAGAATTTACCCTTTGAGCTAATATGCGTCGCTAGTGATTCAGTTGAGTTGGAGCAAGATCGGGTCAAAGACATGATAAGATGTTCCACTCCATCCACTATGCAAGCAAAAATCTATCCAGTGCCCAGATAAATTACACCACCATGGAAAAAAAGCTGTTGGCTGTGATATTTGCATTTGAAAAATTTTGATCCTACTTGGTAGGCACTAAGGTGATAGTCTTCATGGACCACTCAGCCATCAAATATCTATTAGCGAAAAAGGATGCTAAACCAAGACTGATCAGATGGGTATTCCTACTTCAAGAGCTTAACGTGGAAATTCATGACAAGAAGGGGACAGAAAACCAAGTAGCGGACCATCTCTCACGACTGGAAGGACCCTACTCAGATAAGCCTAGCATCCCAATTCAGGAATTCTTCCCAGATGAGCAACTTAATGCCATTGAATGCATCCACACACCATGGTACGCAGATATCACGAACTTTTTAGTCACGGGGGAAGTCCATAAAGATTTAACATACCACCAAAAGAAAAAGTTCTTGTATGACAGCAGGAAGTTTTTCTGGGACGAGCCATACCTGTTCAAACAATGCCCTGACCAGATGCTTCGACGTTGCATACCGGATGACGAATCAGAAGATATCTTGAGACACTGCCATTCCTCCCCTTATGGGGGACATTACGGAGGTGTCCGTACGACCGCTAAGGTGCTTCAGTCTGGATTCTATTGGCCAACTCTTTTCAAGGATGCCCATCAATTTGTGTCCAAATGCGACAAATGCCAAAGGACTAGGAACATATCTCGAAGGCATGAAATGCCTTTAACACCTATTTTAGAAGTGGAATTGTTTGACGTATGGGGCATCGACTTCATGGGCCCTTTCCCTCTGTCGAAGGGCAACCAACATACTAGTTGCCGTTGACTACGTCTCTAAATGGGTCGGCGCCCGCCGCCAACAAATGACTCTAGAGTTGTTAGCAAGTTTTTGAAGAATCAGATATTCACAAAATTTGGTACTCCTCGAGCCATAATCAGTGATGAAGGGTCTCACTTCTGCAGTCGCCAGATTGCGGCCCTGCTTTCTAAATATGGAATTAATCATCGAATCGCTATAGCTTATCACCCTTAATCAAATGGTCAAGCAGAGGTCTCAAACAGGGAGATAAAACGTATCTTGGAAAAGGTAGTTCATCCTAATCGTAAAGATTGGTCTGATAAGCTCGACGATTCCTTATGGGCATACCGCACTACATATAAAACATCTCTAGGGGCCTCACCCTATCAACTGGTGTTCGGGAAAGCCTGTCATCTTCCAGTCGAATTGGAGCATAAGGCCTATTGGGCAATAGCACAGCTGAACATGGACTTCACCACCGCAGGAGACAAACGGCTGTTACAAATGCATGAACTAGAAGAGTTTTGCTTGCACGCATATGAGAATGCAAAGCTTTACAAGGAGAAGGTTAAACGATGGCACGATAAGCGACTGATCCGAGCACTTTCGAAGTTGGCCAAAAAGTACTGTTGTTGTACAACTCTCGCTGAAATTGTTCCCGATAAATGAAATCCAGTGGCGGGACCCTTTGTGATCGATGCCCCGACATCACCTGGCGCGATTGAGCTCGAAATCCAAAAACCGGGAACATCTTCAGGGTCAATGGTCAGAGAGTTAAACATTACTAGTCCGATCCAGTTTTGAGAGAAAAGACGACTATTGACCTCAGATCACCCTAAGCAACAAGCACTATGTCTGGCTGAAGACTTTAAAGCAAGCGCTATTGGGAGGCAGCCCAATTTTGTGGTTCTTTCACACCACGAGAAGGAATGGGTCAATAGAACCATGTACAAAGATACCTCAAAGCATTATGACTCCAAAACGGCAATACGGGAAGGCCCGGAATGCTAGTCGAGTACGCCCAACCTTTAAAATAAACAATTTGTGCATAGTAGATTTGGTAGGCCACTCTTGTGGGCCCACTACATCTAAGTTTAACTCCGACTCAACAGAGTTGTGTCGGTTCACATTCACAGTTATACCTTTATTTGTCTATTTTCTTCCTCCTCCCTCCGCGCGTCCCTTCACATCTCCACCGACCTCCATCCTTCTCTCCCTCACAAACCCACCATGGTCCGAATCAAGTGCACGGCACGACGTGGTCGGGCGTCCCCATTGGCCTACGCTCGACGAACATCCGTCCGCCACCCACCCCAAGCGCCATCACCCGTTATCATTGAGGTCTCCTCTTCATCGTCGAGCCCTCCTCGGTGTCAGGCACGACAGACTCAACTGATCGAACCTACATCCTCACACACGCCCTCCTCTATTGGCGTTCAAAAGACGCGCGCGCCCTGCACAAATTTCCAAAAGGAATAATGCTCTTCAGTAAATCCAGGTGGTCGGTTGATCGAGGCTCCGTCAGGTAAGATTCCTTCCATACTGATCCTTCTCGAGATGTTAGTCTCTTTAGAGAAAACCAGGCTCTGATACGAAATGAAAGAAGGAATATCACCAAGGGTGAATTGGGGATATAAAATTTTTCGCAAGAATCCCTGTTTAACCAAGTGTAAAACAGAGTAGGTATAAGTGAGATTGAACACAATGGATTTATCCTGGTTCGGTCTAAATCCTTGACCTACGTCCGGTCCCGGACTCTCCGGGATTTTCACTAACTTCAACGATTACACACTGTAACTCTCGAAGCAATTCTCTCTAGAACTTGCTCCCCTTACAAGTTGTAATCAAGTATCCCAATCTCAAAGTCCCAATACTTTGAGATCCTTACAAGAAAGATGATCAATGAGAAAAATCTCTAAAAGAGTAGAATAATAATCACGAAGCTTAATATTTCCGAAGATAATATCTCGTGTGTAGAAACCGTAAATGAACTTAATGACTAATTTAATGCGCGAGTTTCGGGTTGTTGGAGACTTGAATGCTTCTTCTATTTATAGGTTGATAGCATTGATGACCGTTGAGAAGAATAAATGAGCCGTTGTGAGTAATTAATATATCCGTTGTAAATCACTTGCTCGTCTCCTCGTATTTCTTCCGTCATTCGACCGTTATTCTTTATTAACATTCTTTGTTCGATATGTCCGTTGGGAGAGTGAGAATGTTTTAAAGGGAAGCGACCGTAATGCTTTTTGTATGTCCGGAGGTTTATTTCTTCTTTGAGCATTGAAGTCGGAGGTGCATTAAATGCTTCCCGACACACTTTTGCTTTTCGTGATTTCAAGTTTAAAAACATGTTAGAAGTATCGAAATACACTAGCAAACCGATTAAACTTGGTTAGGAATAATAAGAATCAAATACATGAAACACCCAAGACTTAATCGAAGGAAATCGAATGCGCGAAAGACTTGTTCGAAGTCGATATGAATAACTCGAGTTTCTTCATATAACTCGAGTTACTTTTAGTTCGAAGACATTTGAATGAAGAACAGAACTTGAGTTATCGTTACTAACTCGAGTTCCACAACTCGAGTTGTGTATACAACTCGAGTTCCTTTAGAAATTAATTATTCATGAAAATCTTGAAATCTGGGATAACTTGAGTTATGGTCATAACTTGAGTTGTCCAACTCGAGTTACTTAGGATAACTCGAGTTCATTTGAAAATCAAATCATTCGAAAGTTTTCCGTAAAGACATAACTTGAGTTGTTAAGATAATCGGAGTTTTCCAACTCGAGTTACAAACCCCAACTCGAGTTTAATTTAAAATTAAATTATTTAGAAAAACTTTCGCAAAAATACAACTTGAGTTAAAAACATAACTTGAGTTGTGTAACTCGAGTTAGTATCTACAACTCGAGTTTTATCAGTGTTGAAATTAGACAGAGTTTTAGGCGATTTGATAACTCGAGTTCAAGCCTGTAACTCGAGTTATATCATATCGCGAAATTTCGATATCGCGAGAAGCTTTTTGAAAAGCGAAGTACAAGACATAACTTGAGTTGTTAAGTGACAACTCGAGTTATGCAATGTTTTAGGCTTATGAAAAACTTGAGTTTCAAAGAAAGCAACTTGAGTTGGGTAACTTGAGTTGTTCTCAACAACTTGAGTTACATATTTTTCAAAAACATTTAACTAAGTTTAAATTGCAATGTCTCTACAACCAAGATTTTGCCAATTTAATCAAACACTTTCTACAATTGTTAGACATCATCAAAACACATAGAGAACTAACATTCTCCCCCTTTTTGATGATGACAACACTTGTAGAGTTTTGAAAAAAAATGATTTTGAGAGATATATCAGCAACCATGTCAGAACAGTATCAGAGAGCAACATACTTGCATTTAAGAATTGTAGAACTCAAAATGAGTCTCATAAGCATAAACAGATAATCAGAATGAGTCTCATAAACAAGCTAGCTACTTGCACAGATTACAAAATATATAGATTAATCCAGTGCAATGTAAACTAGAAAGCAAAAATATCATGTAAGTATATGCAACATCAAGCAAACATTAAAACACATCAAAACTTCAAAACTCTTCATTTCTTCACTTTCTCTCCCCCTTTGTCATCAGGCAAAATGGGTGGAGTAGGGGTCAGAGATGCACGCAGAGCTTGAAGGATAGGAAGTGGTGAGTATAAGGCAAGGGATAGAGAGGAAGGTGCAGGAGGTAGAGTGATGGTTAAGGGTGAAGAGGTTCTGGGAGAATGTGGAGTGGAGGAGGAGCTACAGATCAGCTGTATCTCCCGAAGAGGAATAGGCAGGAGAAAGAGGAGGAGTAGGAAGAATGACAGTAGGTGGAGCAGAAGAGATGAAGGGAGCAGAAATAGGTGGGGTGGATAAACTGGGAGTAGGAAGAATAGGAGTGGCATCTGGATGAGATGAAGGTGGAGTGGGCAGAATGGGAGTGGCTTTAGGAGGAGGTGGAGATGTATGAGGAGTAAGCAGAATGGGAGTGGCAGAAGGTGGAATAGGTGAGTGATGGATAGGAGAGGTGATGGGAGAGTGTCTGGGAGAAATAGGAGGGGAGTGTTTGAAAGAGGGAATTTCCCTTGAAGGACCCGCCTGGTCTTGTCGCAGGTTTATCTAGCTTGGAGTCCGGGAGTTGATAGAGCACATGCATATTGTCAAATCTCTGGCCCATATCTGCAAAGTGGCCTTCAATGTTTTCCAGTCTATCATCAATAGAATCCACCTTTTCTTCAGTAGATGAGACCTTCTCAACCAATTTACCCACTTATGATTCTAGTTTCTCAGACAACTCATAGTATTGAGCAGTGAGAGTTGTCTGGAGAGAGCCAAATGTCTCTTGCATAGCCTTCTCCACAATCTTCTTGATGGAGTCACTCAGATTAGCAGCTTGAGGTGGAGGTCGGGACTCGGCGATGCGAGGCATTGATTGGGCCTCCGTATGTCTAGAAAATGAAGCTCTGGAGGCCGGATCTAGAAGGTGCTCGGATTGATCGATCCCTCATGAAAGGACAAATTCATATAGTTGAGATGAGTTTGCCCAAACATCTTTGGCTTGGATGATTTCTCATTTAGTTCAAGGTACCAAATCTTGTTGGTGTATAGGATCGAGACACCAAGTTAGGAAAAGGTATAGTGGATTTGGGAGTTGAAGACGAAACCTAAACCTCTTCATTTCTTGATAAACCCAATGCCCAATGTTAAAAGGGACTTTAGCCAAGTAAGGAAGCAAACGAGCATAGTCTTGTGGAATTGAAGTGGGTGTAATTCTTCCCTTTTGGACAAGGTTTACGGAATATACATACCATAGAGCCCTATGGACGATGAGGCATATCAAGCGGGAAAAGTTTAACGGGCCCTCATACACTTGATCGTGCCTAAGAAGTTTGAAAAATCTCTCCTTATCATAGCTAATTGTGGGTACGGGAGGAGGATTTTCAATGAATAGCGAGTTGTTAATTATGTCGGAGGAGATAGTTATGGACTTCCCTCTAATGAAGTGATACACTTATACTCAACTAAAACACCTTTCCTACCAACCACATTTGCCATGGTCATATTGTAATAGAATTGTCGACTAAAGAAGGTGAGTAAGTTTGTGTTTATAGCTAGGAGATTTTTGAATTGACTCAACCAAGTAGATAAGTCAAGATTACACTCCTCCTTAAGTTTAGCCAGGTCCACATACACTGTGGGACAGAAACCACGATTGGCATATTTCTCTTGGTAATCTAAGAATTGAGCATTGGTCATGGGAGTGGGATTACAGACAAATTCATGGGAAGGTGGTTTGACTAGGTTCGGAGGATTGAAAACATAGGGTTGGGATTGAGATACCTTGGGAGCCGAATCACCCATACTAGGACCGGCGTGATCCTTTGAACCGGAAAGCCGCGACTTGGAGATGGATGGTATCTTGGATCCTTGAGCTTCGGGAGCTATGGATACGCGCTTCTTATGTTTGTGAGGTGCCACGACAACCTCTTTGTTTCTTCGATTCGCGATCAAGGGTTCTGCTTCTTTTCGAGTGGGCAACACATGAGTTTCTTGCTCCTTTGATTTCTTTGATTTCTTTGCCGGTGATTCCTCTATTGACGGACTTTGGATTTTCGAAGAGGGTTTCCTTCTGGATGGTCTCGTGAGAGGAGGTGGAGTGGAGGAATCGGTGGGAGCATACTCGGATGATGATTTTTCTAGGTTTTGGAGATCTTCGAAGGTTTCGGAGCCATTTCGAATGATTGAGAAGGAGGAATTCTGAGAGAATCGAGAGAGTTCGAGTTAGGGTTTTGAAAGTTGCGAAAATGAGAGTGCAGATTCGACAGGCATATATATATGACAACAGAGCAACTCGAGTTGTATGTGAAGAAAATGAACAGGGAATTTCGAAAGTCATACCAGGAACTCGAGTTGTGTTAATAACTCGAGTTGGGTAACTCGAGTTTCTCTTAAGAACTCGAGTTTTTTATTTGCCTTCTTCGATATAGCTTATGTCTGAAAACTCGAGTTGAGTGAGTAACTCGAGTTCTATCAGTATCCACATATTTGACAGCAACGACAGTGAAGGAAAAGCTTGTTAGATATTCACACACTCCTGCAAAAACATTCTATAGACACTCCGAAGCTTAAGTTAGTGACTTTTAACTCATCAAAACATGTAACTAACATTATTGGAAGAGATTTAACTTACAATTCATTGGGATTTACCATTCCCAATTCTCTCCTTATGAACATGAATTGTTCTTTGGCCAGGGGTTTGGTGAAGATATCAGCAAGTTGCAGGTGTGTTGGGATGAACATCACTTTGATATCCTTTTTCTGAACATGATCTCTTATGAAGTGATGTCTCACATCAATGTGCTTGGTTCGAGTATGTTGAACTGGATTCTTGGCCAAGCTTATGGTACTTGTACTATCACGGAGGATTGGAATCTCCTTCGGGTTGATCCCCAAGTCGATATTTGTTGCTTGAGCCAAAGAACTTGAGCACAACAACTTGATGCAGCTACATACTCGGCTTCGATTGAAGATATCGCCACACTTGTCCGCTTCTTTGCTGAACCATGAAACTAGTGAACCCCGAAGAGCTCACATTGCCCACTTGTACTCTTCCTATCGGTCTTATAGCCGGTATGGTCCGAGTCCGAATATGCAACCGAAATTCTGTTGACCTTTTGGAAACCAGAGGCCCAGTTCTCTTGTGTCCGATAGGTAACGAAAAATCCTTTTAACATGCTCTGCATGTGACTCTTTTGGAGCTTATTGAAATCTTGCGCACATTCCCACACTAAATTGGATGTCTGGTCTGCTGGCAGTTAAGTATAACAGGGAACCAATCATTCCTCTATACTTGGTTATGTTGAAATCTTTCCCTTTTTCTTCTTCAGCATCCGGAGAAGTGTTGAACTCATTGGGGTGTCCGCACCATTGCAATTTTCCGACCAAACTTCTTGAGCAAATCACGGAGATATTTTGTCCGAGAGATGAATATTCCATCCTTCCGTTGTTTGATTTGCAAGCCAAGAAAGTAATTTAATTCCCCCATCATAGACATTTCAAATTCTCCCCGCATTTTCTTGGAAAATTCTTCACACGAGAGAGTCATTAGTAGCACCAAATATAATATCATCAACATATATTTGGACAATTAAAATTTCGTTAGATTTATTACTCTTTATGAAGAGAGTTGTGTCGGCTTTGCCTCTAATAAAACCTTGATCAAGAAGGAATTTGCTTAATCGCTCATACCAAGCTCTTGGAGCTTGTTTAAGGCCATATAGGGCCTTTTGAGACGATAAACATGATCGGGATAATGAATATTTTCAAACCGGGAGGTTGTTCTACATAAACTTCTTCTTGGATAAAACCATTTAAAAATGCACTTTTTTACATCCATTTGATATAGTTTAAAACCTTTTACACATGCAAAGGCAAGAAGGACTCTTATGGCTTCCAATATGGCTACCGGAGCATAAGTTTCCTCATAATCAATTCCTTCTTCTTGATTATAGCCTTTAGCAACCAATCTTGCTTTATTTCGGACAATGATTGCTTTGTTTCATCTCGTTTGTTCTTGAATACCCATTTAGTGCCAATGACCGGATGGTCCTTAGGCCTAGGTACCAAATCCCAAACTTGATTTCTATCAAATTGATGTAATTCCTCTTGCATTGCTATTACCCAATCATTGTCCGAAAGGGCTTCGTCAATCTTAGAGGGTTGATGTGAGAGATGAATGCGAGAAAATGTTACTTCATTCAAAGTGCTATTTCTAGTTCTAACCCCTTCATTCACATCACCTATAACCTGATCCAAGGGATGATTCCTAATGAATCTCCAAGCTCTAGGTTGTGAATGAGAATTATTTTCGAGAAGAATTTTCAAAAAACATCTTTGAGAATTTTCAAGAGAAGCGGGGGTGGTTTTTGAAAAGAATTGATTTCTATAACCATTTTCTTCCTCATCATCCAAAGACTTTTCAGATTTGGCTTCACTAAACACAACATGAATAGATTCTTCAACAGTACGAGTGCGAGTATTGAAAATCCTATATGCTTTACTTCTATTCGAATAACCGAGAAATATACCTTCATCAGATTTTGAGTCAAACTTACCTAAGTTATCCTTACCATTATTGTGCACAAAGCACTTACACCCAAAGATGTGTAGATGACTAAGGTTTGGTTTTCTTCCCTTATATAGCTCATAAGGTGTCTTGAAGTTTCTTCCGATGTATGCGCGGTTTGAAATGTAGCATCGTGCTCATTGCATCCGCCTAGAAGACTTGAGAAGTTTGATTTTCATTTAGCATTGCTCTAGCCATCTCGGTGAGAACTCGATTCTTCCTCTACACAACACCATTTTGTTGAGGAGTTCGAGGAGCAGAGAAGTTGTGGTCTATTCCATGAACTCCACAAAATTCCTCAAACGCGTGATTATCGAATTCTCCACCATGATCGGTCCTTAAGCCCGAAATAGAAGTACCTTTTCGTTTTGGACCTTTTTGGCAAACACAACGAATCGATCAAAAGTTTCATCCTTTGATGATAAAAATATAGTCCAACAGAATCTTGAGAAATCATCAACAATAACTAAGGTGTAAAGATTTCCACCAAGACTTCTTACTCTAGCAGCCCAACTAAATCCATATGAAGTAGTTGAAGAGGCCTGTTAGATGAAATTTCATTTTTGGATTTAAAAGATGATTTAGTCTGTTTTCCTTTCTGACATGCATCACATATCATATTATTTTTGAACTTAAGTTTTGGAAAACCAATGACTAAATCCTTTTTCTGTAACTTATCAAGTTGAAACATATTGACATGAGCTAAACGCTTATGCCAAAGCCAACTTTCTTCCAAGTTACTGATAAAGCAATTTTCAGAAGAAAATTCATTGAAGTTGTTAGAGAGGTTTAGAGTATAACAGTTACCATCTCTGGGGGCCCTAAATAAAGCTTTTGATTTGAGGTTGACCAAGGGTAGATCATCTTTGCTAATAATCAAGCACTCCTCTGAGTCGAAGATGACAAGGTTGCCTTTGTCTGTAGTCTGGCTCACACTGAGTAGGTTATGACACAAGCCTTCTACAAGATAGACATCCTTGACTTGTGGTCCATCATTGTTGCCAATTTCACCAATTCCAAGAATCCTTCCGATTGATTTCCACCAAATGTCACGGTGCCACCATTTTTGGTCTTGAGAGTAGCAAATTTTGTATGATCACCGTCATGTGTCTAGAGCATCCACTATCAATATACCACTTATTGGATTTCGATGCTCTCGAGACAAACCCGCAAATCACAAGATATCATGTTTTAGGTACCCATCTTTTCTTGGGTCCTTTTGGGTTAGTTTGTGACTCGGGAACCTTATAAGATCCCTTAGGTACCCATTGGTAATTACCTATAGGTTTACTCTTTCTTTCCTTTCTATGAAAGCAAGAAGAGGTAGTATGACCTTTTCGGTTACAATAATTACAATGAGCGAAAGGGTTTGATGTATGAACAGATTTTCTAAAATAATTCATATACAACTTTTCACCAAATTTCTTTTTGCCTTTCTTCTTATCAAAATCGGGCTTATAACCAATTCCCGATTTGTCATTTGTGAATCTTTCTTTGGTTCAAAATCACATTGAGCATTTCACTTCCTCTAGTGAATTTCTCAAGTGCTTTTGTAAGATGTTCATTCTTTTTACGTAAATGCACAATCTTCACAAATGACATTTCGGAGAGATTGTTGACTTGCATTTCAAGAGTAATATTTTTCTTTTTCAAAGCTATGTATTTTTCTCGCAAGTTTTTCAAATTCGTATTGCACAAGATTATATTCGAGAAAACAGTTCATCATATGATGGTTGAAGATCATATACCTCGGTGTTATTTTCGATCTGCTCCTCTTCTTGAGCAACTAGGCATATGTTGGCTTTTTCTTCATCCTCGCTTCATCTTCGTCGATGAGCTATCGCCCCATATTGGCCGACACATAGGCTTTCTTCTTGAAGTTGTTGAACTTCTTCTTCTCTTTGTTTTTCGGCGGGGGCATTCGGACTTGATGTGGCCGGGTCTTTCACATTCGTAGCATATGATTGGCTTCTTAGTTTCGATCTTGGAGCTTCCTTGTGGAACTTCTTGTATTCTTGGTCCTTCTTATAGAATTTTTTCAACCTTGAACTATCATGCCCATTTTCTTCATCTTCATCGCTTCTTCTTCATCATCATTTGTCTCTTTTGTTTATTTGATGACCTTGAGAGCTATGCCTTTGCCCTTACTATGAATTTCATCAAGTCCTTTCCGAACTTGATCTTGCCTTCATACTCGATAGACTACCAAACAAAGGTCGCTACCGATTGCATTGACGCGCCACGAGCCTCTTCGATGGCGTTGACCTTAGCTTCCCATTCCTTTGCCGAGAATATTCAAGACCTTTCGACTTGAACGGTTCGTCGTAGAACTTTCCCGGTCGCAAGTTGATTAATTAAGTGAGTGAATCTAAGTTGGAACTCACCAATTGATTCTCCGCTTCATACGAAGAAGATCGTATTCATCATGAGGGTGTTAACTCTATTTTCTTTGACTCCCGTGGTTCCTTCGTGAGCCACCTCCAATGCATCCCACATTTCTTTTGCGGTGGTCTTTGAGTATACTCTAAAGTATTCATTCGACTTAGAGCACTCGGAGCATGAGGATTGCTTTTCCGTTCAAAACAACCAGACTTCTTGTCATTCTCGTCGTATTCCTCTTCGAGCTTTGGAGTTCTTACTCCATCTTCAGTGGTTGTCGGAACGTAGTTTCCTCTTTCAAATACTCTCCAGAGGCCGAACTCAGAGGCCATCACAAAGACTTTAAATTTTCCTTTCCAAAAGGAATAATGCTCTCCAGTAAATCCAGGTGGTCGGTTGATCGAGGCTCCGTCAGGTAAGATTCCTTCCATACTGATCCTTCTCGAGATGTTAGTCTCTTTAGAGAAAACCAGGCTCTGATACCAAATGAAAGAAGGAATATCACCAAGAGGGGGGGGTGAATTGGGGATATAAAATTTTTCGCAAGAATCTCTCGTTTAACCGAGTGTAAAACAAGAGTAGGGATAAGTGAGATTGAACACAATGGATTCATCCACGGTTCGGTCTAAATCCTTGACCTACGTCCGGTCCCCGCACTCTCGGATTTTCACTAACTTCAACTGATTACACACTCGTAACTCTCGAAGCAATTCTCTCTCTAGAACTTGCTCCCCCTTACAAGTTGTAATCAAGTATCCCAATCTCAAAGTCCCAAGACTTTGAGATCCTTACAAGAAAGATGATCAATGAGAAAACTCTCTAAAAGAGTAGAATAATAATCACTGAAGCTTAATATTTCCGAAGATAATATCTGTGTGTGTAGAAACTGTAAATGAACTTAATGACTAATTTAATGCGCAGAGTTTCGGGTTGTTGGAGACTTGAATGCTTCTTCTATTTATAGGTTGATAGCATTGATGACCGTTGAGAAGAATAAATGAGCCGTTGTGAGTAATTAATATATCCGTTGTAAATCACTTGCTCGTCTCCTCGTATTTCTTCCGTCATTCGACCGTTATTCTTTATTAACATTCTTTGTTCGATATGTCCATTGGGAGACAGTGAGAATGTTTTTCGGGAAGCGGACCGTAATGCTTTTTGTATGTCCGTGAGGTTTATTTCTTCTTTGAGCATTGAAGTACGGAGGTGCATTAAATGCTTGACACACTTTTGCTTTTCGTGATTTCAAGTTTAAAAACATGTTAGAAGTATCTCGAAATACACTAGCAAACGATTAAACTTGGTTAGGAATAATAAGAATCAAATACATGAAACACCCAAGACTTAATCGAAGGAAATCGAATGCGCGAAAGACTTGTTCGAAGGCCGATATGAATAACTCGAGTTTCTTCATATAACTCGAGTTACTTTTAGTTCGAAGACATTTGAATGAAGAACGAACTTGAGTTATCGTTACTAACTCGAGTTCCACAACTCGAGTTGCTGTATACAACTCGAGTTCCTTTAGAAATTAATTATTCATGAAAATCTTCGAAACTGGGATAACTTGAGTTGTCCAACTCGAGTTACTTAGGATAACTCGAGTTCATTTGAAAATCAAATCATTCGAAAGTTTTCCGTAAAGACATAACTTGAGTTGTTAAGATAATCGGAGTTGTCCAACTCGAGTTACAAACCCCAACTCGAGTTTAATTTAAAATTAAATTATTCAGAAAAACTTTCGCAAAAATACAACTTGAGTTAAAAACATAACTTGGTTGTGTAACTCGAGTTAGTATCTACAACTCGAGTTTTATCAGTGTTGAAATTAGACAGAGAGTTTTAGGCGATTTGATAACTCGAGTTCAATCCGTAACTCGAGTTATATCGATAGCGAGAAATTCTAATATCGCGAGAAGCTTTTTGAAAACTGAGTACAAGACATAACTTGAGTTGTTAAGTGACAACTCGAGTTATGCAATGTTTTAGGCTTATGAAAAACTTGAGTTTCAAAGAGCCACTTGAGTTGGGTAACTTGAGTTGTTCTCAACAACTTGAGTTACATATTTTTCAAAAACATTTAACTAAGTTTAAATTGCAACTGTCTACAACCAAGATTTTGCCAATTTAATC
This sequence comes from Acacia melanoxylon, assembly GCA_019022615.1. NCBI lineage: Eukaryota > Viridiplantae > Streptophyta > Magnoliopsida > Fabales > Fabaceae > Acacia > Acacia melanoxylon. Next base: position 1,455,739 of record JAFJYJ010000107.1, read on the forward strand.
AAACACTTTCTACAATTGTTAGACATCATCAAAACACATAGAGAACTAACAAGTCTGAATATAAAAGGAAACAAAAGGACAACCCTGAAGGAGAGTCGCAGAGAGCCAACACAAGATTACACATTCGGCCGACTCAACAGAAGAGTGAGAGACTTCACTAGCACGAGAATTCCAGGATAACTCAGCATCCTTCCTCGCAGTAAGACGGAGGGAAGAAGACGTGGAGTGGTGACGTGATAGGGCTTCGTCCAAGTTCAGCCTAACTTCTTACTGATATCTTCTTAAATTTACTTTGTTTACTTCTATTTTTAGCATAATCATCAAAAACCTCTCAAACCAATTACATTTACTTTCTGATTGCAACTATCATAGCAATTGAGCGACTCTCTTCGGTATCTCAGTCTCTGTGGGACGATACTCTACTTTCACTTTATTACTTGTTCGACTAGTTCACTTGCCATCATGGAAATCGACCAACACCGTCCGAGATACTTGGGATAGATCCTGAATCTTGCTGTCATCGATTGGCCATACAGCCAGGGTCGACCCCCGTGGCTCAGAAAAAGAGAAATCATGGCGAAAAACGAGGGATAGCTTTGGAGAGACACGTGCAGGAATTGCTGGAAGCCAGTTTTATTTGTGAGGTACAGTATACCACATGGCTATCCAATGTGGTCTTGGTCAAAAAGCCAAATGGCAAATGGAGGGTATGTACGGACTACAAAGATCTGAACAAGGTATGCCCTAAAGACGCTTTTCCAATGCCCCGCATAGATCAATTGGTAGTTAATTCTTCGGGTTTTCAACTCCTTTCTTTTATGGATGCATATTCGAGGTATAATCAAATCGCCATGCATCCCGAGGATCAAGATGAGACGGCTTTCATCACTGAGAAGGCAAACTATTGCTACAACGTGATGTCGTTTGGATTGAAGAACGCCGGGGTAACATATCAACGAATGATGAACAAGGTATTTGAGGACCAGCTGGGGAAGAATGTCGAAGTATACATTGATGATATGATTGTCAAATCGGCAAAATCAGCAAGTCACATTCGGGATTTGCAGCAGACGTTCGATAAGCTACGAGCTTACCGGATTCACCTAAACCCGGCCAAATGTGCATTCGGAGTCCCTTCCGGCAAGTTCCTGGGTTTTTTGTTGACAAACCGAGGTATTGAGGCCAACCTGGACAAATGTCGAGCTATGTTAGAGATGCAGGCCCCAAGGAGTAAGAAAGAAGTTCAGCAGCTAACAGGGAGCTTGGTGCTTTGACCCAATTTTTGCCAAAGTCGGTCTAAAATTCATTGCCTTTTTTCAAGTTACTGAAGAAGGAAGCCCACTGAGAGTGGAATTCGGGGTGTGACGTGGCTTTTGCAAAAATAAAGCAGTGTTTGGTAGCCCACCAATTTTGTCTAGACCGGAACCAAGTGAAGGATTGATCCTATATTTATCAGTAGGAGAAGAAGCGGTGAGCGCGGCACTGGTTCGATAATCAAAAGAGGGAAAGATGCCGGTATACTTTGTAAGTCGAGCACTGCAAGGCTCAGAATTGAGATACCATGAATTAGAGAAAACGGCGTTCGCCTTACTTACCATGGCGAGACGACTTCGCATTCACGGCCATCCAATTGTGGTCAGAACAAATCAGACAATCTGGCGGTGCTCCACAAGCCGGATCTATTTCAGACGAATGATAAGTTGGGCAATAGAGTTATTTGAATTTGACATCACATATGAAGCTGGGCATGCCATTAAGTCGCAAGCCCTTGCAGACTTCTTAGTGGAATTTGTTGGATATGATTAGTTTTGATGATGTCTTATATAGATGCCATTATTAAGAGCCAAAAGTTTGAATACTACATTTATCTTCTACTTTGACTAAGTCTTATATTTGATGTAGATGTGAAGTTCAATATTGAAGAATGATCAAGAATGTAGATCAAAGAAAGAAGTTCTTGCACCAATATAATGGGAATATCGGAATGTCAAGGAAGCAAGAAGTTATCAAAGAATTTTGGGAATAATCAAGAAGAAGAGGAGATATTGAAGAAGGAAGAACTTGCTAAGTGGAATGAGATATCATTATTCAAGTTTCTAGATTGATGCTAGAAGTATCCAAGATCATTTGGAAGTTGGAATGGGTCAATTCGAAGTTAAAGTCAGAAAAAATCAACTTCAGGATGAGAAAACTCGAGTTTGGAACTTACTAACTCGAGTTTGTAGTGTCTTCAGCATCTCTGGCATCTCTGAACTAGGAAAACTCGAGTTTCCAAGTCAAAACTCGAGTTTCAGTACTATTCAGCAACTTTGCTCTACTCTGTATCACGTTTCAGCTGGGCGAGGTCTGGTAATTCGATGATATCTCCCAAACCAGAGATTCGATTGAGGTGAAACCAGTGGCATATAAAAATATACTTCCAATGAGTAATTTGGATATAAAATTCAAGCCTAAAAGAGTTCCGATCAAGGAGCTATGAATTGTGGAAGTTGACACCAAAGTTCACGCGATACAGCAAACCAAGCTTCAATGTTTTGAGTGTATCTCATAAAATAAAAATCCGATTGAGCTGAAATTGATGGCATATGAAAGTAGACTCAAAGGGATTTCCATCAAGACTTGAACCAACCAAAACGGAGTTCAAACCAGGGAGATATGGCCTTCGAAAGTTGACAGTCAGTTCAATACGTTTCAAAAACGCTGGTCAAGAACAGTCTTCATTCATCGGATCATAACGAACATAATACAATGAGTTTGGAGCTGATTCTTCTTGCATTGGATTCTTACTTCAAGCTTGGACATGTAAACTTGAGTTTGAGATTAGCCAAGAGTTTTGATCTTACTGAGAAAATCCTGAAATAAGCAAAACCGCCAGGTTTTTCGAGAGAAAACTCAAGTTTTCACCATACAGAGACTTCTCAATATTTTATGAAAAAGACAAAACTCCATTTTTAATTGAAAACTCGAGTTTTGGTCATACGGAGAGTCTCCAAAATTTTAAGATTGTAAAAACTCAAGTTTTGGTACAAAACCACCAGTTTCCAATTTGGCATGAGTTTTCCAAGTTTTACTAAGATTTGTGAAAACTCGAGTTTTGACTTGGCCGATAACTCTCAAAGTTTACACAGTTTTGAAAACCTCCAGTTTTGCCTAAAACCTCCGAGTTTTGAGTTTGGCAAAGTTTTCTCAAAGTTTTCACCGTAAAGTGAAAACTTGAGTTTTTTCAAAAATCGAGTTTTGCTCAGGCAGAAAGTTTTCGTATTTTCTCGGTTTATGAGAAGCGCGTTTCCTCCAAAACCTCCGGTTTTGACTTGGCGCAATTTCTTCAAGTTTTCATATTTAAATGAAAACTCGAGTTTTGGCCAAGCCGAGAGTTTGATGTTTTTCAATGTTTTGAAAACCTCTAGTTTTGGAAGAAAACCTCCATTTTTGATGTTTTGGACTTAAATCGATTTTACACACCAAAGTCCAAAACTCAAGTTTTGAGAAACAAAACTCGAGTTTTCATCGCGAGTTTGAAATTCAAATCGACGAATTTATGAAACCTTCTTATTTGATCTTAATACTTCCTACCATTATTCATTAATATTCCTAGATATGTTTAATCAATTTGTTAGTGAGTTTCAGATGATTAAAACGAAGGATTAGAAGCAAATCTCAAAATCTCAGATTTATGTCAGAACATCAAAAGCTGTGCAAAAGCTCTAACGGCTAGTTCCATCTGAGTCTAACGGCTATATTTCTTTATCCAACAGTTATTGAATCTTCTCAAACGGTCATAAATTGTAACTACCTATAAAAGAAGACAGATTCAAGACAGAAGAAGCAAGATACAAGCCTACATCTTCAATATGCTCATACTCTGATCTTCATTCTATTGACTCTCTGTTTTTCAAATGTTTACATAGTTTTTCATAGAGAGTGAGATGATTTGTATTATGCTTCAGTGTTTATTCTTTCACTTCTTAGAGAGAAGATTTATTGTAAACATCCTACCATACTATCTGAGAGTTACTCAAGATTGGGTGATCTTGAGTGAGAAACCCATTGTATTGATTACAACTTGTACGGGGGAGTGAATCCTAGTGAAATGATTGCTTCAAGTACAGAGTGTGTAATCAAGTGGGTGTATTGATTACAGTTTGTAAGGGGGAGTGAATCCTAGTGAGAGGATTACTTCAAGTACGAACGTGTAATCAAGTTGAAAGAAGATAGTGGATTGAAAATCTCAAGTGAAGCTTGGGATTTGGACGTAGGTCAAGATTGGGTGAACAGTATAAATCTCGGTTGCATATTCTCTTCCCTTATCTCTTATATTTTCGGTATATGTTTATTTGAATATATAACTGTTGATTTAGAAAACAAAACATTTTCAAAGTATCAAGATTTTAATTAGACACCCAATTCACCCCCCTCTTGGGTGATAGCCAGGTCTTTCAGAATTAACCTCGTCAAGCACCGGAAACATGGATGATGTCAAGGATTGGAAAATATTTGTTGACGGTTCGTCAAACGCCGGGGAAGCGGGAGCTGGAATCATTATGGAAAGTCTGAAGGAGCGTCTATCGAACATTCCCTCCAATTCAATTTCCAAACTTTGAATAACCAAACCGAATATGAAGCTCTTGTCACGGATGGTTGCAGGCTAAGGAAAATGGTGCAAAGAAAGTACATATATCTACCGACTCCCAGCTTGTGGCATCTCAAATTGAAGGAACATATCAGGCCAATGGTCCTCTCTTGATTAAATACCTTGAAAGGGTAAAAGAAATGATGATGGAATTCGATGAAGTCACCGTGGCGCATATTCCAAGAAGAGAAAATGTCAGGGCCGATATTCTGTCTAAACTTGCGAGTACCAAGAGTCCCGAAAATCACCGAACTATAATTCAGCAGAATCTGTCAGAGCCAAGCTGCGTCATGATCATTTCGGAATTCGGGGACTGGAGAAAGCCCATTGTTGATTACCTAGACAGAGGATTTCTACCTGATGATCCGGTTGAAGCAAAGAAGTTAGAAAGACAGGCAGCAGTATATACAGTAGTTGATGATCAGCTGTACCGCAAAGGCTTACATTCTTCGATGTTAAGGTGCCTCAATTCTGAAGAAGCCGATTATGTTCTCGCCGAGATACATGAGGGGATCAATGGGCAACATATGGGTGCCAAGGCGTTATCCAGAAAGGCTTTAAAGGCTGGATATTATTGGCCCACCATGATGGCGGATTTTAAGCAACATGTGCAAAAATGCGATAGTTGTCGAAGCACGGAACAATAAAGTAGTTGCCACCAACAGGGTTAAAATCCATCTCGGCCCCTTGGTCATTTTTCAAATGGGGTTTGTATTTGTTGGGACAATTTAAGGCGGCTCCGGGACAATTTCGGTGGCTCATAGTGGCTATCGACTACTTCACTAAATGGATAGAAGCAGAACCAGTGGCGACAATCACTTCAACTCGAGTGCAGAAATTTCTTTTAAGAAATATCATATCTCGGTTCAGAATCCTGGCAGACATCATCACGGACAATGGCACCCAATTTATCGATAAGGGTTTCCGAGAAATGGTTTACGACTTTCAGATTAAATAATACTTCGCTTCTGTAGAGCATCCCCAATCCAATAGGCAAGCTGATGCCGCTAACAAGGTCATTGTAGACAGGATAAGAAGGCGAATGGAGGAGGCGAAGTTTGATTGGGTGGAACAGTTACATTGTGTCTTGTGGGGACATCGAACCACTGCGCAAACTTCAACGGGAGAAACACCTTTTAGGTTGACATACGGATGCGAGTCCATAATCCCGGTTGAGATCGGCCAGTCCTCATAGAGGCGAATCAAGGCCCTGCATGAAGAGGAGAAGAATAGTGAAGCTTTGGTGATGGAGTTAGATTTGATCGATGAGGTCAGAGTCACGGCTCACTTTCGGGATCTGGCCACCAAACAGCTCATTGCCGCGGGATATAACCAGAGGGTAAAGCCCTGCTCATTTGAGAAAGGTGATCTCGTTCTTCGAAGAGCTGATATAGGCAACAAGAATGCTAAAGAGGGAAAGCTCGCACCAAATTGGGAAGGTTCCTATCGGGTTAAAGAAAATCTTGGGATGGGAGCTTATGTATTAGAAACCCTAAAAGCTAAGGCGATCAAAAGAACCTGGAATGCAGATAAGCTAAAGCTCTACTATAGCTGAAGCCGGGATCCCCGAGAAGAAGGCCTGTAAGCCGAATTTTGTAAATTCCACTTGGGTAATCATGTAAAAGCGACTATGTTGCTAAGCTTATAAATGAAGAATTTCATGTCGGAGAAGTCATTGCAAATTCCTCGATCAACATCTATAAATCGTCTAGTGCACAAAGCCTATTTAAAGATAAAGGTTAAAACGTGTTTCTCTAGGAGCATACGTGTTTCCTTGGCAGCACAGTAACACTGAGATTTTGGCTAAAACGTACTCCTCCTGGATACGGTAACGCCCACATAAAGGTCAAAATCGAGATACGGTCAGATCGAGATTTTGGCTAAAACGTGTTCCTCCGGGATACGGTAATGCCCACACAAAGGTTAAAACGCATTCCTTCCGGATGCGATAACACCAAAGCAAAGGTCAGAACTAGGATACGGTCAAATCGAGATAATGGTTAAAATGTGCTCCTTCGGGACACGGTGACAACTCACAGGCTAATACGTACTCCTCCGGGATGTTGTAAAACCAAGATTTTGGTTAAAACGTACTCCTCCGGGATGCGGTAACACCCACAAAATGGTTAAAACGTGCTTCTTTTGGGAACAAGGTAAAACCGATTAAGCCCATTGTGGCCATGATGCATCAAAGCTTAAGGTAGTAAAGTCCACCGTCACAATGACCCTGATCAAGTCGGAATGTTTAGAGTTTGGTTGCGACAATGAACCTAGATATGTGACGGATGGTTCTTACTCCCAATTGATTTCTAGTAAATCACTCAGGAGGGTATTTTGCCCATGGGTGGTCCCAGACTCGTATTCTGCGCAGTAAATTTCTGACTCTGGCCAAGTCATTCAGATGAATTTTGGAGGTAAATTCAAGTATTATAGAGGGAAGCAATTGTGATTCTAAGTGTGATTCAGAAGAACATTCGGATAGGATAAAGCAGACGACAAGTAAGCGTTTCATTTTTTATAAATATTTGTACATTAAATACAGGAGTGAAACCGCTTATTAACCCGACAGAGGATTACAAAAGGGCTTCAGTACCCTAAGATCAAAATAAAAGCAACGCCGAAATGTCGGTTTTGAGTTAGAAGGAGTCTTGGCATCGGTTTCAGTCTCCTCACCTTCCTCTTCGCCCTGATCCTGTTCCAGTTGACTTTCAGAGGCTTCACCATGAGAAGGAAAGAGGGGGACTATCTCATCGCTCACGACCCAAGACATGCAATCCATCCCGAATGTGTTAAAATTCAGTCTAGGGTTCAATAACCGGATTTGCTTCAAAGCATTCTTAAAGGATTCCTGGGCAGATTACTTTATGGACTTGTCCTTGACTTTGATAGCTTCTCAGGCAGACTCTAGGGCGGCAAGATGGGCATTCAGTTCTTGAAGATATTCTTGTTTTTCTGACTGGGACTGTTCCAGAGTTTTCATGTCCCATCGACTTTCTTGTCGAAGAAGATCCAGCTCCGAGTTAGGTTCCCCCGTGGCATCCTTTTCCCTCTAGAGATCCTTTCTCATTTTGCACTCCGTTGCTTCAGCTTCTCGCACTTTTGTTTCAGCATCCTCCACAATAGTCGATACAAGCTTGTCGGACTTGCGAATGTGCTCATTAAATTCCGAATTTACCTTGTCCATTTCATCAACCTGTTTGAAGTATTTCACGTTCAACGTGGATAAGGCTCGAGCTAATCCAGCGCCCCTTAACCCCCAGAGTTCCATATTATACAGTCCGAAGCTCGGGGTGTCGTATTTCTTTGCTTCAAAGAAGCGTTTAGGAGCCCGATCGCTTTGCTAAGCGCACGGCACCCCTCCATCCGAGATGACACCGTAAGGAATTCGGGGAGCCGGAGATGGTGGAGGAAGACTTGCAGAAGGAGAGCCAATAGGAATTCCTACAGGAGAGATGGCAGGATTTTCAGCAGAAGGGTCAACCGAAATATTCGATGAAGAAGGGACAGGGAATCTCTGTCTCGGCTGGAGCAGCTTTCTTGAGCTTCGGGGTCAGGGCTGCTTTGTCGGTCTTGGACTTCTTCGGTGAGCTAGCCCGTTTTATTCTTTTACCCGCTGATTTAGATTCAGGCGCGGCTCGTTTCGCCGATGTCCCCGTTTTGTTCAGGGCTACAGCCCAAAACGGAATTTGTTCCATCCTCGGGTCTGTAAAACACAAGCGAGCTATTAATTTTCTGATCACCAGGGACAAAACATGCAGTATGAAGCAGTAAAATAATGAACATACTCGGTGAAATTCGTATCTTCGGTTCGGGCATGTGTATGTCGTCTGCCGACTTCAACAAGCCGACTTTTGCAATTTGTTTTTCTAAAACAGCTACCATTTTCTTTTCGGCAGCAGAAAATGAATGGGCAGGAAAGTCATAGGCGGAAGGAGATTTTTTGTGGTGATCGAGAGTCTAGTAAAGGGGAAATCTTCCTTCTATTTCCCCGAACTCATAGCTTTGAAGAAACCAGGGGAATTGCCTGGGCACGGCAGATACCTTAAAGAACGAGTTCTTGAAGCTTTTCCATGATTCGGTGAATGGTATAAAAAGTTTGCGTTTGTGGACACTTCGAAGAGATGTCCAACCTTTCTTAGTGGGAACCTCGCCGACATCGGCTTCCTTTTCAGCATCTTTTTTGGCCTTCCCACGGTTAACGTCATGGATAGAGTAAAAATGGAAGAAAACTAGAAGGGTGCAAGTCAAGCCTTTTTGTTCGCAGAAGTTCTCAAAAGCAATAGTGAAAGCCCAGCTGTTGGGAGGGAGCAAGGTTCAGGTGATGAAGAAGAGACAGTTGGAACTCGGTGAACGGGAAGCGCATGCCGAGCTGAGATATGCAATCTTTGTAAAAGAAAAAGAAATCGGGTTCGTCATCGCTAACTCAGCAGCTCTATATGGATTTGATTGGATGCGGCAGGCAAAAGACGTAGTCCTTCTGGTCACGGAGACCTATCCTGGCAATCTCTTTAGCGGCCATTGTGCTCCTTATTTTAAGCACCTCGTCAACCCATGGGGATGACGACTTGGAAGGATCTGAGTTCCCGGCAAAACTCGATTCCCCCGTAGCAGATAACTCGGTATGACGCGAAGGCGAACCCATTTATACCTATAATGAAAAAATCCAAAATACAAGTCAGAAACGAGAGTTACACCTCAGTCAAAGAAATAGTCATCAGAAAAGTCAATAGGTGGTATGCTGGGACTATCCAAATGAGTTGGAGCCGAGATACGAGCCGAAGTACGTCCATGATTGCAGGAGCTTAACATTCGCTCGACCTCCGAATTACGGCCGCTGTTGGCTAGTTCAATGCTCAAGAAAAGGCAGGGCATCACAAGGGTCGGTGATGCTTTTGGAACGAGACCCGGGTTTATGGGTATAAGTTGGGATAGGGGAGAATGGGTAGAGATGGTGGATCTCGTTTCGTAATTGGGGAGGATTAACATGGACCCCGGAAAGAAGGCGTAGGAGTCTGGCCATTGGCAGACGGTGATTTTGGGGTTTTCCTTTTACTCCTACTACCATTGGGTTGTGAAATAGGGCAACTTGTTTTTCCTCGGCACGAGCCATTGCCCACAACCAAGTATCTCATTGAACTAGAGGCCTTTTCGATTGCCTCTCTATCTTCTTCAGGGATAGGGTTGTCGTACATATCCACCAGCGGAGGATTATTGCCATCCATGGAGACTCTCGAACGAAAGTAAAGTGAAAGTTGGAGTTCAACCCAGAAAACCCAGGAACCCTAGATGGATACCCAGAAATCGATTGGTGAGGTTTGACAGAAATCTCAACGGGAAGAACAATGTGAGATTAGATGAACCAAAATGACAAGAAAGAAAAAGAAGGAGGCGGTGGGAGTACCTGATTTTGAGAGATGGAAGGAAATGGAACACAGACGATAGTACGAAGATGGGAAGGATTACGAGAAGGAGTTTTTCTAGCAAAACAAAGCGAACGTATGGCAAAAAGTATGAAGAGGGGCGGAAAAGGTGAACTTATAGACGTAGTGAATATGGAGCATCAGGGGTAGTAAGGACAATTTGTGATAGGATCGGATTTTGAAATCCCAAAAGGCGCAATGATGACTATTATGAAATGACGTGAGCGTTTAATGCGCACGGATTTCAAAGGCGGCGAAAAGTCTAATTCTAACTGCGAAAAGGCGGGTTTTACGCCATGACGTCAACAATAAAGGCAAATGGAGATCGATTTGCATTCGTCATATTTATGATATCCCGGATTGGGGGCAGCGTGCGTGGCGGAAATATATGAATCCAGTAATCCGAGCTCAAAAATTGCAGAAGAAATCCCGGATATCACAAACTCGGGAGATTTCAAAATAGATAACTCGGCATACATAGTTGGGGGCAAGCCGCGAAGGACTCAGTCAATTTCAGCAATTCCTCGAGATAATTGAGAAAGTAAAGCAGTCATCAAGACGGGTTTTTAGCAGTCTATTAATCTCGGTAATTCAGAGCCCTGAACTTCCGAGCTTAGGGGCAACTGTTACGGATTCAAATATTGGGCCTAGATATGATGCGGCCCAACAAAGATGTGCTTCGACAGAAGCCTTCCTTAAGCATTAAGAACGCTAATGGTTTTGCAAACCCAACACTAATCCTGGTAGTACATGTAGTGGAGCAGAGGCATGTAGTGGAGCAGGAACATGTCAGATGGTGGAGCGGAGTGTAGTGGGCTTGGAGGCGCGCACAACACAGGACTTGAAACCCTAGAGGTAATCCCTATAAATATGAGATTACCCACCAGGTGCACACATTATGTTCATCGCTATTCTCGTGTAGCACAATGATCAGTCGATATTCTTTGGTGTCTTCCTCATAGGCATCACTGAATACTTACCTTCTCTTCGGTGTTGCTTATACACTTACCGGAGAGCGCACAGATCCTATATTAATCAGATACTAACTTAGAGGTTAGACAATTGTGTTCGTAGAAACGAGCACACATATTACACCCAACATTACTTCACATCAGACTAAGCTAGCTAGCTAGTCCTACAATCATAAATTAAACCGCAGTGCATATATAGACAAATAAATAATTAAATCACATATTAATTGCAGCAAGTAGGCTTAATAAAACCTTCTTATGAAACTTCTTACGATGAAAACAGTTTCTAGCAAGTTCGAAGGTACGGATTCGCACAAGCCTGCCTTCCTGGATGGAGCTTGGGGTTTTTTTTGGGGGGGGGGCGGCAGTCTGTATACCTGGTCTTTGGGGGACATGTAACTGGTGGTTTATTAGTGTTAGAGGTTGGGCTGGTGATGGGGTCTGATTTTGAAGTCAATGTGATCAAGAAGTGGGGATCCCAATTGAACGAGTCTGTGCCGGCCAAATCCAAAATGAGGCAGCGGTGGTCGGAGTCACATGCTGCAGTGGTGCCGGTAACGGTGGTATTAGCAGCAGAAGCTGCCCAGCAATTCAGGGGTTGGAGAAGGAGTATGGATACAATTACGAAAATGTGAAAGAGAAAGCTCAACGATATCTTCATCTTAAGATTTTCCCCTCTCTTGCTCACTGTTCAAATGTGTTTTAGTGCTTGAGGTCTAACGACATTACATCCGGTTTACATCTTGAGGCTTGGTGGAGTGTCCGTATATTAAACAAAGGAGGGTTTGGTTGATTGGTTACGTACACTTTAAGGCTTGTTTGATGAGTGATTTGGACGGAAGGTGAAGAGAGAAAATTTTTATAAGTTGAATTTAAGATAATTAAAAAAACTGGGTTAAAAGTTTTTAATTAATTTTCTAAACTCTTTTGCAATATATTTTTCTTCATTGAAATTTTATATTCTCTCATGTTCAATTTCTTTAAATTCAAATTATAATTTTTTTTACCTTCCTTCTCCTTCCCTTTCCACTCGTCATACCAAACAGCCCCTATGGGCAAAAACACACAAACGTACACACATAATAAATGCTAAAGTTGTAGTATACCAACAAAAAAAAAATGCTAAAGTTGTAGGGAAAGGGATATAGCTCTCTCGTACATTTTATATTCTCACATGTTCAATTGCTTTAAATTCAAATTATAAAATGTTTACTTTCCCTCCGCTTCCCTTTCCACTCATCAATACCAAACAGCCCCTATGGGCGAAAAACACAAACGTACACACATAATAAATGCTACAAAGCTGTAGCGAAAGGGATACAGCTCTCTCGTGCATTTTATATTCTCACATCTTCAATTTCTTTAAATTCAAATTATAAATTTTTTTACTTTCCCTCCTCTTTCCTTTCCACTCGTCATACCAAACAGCCCCTATGGGCGAAAAACACAAACATACACACATAATAAATGCTACAAAGCTGTAGCGAAAGGGATACAGGTCTCTCGTACATTTTATATTCTCACATCTTCAATTTCTTTAAATTCAAATTATAAAATTTTTACTTTCTCTCCTCTTCCCTATCCACTCATCATACCAAACAGCCCCTATGGGCGAAGAACACAAACGTACACACATAATAAATGCTACAAAGATGTAGCGAAAGGGATATAGCTCTCTCGTGATAAGGATAGGTTAAAGTTTGTATATGGAATATGTGGATTAGGATAGCTTACTTTACATAATAAAAAATTACAATGAAAAGAAAGTTAATTCCTTATTTCTTATAATTTTATCTAATTTTTAATTAGGATTTCGTTTTATAAACGAGTCCTTCTAGTTTTCGCAATTATAAGCATTATACCTCTAGCTTATAATTTGTTATTTATGGTTAATATGGATGCTGATTAAACAACATGCATGTAAGTTGTCAAAAAATATAATAAAAAAGAAATTTATTAAAAATAAAATGATGAAATAAAATTTATTTATGATCAATATAAAAAATTATTATGCACATAACAGTCTTTTTGTGTGTGTATAATATGTAATATGGTGTATTTTTATTTTATTTTATTTAGATTTTTATAATAAAATTAATTCATGTATGTGCTAAGTTAGAGTGATTTCATGATGAATTTAGGGAGCAATACCTAGCTTCATGACCACCCCTAACTTCATCATCTACTACTAACTCTATTCACTTATAAATCACTCCCTTCGGTTTTAATTATAGGATATATTTATCTAATTTTATAGAGATAAATGATAGTAGTTAAAATAGTTAATTATATTTGTTTTTCCAAATTACCCTCATTGAAAATTTAAAATGACATCCATTTACTCTGATTCTCTATTTTTTATTGGACCTCTCATATCTCACACACGACTTCATTGAGCTCTCACACAGTCTGGCGTCGTCGATCTACCTCAATAACTTTGGAGGTTGGAAGTATAATTTAATAGTAATGCTATTGTTAAATATGACAGAAATTGCTCAAACTTATTTTATTAAAAAAAAATAGTATAATTTAGGTGTATGTGGCATTAATAAATTGTAAGCATTACTCACTTTATAGAATATATAGGCGCATCATTAAATTATTATTTTATTTAATTATTATTGAAAAAGTATCAATAGGGTTTTTTGGGAAGAAATTGACAAAAACTATAACTTTGTCCTGTAATTAGATCCAATATCAACTCCCAAATGTAATCATATAATTAGGACAGGAGGGAGTAGTAAATTATGAATTTAGGGAACAATACCTATAATTTTTTTTTAAAAACAAGACTATGAATACCGAATAAATAAATAAATATTGTTGGTTATGATTAGTTTTGATGATGTCTTATATAGATGCCATTCTTGAGAGCAAAAAGGTTGCATGCTACATTTATCTTTTACTTTGACTAATTCTCATATTTAATGTAGATGCTAAGCTAAATGATGAAGAATCATCAAGTTGGGAGATGGGAGAATGAAGAACTATTTGAATGGAATGAAGACATCATTATCCAAGTTCTTATATTGATCTAGAAGCTCCAAGACCATATGGAAGTTGAAATGGATCAATTAAGAATTAAAGTCACCAAAATCAACTTCGGGATGAGAAAACTCGAGTCAACCATCAAAACTCGAGTTATCAAGTGTCTTCAAAGCATCTCTAGCATCTCTGGACTAGCAAAACTCGAGTTTTCGATCAAAACTCGAGTTTCCAGTGGTCATCATTTTCTTGACTTCCACTCGATTCACGTTTCAAATTGGCGAGGTCGTAATTCGATGATATATCCTAAACCAAGAATCCGATTGAGGTGAAAGCCAGTGGCATATGAAAATAGACTTCCGATGCGTCATTTTCATATAAAATTCAAGCCCAAAGGAGTTCATATCAAGGAGCTATGAATTGTGGAAGTTGACACTGAGATTCACGCCACACAGCAAACCAAGCCTCAATGTTTTGAGTGTATCTCACAAAATACATATCGGATTGAGCTGCAATCAGTGGCATATGAAAGTAGACGCACAGAGCTTTCCATCAAGAGTTGAAACAACCAAAACGGAGTTCATACCAGGGAGATATGACCTTTGAAAGTTTGACAAAGTTTTCTTTGTAAAGTGAAAACTCGAGTTTTGTTTCAAAACTCGAGTTTTGACCCTGAGAGTCTCCTAAGTTTTTGAATTCTAAAAACCTCCAGCTTTTGCCTAAAACCTCCAGTTTTGATTTTTCCAATTTTTCACAAAGTTGTGAAAACTCGAGTTTTGAATCAAAACTCGAGTTTTGAGTTGAGCGAAACAATTCGGGTTTTAGACGGATCTCAAAACCTCCAAGTTTTGGTGAAAACCTCCGAGTTTTGAGTTTGGCAAAGTTTTCACGGAAAAGTGAAAACTCGAGTTTTGATTCAAAACTCGAGTTTTGATCAGCATTTAAAGCATTCATGTTTTCCGAGTTTTTGAAATCGCGCTTTGCCCAAAACCTCCGTTTTGACTTGGCGCAAATTCCTCAAGTTTTCATATTCAAATGAAAACTCGAGTTTTGATTCAAAACTCGAGTTTTGGCCAAGAGAAAGGTTGATGCGTTTTCAATATTTTTAAACGCGAGTTTGATAAAAACTCAAGTTTTGATGTTTTGGACAAATGTGATGTTTCACGATAAAGGACCAAAACTCAAGTTTTGGTACAAAACTCGAGTTTTGGAACGACGTATTTAAAAAAAACGCATTTGACATAATATTGTTTGATTTTTGATTCATGGTTTAGATCATTTCTGTAAAATGGTTGTTTATGATTTATATATATCATATCATTATTCCTAACCAGATTTAACCAGTTTGCTCATGAGATTTTCAGAAGATCAAAGATTGTTTGATAAACATTAAATCAACTACTTTGACAAACTTGCAATATTTTATTATATCTCTCTTTCAAAGCAAAATGGATTACAACCTGGAAAGTAGCACAACCATTCTTCAAGACAAAGCTAGCATCCATCATCTAAAATTCGGACAACATTATACAATGTCCACACTATTGAAGATCCAAATTTCAAATATTCAAATCGCACATTGCTTCCAACTTGACTATATTCGTGACTAAGGTCACAACGGCCCCAGATTCATGGAGACACACTCACAACAGCTATTTTTTCGAATCAGTTCAAGTCTCAACGGATCTACAACGTTCACAAGCTTCAAATCCAAGTATAAATATATGAAGATTTGAAGTCCTGGAAGTAGAGAAGACATACACAAAAAAACGCACACAAGAACATCGAGTCTTTTATCTGTATTACTTTCATTTGTATCTTTGATACATTGTGCTTGATGCTTATCTTTATTCACTCTTTGAGAGAGTTCATTTCTATAAATCATTCTTTGTAAGAATCTCAAAGTTGTGGGACTTTGAGGTTGGGTTATCGATTACAACTTGTAAGGGGAGTGTATCCTAGAGAGAGGATAACTTTCGAGTACGAGTGTGTATCCGATTTGAGTGATAGTAGAAAAACCCGAAGAGTCCGGGACTGGACGAGGTCAAGAGTTAAGACCGAACCAAGTATAAATCTTCGTGTCAAGCTCTTCTTCTCTAACTCCATTTACCTTGGTTAAGCATCTCATTGTGTGGGTAATGCGAAAGAATTTTTAAAATCCCAATTCACCCCTCTTGGTGATTTCCTTCACTTTCATTTGGTATCGAGCACGGTTATCTACATTAAGGATTAACATCCTAGATCAAAGATCCAATGGAAGGAATTCTACCCGACGGAGCTTCAATCAACAGAGACCTCCAGGTTTCAATGGAGAACATTACTCCTTCGGAAGGCTAAGTTCGGAAGTCTATGTAATGGCAATCGAATATGGCCTATGGAGGGTGTTCGAGAGAGGAAATTATGAACCAAAGATCAATTGAAGATGGTGTCGAACTCCTAAGCTAGAAGAAGAGTATGATGAGAATGACAAAGCAAGTCACTCTCAACATGAAAGCAATCCACATGCCGCAAAGTGCTCTAAGCCAAAAGAGTATTTTCGAATTTGCACTTTGACTTACGCGCTAAAGCTATGTGGGATGCTCTTGAAATAGCCCGTGAAGGGACAGCTGAATCAAGGAAAATCGAGTAAACACTCTCATGTTGAATATGATTTATTTCGTATGAAGTCCGGAGAATCCATTAGTGAATTTCAGCTCGATTCACTCATCCGATCAACCAACTTGCCGCATTGGGAAAAGTTTATGATCAATCTGTTCAAGTGAGGAAAATACTAAATATCCTCGCAAGGAGTGGGAAGCTAAGGTCACCGCAATCGAAGAAGCGCGTGGTGAATCTATGGCTTGATGAAAGATTGTTTGCGCTCTTTTCGAATATGAAGGAAAAATCAAATTCGAGAAAAGGGCTTGATGAGATTGATGGCAAGAATAAAGGAATTGCTCTCAAGACCATGTCAAAGAGGTAAAATCAAATGATGAAGATGAAGATCTTTGAGCTAGGCATGATGGTCCGAAAGTTCAAGAAATTTTACAAGAAGGACCAAGCCTACAGAAAGTTTCACAAGAGTAGCTCTAGCACAGAAACAAAGAAACCCATCATATGCTATGAATGTGAGAAGCCTGGCCACATCAAGTCTGAATGTCCACAGTTGAAAAACAAAGATAAGAAATTCAATAAGTTCAAAAGAAGAGCTTATGTTTCAGCTATATGGGGCGATAGCTCATCCGATGAAGATGAAGCTGAAGAAGAAGACATAGCCAATATCTGTCTTGTAGCTCAAGAAGAGGATTCGAGATAATAAAGAGGTAAATAATTCGACTCATCTTATGATGAACTTTCAGCCGAATATAACTCTCTTTTCATTGAATTTCGAAAAATTGCAAAAGAGCTTCGTCTTCAAAGAAGAAAATTAAATTGTTGGAAGAACAAGCTCAAACCTTGTTCTTCTTCCGTTTCTCCTTGTGAAAACATTTCGAAAAGAATTGCGAAAAGATTTGAGAAAAAAGTTTGTGACAATTCCGTATTTTAGAGAAAAGAAATTTGCATCTTACAAAAAAACTCTTGAGAAATTCACTAGAGGTAGTGAAATGCTCAATGTTATTTTAAAACAAAGAAAGGTTCACCAATGATAAGTCGTGAATTGGTTATAGACCGATTCTCGATAAACGAAAAGGGAAGAAGAAGGTTGGACAAAGATCTTATTTGAACTATTTTCGAAAAAACATTCTTCTCTAATCCTTTTGCTCATTGCAACTATTGCAATCGTAAAGGTCATGCAACTTCTTCTTGTTTTCATAAAAAGGAAAGAAGAAACAAGCCTATAGGTAATTATCAATGGGTGCCTAAGGGATCCTATAAGATTCCTAAGACACAAACTAACCCAAAAGGACCCAAGAAAAAATGGGTACCTAAGACTTGATTTTCTATATTATGCAGGTTTGTCTTAGAGCATCAAAATCCAACAAATGGTTCATTGACAGTGGATGCTCAAGACATATGGAGGAGACGAATCTAAATTTGCTACAATTAAACCTAAGGATGGTGGCAAGGTAACATTTGGTGGAAATCAATCCGGAAGGATTCTTTGGAATTGGAGAAGTTGGAAACAACGAAGGACCACAAATTAAGGATGTCTACCTTGTGGAAGGCTTATGTCACAACCTCCTTAGTGTGAGTCAAAGCACGGATAAAGGTAACTTAGTTATCTTTAATTCGAAGAATGTTTAATTGTGAGCAAAGATGTTCTTTCCTTAGATAACATTAGAACTAAAGCTTTGTTTAGAGCTCCTAGAGAAGGAAATTGCTATACTCTCAATCTCTCTAGTAACTCTATTTCTGAAAACTGTTTTATTGGTAACTTGGATGAAAGTTGGCTATGGCATAAACGTTTGGCTCATGTTAATATGTTTCAACTTGACAAGTTACGTAAAAAAAGGATTTGGTAATTGGTTTACCAAAATTACAGTTTGAAAACAACATGGTACGTGATGCATGTCAAAAGGGTAAACAAACCAAATCTTCTTTCAAATCTAAAAATGAAATTTCAACTAATAGACCTCTTCAACTACTTCACATGGATTTAGTTGGACCGGCTAGAGTAAAAAGCCTTGGTGGCAATCTTTATACACTTTGGTCATAGTTGATGATTTCTCTAGATTTGCTTGGACCATATTCTTGTCTTCAAAAGATGAAACATTTGATCGGTTTGCTATTTTTGCCAAGAAGGTCCAAAACGAGAAAGGATTCTCTATTGGGAATACGTAGATCATGGTGGAGAATTTGAAAACCATGCGTTTGGACAATTTCAGTGATAATATGGGCATTGATCATAATTTCTCGGCCCCAAGAACTCCTCAACAAAATGGAGTTGTTGAAAGAAAGAATAGAGTCTCACCGAAATGGCAAGGGCCATGTTAAATGAAAATCGTCTTCTCAAGTGTTTTGGGCGATGCTATGAGCACCGCATGCTATATTTCAAATCGAGCATATCTGGGAAGAAGGTTTGAACAAAACTCCCTATGAACCGTACAAAGGAAGAAAACCCAATATAGCACATGTGCACATCTTTGGATGCAAATGTTTCATCCACAACAATGGTAAAGAAAATTTGGGTAAATTTGATTCCAAATCGGATGAAGGTATATTTTTGGGTTATTCAAATAGAAGTAAAGCTTATAGAGTCTTTAATACTAGAACACGTATTGTTGAAGAATCTATGCATGTTGTATTCTCGTGAAACCAAGTTAGACAAATCCTTGGATGATGATGATGATGATGTTTTTCCTATTTCAAATCAATCTGGTTCTGAAACATTTCCTACTTCAACAAATTCTGAAAAACCTTCTGAAAAGGAACCTGAATTCGAAAATCATTGTGAAAATGTTTGTGAAAACACTGATCAACACCAACCTAAATCATGGAGATACGAGAGAGTCATCCTCTGGATCAAGTGATAGGTGATGTTAATCAAGGAGTTAGAACCGAAAAAAGCACTTTGAATGAAGTCACATTTTCTCGCTTTCATTTGAAAATTGAACCCTCTAAAATTGATAAAGCCCTTTCGGACAATGATTGGGTTATAGCAATGCAAGAGGAGTTACATCAAATTTGAAAGAAATCAAGTTTGGGATTTGGTACCTAGGCCTAAAGACCATCCAGTCATTGGCACTAAATGGGTATTCAAGAACAAACGTGATGAATCTCGCCATAATTGTTCGAAACAAAGCAAGGCTAGTGGCAAAAGGCTATAATCAAGAAGAAGGAATTGATTATGAAGAAACTTATGCTCCAAGAGCAAGATTGGAAGCTATAAGAGTTCTTCTAGCTTTTGCTTGTATTAAAGGATTCAAACTTTATCAAATGGATGTAAAATCTGCATTTTTAAATGGTTTTATTCAAGAGGAAGTTTATGTTGAACAACCTCCTGGTTTTCAAAATGATCATCCAGATCATGTTTATCGCCTCAAGAAAGCATTATATGGTCTTAAGCAAGCTCCTAGAGCTTGGTATGAGCGATTAAGCAAGTTCCTTCTTGATCAAGGATTTGTTAGAGGAAAAGCTGATACAACTCTCTTCATCAAAAAGGATAAACTTAATAATATCTTAATTGTTCAAATTTATGTTGATGATATTATTTTTGGTGCTTCTAATAATGCTTTGTGTGAAGATTTTGCTAAGAACATGCGGGGAGAATTTGAGATGTCTATGATGGGAGAACTAAACTATTTCCTTGGTCTCGCAAATTAAGCAAAGGAAAGATGGAATTTTCATTTCACGGACCAAGTATCTCAATGATCTCTTGAAGAAGTTTGGGATGGATGAATGCAATGGAGCCGATACTCCAATGAGTTCAACCACCGCTTGGATGTCGATGAAGAAGGCAAGGACTTTAATATTACAAAGTATAGAGGAATGATTGGATCATTGCTCTACCTTACAACAAGTCGTCCGAGACATCCAATTCGGTGTAGGGATGTGTGCAAGATTTCAATCTGCTCCCAAGGAGTCACATGCTGAGAATGTGAAGAGAATCTTCAGATATCTTGCTGACACAAAGACTCTTGGTCTATGGTTTCCCAAAGGTCAACCTGAACACTTGGTAGCATGAAGTTGCTGTGCTCAAGTTCTTTGGCTCAAGCAACAAGTTTCTGACTTGGGAATTAATCTGAAGGAGATCCCAATTCTGTGTGATAACACAAGCACAATAAGCTTGGCAAAGAATCCAAGACAACATACTCGAACCAAGCATATTGATGTAAGACATCATTTCATTAGGGATCATGTTCGAAGAAAGATATTAAGGTCATGTTCATCCCAACTCATCTCCAACTTGCCGATATCTTCACAAAGCCATTAGCAAAAGAACAATTTGTGTTCATAAGAAGAGAATTGGGAATGGTAAATCCCAATGAGTTGTAAGTATCTCTTACAATTTAAATGTTAGTTATGGTTTTGATGATTATGAGTTCTTGACTTAAGCATCGGAGCATCTAGTTGTGTTTTATGCGGGATGTTTAAATCCCGATGTTTGTTGTTGAAGGTAGAAAACTCGAGTTTTGGAACAAAACTCAAGTTTTGGGTGGTCGAAGAGCAACCAAGTTTTGAAGAATGATAAAACCTCGAGTTTTTCAATGTAAAACCTCGAGTTTTGGTCGAGTGAGTTCAAAGGTTCACATTACACCTCGACATCCAGGAGCAACCGGATTGTTGAAACGCAAGCTTGGCGAGATATGGTCTATGAAAAGACAAAGGATGGAAGCCGAGTACCGCCATATTCAATTAGATGAGATAGCCTTCAAAAAGCCGCACTTTAGTCTTCTTGCATCATACAAGATATTCATGATTCTTCATTGAGTAGACTTTAAGATCTCATGCAACAAGAAAGAAAGAAAAGGATTTCATCGATCATCCATAGTTTGCAGAACCTACATGAGCATTTCTAATCTCTATCTTTTTTATATCCAAGAGAAATGTTGCATATGGTTGATATCTAAATGTTTGATTTTGTGAAAGACTTCTTGAAAACCTCTCCAAATTCTTTCAAATTTGTTTTCATAAAAACATTCCAAATTGCATCAAATTTAGAATGAAAACACTTTCAAATCGAGGAGAGAAAATCGTTCTTTAACTCTTCTAATCCGGTTTCATATTTGTCCCTCTAAGCATTCCTTCTTTACTTGAACTTTTTGCTAATGACAAATAAGGGGAGAGAATGGCAAGAAAAATATGAGCATCTAATATATTTTCATATTCATACATATTTTTCATATAGTATTTGCCATCATCAAAAAGGGGAGAATGTTGGTTATGATTAGTTTTGATGATGTCTTATATAGATGCCATTCTTGAGAGCAAAAAGGTTGCATGCTACATTTATCTTTTACTTTGACTAATTCTCATATTTAATGTAGATGCTAAGCTAAATGATGAAGAATCATCAAGTTGGGAGATGGGAGAATGAAGAACTTGCTGAATGGAATGAAGACATCATTATCCAAGTTCTTATATTGATGCTAGAAGCCTCCAAGACCATATGGAAGTTGAAATGGATCAATTAAGAATTAAAGTCAGCCAAAATCAACTTCAGGATGAGAAAACTCGAGTCAACCATCAAAACTCGAGTTATCAAGTGTCTTCAGCATCTCTAGCATCTTCGGACTAGCAAAACTCGAGTTTTCGTCAAAACTCGAGTTTCAAGTGGTCATCGCCTCTTCAGCTCCACTCGATTCACGTTTCAGCTGGGCGAGGTCCGGTAATTCGATGATATATCCTAAACCAAGAATCCGATTGAGGTGAAACCAGTGGCATATGAAAATAGACTTCCGATGCGTCATTTTCATATAAAATTCAAGCCCAAAGGAGTTCATATCAAGGAGCTATGAATTGTGGAAGTTGACACTGAGATTCACGCCACACAGCAAACCAAGCCTCAATGTTTTGAGTGTATCTCACAAAATACATATCGGATTGAGCTGCAATCAGTGGCATATGAAAGTAGACGCACAGAGCTTTCCATCAAGAGTTGAAACAACCAAAACGGAGTTCATACCAGGGAGATATGACCTTTGAAAGTTTGACAAAGTTTTCATCGTAAAGTGAAAACTCGAGTTTTGTTTCAAAACTCGAGTTTTGACCTTCTGAGAGAGTCTCCTAAGTTTTTGAATTCTAAAAACCTCCAGTTTTGCCTAAAACCTCCAGTTTTGATTTTTCCAATTTTTCACAAAGTTGTGAAAACTCGAGTTTTGAATCAAAACTCGAGTTTTGAGTTGACGAAACAATTCGGGTTTTAGACGGATCTCAAAACCTCCAGTTTTGGTGAAAACCTCCGAGTTTTGAGTTTGGCAAAGTTTTCACGAGAAAAGTGAAAACTCGAGTTTTGATTCAAAACTCGAGTTTTGATCGATTTAAAGCATTCATGTTTTCTCGAGTTTTTGAAAACCGCGTTTTGCCCAAAACCTCCGGTTTTGACTTGGCGCAAATTCCTCAAGTTTTCATATTCAAATGAAAACTCGAGTTTTGATTCAAAACTCGAGTTTTGGCCAAGGTAAAGGTTGATGCGTTTTCAATATTTTTAAAGCGCCAGCTTTGATAAAAACTCAAGTTTTGATGTTTTGGACAAATGTGATGTTTCACGATAAAGGACCAAAACTCAAGTTTTGGTACAAAACTCGAGTTTTGGAACGACAAAGATCTTAAAAACGCATTTGACATAATATTGTTCGATTTTTGATTCATGGTTTAGATCATTTCGTAAAATGGTTGTTTATGATTTATATATATCATATCATTATTCCTAACCAGATTTAACCAGTTTGCTCATGAGATTTTCGAAGATCAAAGATTGTTTGATAAACATTAAATCAACTACTTTGACAAACTTGCAATATTTTATTATATCTCTTTCAAAGCAAAATGGATTACAACCTCGGAAAGTAGCACAACCATTCTTCAAGAAAAGCTAGCATCCATCATCTAAAACAGTGGACAACATTATACAATGTCCACACTATTGAAGATCCAAATTTCAAATATTCAAATGCACATTGCTTCCAATGCCTATATTCGATGACTAAGGTCACAACTAGATTCATGGAGACACACTCACAATGCCTATTTTTTCGAATCAGTTCAAGTCTCAACGGATCTACAACGTTCACAAGCTTCAAATCCAAAGATAAATATATGAAGATTTGAAGTCCGGAAGTAGAGAAGACATACACAAAAACGCACACAAGAACATCGAGTCTTTTTTCGTCAGATTACTTTCATTTGTATCTTTGATACATTGTGCTTCGATGCTTATCTTTATTCACTCTTTGAGAGAGTTCATTTCTATAAATCATTCTTTGTAAGAATCTCAAAGTTGTGGGACTTTGAGGTTGGGTTATCGATTACAACTTGTAAGGTGGAGTGTATCCTAGAGAGAGGATAACTTTCGAGTACGAGTGTGTATCCGATTTGAGTGATAGTAGAAAAACCCCAGAGTCCGGGGACTGGACGTAGGTCAAGAGTTAAGACCGAACCAGTATAAATCTTTCGTGTCAAGCTCTTCTTCTCTAACTCCATTTACCTTGGTTAAGCATCTGTGTGGGTAATCCGAAAAGAATTTTTAAAATCCCCAATTCACCCCCTCTTGGTGATTTCCTTCACTTTCAAATATATATATATATATATATATAAATTTAATTATAAATAGTGAAATTATAGGAATTTCTTATTAATTGTCTCAACTTACAACTTATAATTATATTTCAAGGCGTAAACCAACTATGCCAAATTATTTACGGGTGACAAATTGCGAATAACAAAATTGAATCTACTTTCATAAGTTGAAAATAATATAATACTAAATAATTTAGGTAAAATGAGATCAATATCCCAATCAAAAATAATAATATTAACAAAGTCTCATGAATTATTAATAGTATCTCTTTCACTTGGTTTTATTTTATCCGATTTAGGGAAAATGACATTAGTGTCACAATTATATAAAAAAATCAGAAAAGTTTCATAATTTGTCAATGATAGTTTTTGTATTTATTAATGGTTATTTTTTCACTAATTATTGATACGTTTTGAGACTTTTCTTATATTTTTGGGTTCTTAATTTAAGACATATTTAAAAACAATATATAAAATATTGATAAATATAAAAATTATGTCTTATATTTAAAATTAAAATTACCTCCTAATATATGTATTAACAAAGGGGAGTATTTTATATATATATATATATATATATATATATATATATATATATATTGTTTTTGTTTTTAGTTTCTTCCTTAACTTTGCTATTGTTCTGTCATAAAAACACAGATGTCTAGCCCTAGGTGAACTAGTATGTTGATATAGGATCAAATAGCTCCCTCTTAGGTATCCATGGATGCGATACCTTTGAGGATAGAAGATCACTGTACACAGCCAAAGGGAGTGGGGTGTGTGCACAGTGTAGGCAGAATTGTAGATGAGAGAGAGTTTCGAAGATGTGTACCTTAGGGTTTACCCTCTATTTATAGAGTGTACCTTAGGGTTAGGGTTTGGACTGATGGGCCTCTTGTGCCTCCAAGCCCAATGCTCTGCCATTACATCTGTGTAATATTGGTTGCCTCTTGTTGGGCCACACCTTGAGTAGGTCTCATATTTGAGTACATAACGATTTGCCCCTTATTGATAGTTCGAGTCTCCGGGCCGCCGTGATGCATTGATTGTTTGATTGTGAAACGCGGATTTGGCTAAGATATATCCGGCTTATCGGGTTGTTTGAGAAGAAATAAGATCCCTTGCTTGCTTTCGTAGCGATTTTCCCGGGATCATGGTCTATCTTCCTGCATTTAATAATCGCCCCCCAATCCGGATTAAAACTTAAACTTGACATGATTCATGAAAAAGGGATCTGTGTACCTCGGATTCATGCATGTATAAATCGGACATGATTTTCGAAACGGGTTTATGTACCTCGGCTTCCTACATGTTTAACTTGTACATGATTTTCGGAAATGGGTTTTTGTACATCGGATTCCTACATGTTTAATTTCGACATGATTTTTGGAAACAAGTTTATGTACCTCGAATTCCTACATGTTTAATTTCGACATGATTTTCGAAAACAGGTTTTGTACGATTCCTACATGTTTAAATCGGGCATGATTTTAGAAAACGAGTTTATGTACCTCGGATTCCTACATGTTTAATTTCGACATGATTTTTGGAAACGGGTTTATGTACCTCGGATTCCTACATGTTTAATTTCGATATGATTTTCGGAAACCGGTTTTTGTACCTCCGATTCCTACATGTTAAATTTCGACATCATTTTTGGAAACAGTTTATGTACCTCGGATTCCTACATGTTTAATTTCGACATGATTTTCGGAAACGGGTTTTTGTACCTCTGATTCCTACATGTTTAAATCGGGCATGATTTTGGAAAACGAGTTTATGTACCTCAGATTCCTACATGTTTAATTTCGACATGATTTTCGGAAACGGGTTTTTGTACCTCTGATTCCTACATGTTTAATTTCGACATGATTTTTGGAAACGGGTTTATGTACCTCGGATTCCTACATGTTTAATTTCGACATGATTTTCTGAAACGAGTTTTTGTACCTCTGATTCCTACATGTTTAATTTTGACATGATTTTTGGAAACGGGTTTATGTACCTCGGATTCCTACATGTTTAATTTCGACATGATTTTCAGAAACGGGTTTTTGTACCTCTGATTCCTACATGTTTATAGACTTGGCGGCCGTAGTCGTCGCAAATAATCCAATAAAGGACTTTCAAATAGACTTGGCGGCTGTAGGCGTCGCACACGGATCCCGGATTTTAACTAGACTCAGTTAACCGGGTCTGACTTCAAAAGCTTACACGGAGTCGGGATTCCAACCGATTCGGTTTAACCGAGTCCGTCTTCAAACTTTACGCAGATCCGGATATTTAACTAGATTCAAGTTAACTGTGTTCGGCTTTCGAGAATTTACACAGATCCCCGATTTTAACTAGATTTAGTTAACCGGGTCCAGCCTCTTTTCCTCAGTAAGGTTTATTGTAGTCTCCTGATTAAATTGGACTGATCCAATTCTGAATTTTACCAAAATGAAACGGGATAGGACAATAAAATACATCCGTCATAAGATCAATTTCAGCTTACTACATCATCAATTTCAAGTACTTGAACACATCGGGCTTTGCAAAGCTACGTGTTACAACTCATGCAACTCGAAGTGCATATTGTCTTGAATCAAAAAACAAGCGGTGAGAATAAAGGATATTTAAATCTCTTTATGCCAAAGTTAAACTGTAAATACACTAACTCTTTGATAGAATTAATATAATAATTTTTGTATGCATTATTGAAGTTGGGACCGAAGAAGTATGTAGCTTTTGATCATTTGTCCAGACCACAAACAACATAAATCCCCTAACGCTTTGATAGAATTAATATTCTATGATTAGTTAGCAGCTTCATCAAGATAAGAAATGCTTTCTGCTTCCTATCCCTTTCTTGAAATACAACCTCCACCAACTTACTGCATGGATTAAAATCTGCAATAAGATTAAGACCATGGCCCTCGTTTTGAATATTCCCCAAAGGCAATGCTTCTATCAGGTTGAATTTTCACAAGCTGATACAAGCCTCTTGCACCTTTTAAATCATTAAAAATGCATCTTCACTTCTTCTCAGGCCAACAAAACCGTCTATCATTGCATTCAATACAAGTGGTTGCTTCTACTTCCATCTTAGGCTCTACTCCTAGATAAAAGAGTCTGACTCTGAAGTATCATTCTAATGATAGTTCCTTGATCCAGCAATTCTCACTTCAATTTTCCTCTATAAACAAGCGAGCCTTCAAAGGCAGCCCTCCTATACGGTAGAAAATACTTGACCATTCCAATGGCCATAAACTTTTCACACTCGGCCTTTGAGCATGGAGAAGAGACAAAACATTCACACACAAAATTCGGTTATGCCTCATGAACACTTTTACCATTTAAGAATTTAAATAGACAGAAGCTTGAACCAGATAATTGGATGCAATGTTTGACCCAATTTAAGTCTCTACCATCTTCCATTTGGTACTGAAAAATATACTGGTTTTGTAAGCCAAACCATATATCGTCGGTGGCTCAATAAAGAATTTTTTGGCATCATGACCCTTTGGCCATTCTTTCTTTCGATCTATTACAAAGTGAATTTGGAGCGAAGTAGAGCTTGGTTACCGACAAAGAGCAGCTCTTAGTCAGTACTTTGGCTCTCCTCAGTGTAGGTAATTTATTGAGTAAAAGCAATGATCCTCAAAATGCCAGCAAAAAGATGAGAATAGCATCCAGATATACAGCCAGGGTACCATCACCCCCGGGATATTATGATGAACAACTTGAAGCATTGACTCTTTCAATTTAGGCAAATTGTTAAAGACTCCACGGGCCAGATAAGTATCCATCCCATAATTTTGAATCAATTGCTTTTGGTTTCTTAACAGTCATAACTCAATACGTAATGACCAGAGAAAATCAAGTGAATAAGAGTGGCTTCAAGGAAGCTTACCTTCCCAGAGAAAGAGACTCCAGAAGATTTTTGTGGGAAGATTAGTTGCAGCTTAGTTAATTCCTTCTTCAGATTTATCTGATTTAGAATTATACTCCTCTCCACTATGCTTAGGGAAGTCACATTCTAAAGGATCTTTCAAACTCTGAATCCTTCCCTGTAACACCATCTTTAGTGGCCCTGCATCTCTTCCATCAAATTCCCTCTGTATTCACCCTTCACGCTGAAAGTGGAGCTTAATCACCAAGAGGGGGGTGAATTGGGGATTAATAAAAATTCTTCTAGAAAAGCTCTGTTTTTTGAAACTAAAACAGAATAGACTATGGAGTAGAGAAGAATGGTAAGACACAAGGAATTATACTCGTTCGGTCCAATCTCTTGACCTACATCCAGTCCCCAGACTCTCTGGGTTTTTCACTATCACAATTGATTACACACTCTGCACTTAAGAGTAATTCTCTCACTAGAACTTACTCCCCTTACAAGTTGTAATCAATGAACCCAATCTCCAAGTCCCCGACTTGAGATTCTCACAATAAATGATTTGCAAACAATGAACTCTCTCTAAGAGTAGATAATGATAAACACGAAGCTTAATGTATCAACGGATACTTTATACAAGAAAACTCAAGAGTAGTTGGAAACTTGAATGATTTTCGTTTTCTATGGTCTTGGTTGTTGAGAGGAATTGAATGCAGCTCTATTTATACCGAGAGTGCATTAAATGACCGTTGTAATCCTTCATATAACCGTTGGTAACATTAGCCAAGGTTTCGGTTCGTTTTGGTCTTCTCTCTCTCATCTTCACTTAATCCAGCTGGGCAGAAGTTCAGAGTTGACTTCTAGTAAATAAATCCGTTGAAGTAGCAGCTGCTGGATGTGGTAGGTAGGCATTAATCCTTTGTAAGCGTGTGCAGAAGGATTTCCCAAAAGTATGCAACTTTCTGGGTTTAGCATTTAATGTTCTGACAGCTTTTTGCTTTTGGTATTAAACCTTCGTTAACCATTCTTTAATCCATCTGAAACTCACTAACAAAGTGGTTAAACATAGCTGGGAATATATAAGAATGATAATAGAAAGCATTAAGATCAAACACGAAGAAATCACAAATTCGTATGATTTGAAGTTTGAATAGTTGCGCCCAATACTTGAGTGAGTTCTTCAATACTTGAGTATTGCACTGTGCACTAATGTGAATACTTGAGTATTCAGATGAATACTTGAGTATTCGTCTTCCAGAGAAGGGACAACATAATTTGAGCGTTTGGACAATTTCTGAGTAGGACCAATACTCGAGTATTGAAACCAATACTTGAGTATTGAACTTTTTATGTGAAAATAAGTTTAAGTCCAAAACTTCAATACTTGAGTATTCAAATCAATACTTGAGTTTTCAAAACAATTGAAAAAGAGCCAAGCTCTCGTATGCCCAATACTCGAGTATTCAACTCAATACTTGAGTATTGCACTTGTTTGAAAACTTTGTGAAATCTTTCCAAGTCAATACTTGAGTATTCACCACAATACTTGAGTATTCAAATCACTTGGAAATAGCGAAACTTTCTGTCTGGCCAATACTCGAGTATTCAAACCAATACTTGAGTATTGAACTATTTGAAAAACTTTTCCAAGTCAATACTTGAGTATTCGCCTCAATACTTGAGTATTCAAATCACTTGGAAATAGCGAAACTTTCTGTCTGGTCAATACTCGAGTATTCAACTCAATACTTGAGTATTGAACTGTTTTTCAATATTTGTGAAGTTTTCGTCATCTCAATACTTGAGTATTCATTTCAATACTTGAGTATTGATAAACATGTGAAAAACTTTGAAAACTTTCTGTTTGCCCAATACTCGAGTATTCAAACCAATACTCGAGTATTCACATGTTGAATACTTTAATCATTTTCTGTATGACCAATACTTGAGTATTCATATGAATACTTGAGTATTGGCATTTTTTCCTTTTAGCGAAAGAGTTTCGTAAGATCAATACTTGAGTATTGGAACCAATACTTGAGTATTGGCTTATTGTGAAAAACTTGAAATGTTTCTTCGTATGTTCATTACTTGAGTATTGGAATCAATACTTGAGTAATGATCATTTTTGCACGAAGGAGCCATTCATTTCGTCAACTCAATACTTGAGTAATGAAACCATTACTCGAGTATTCAATACTTGAGTAATGAAACCAATACTTGAGTATTCACTTGACAAAATATTTTCAACTTTCCAAAACACATTTTAATTTGCGTTTACAATTGTCAGTTATCATCAAAACACATAGGGAACTAACATTCTCCCCTTTTTGATGATGACAACACTTGTAAACAAATTTTGCTAGAATTTGAGAGAATTTGTGTCTTGGTTTGAGTTTTTCATTTGATGTAAATTCCAAGTCATTGAAGTAGGCATTTTGACATTTTGAAAGATTTAACCATGTTGAAAAGCATGAGAAAACGTCAAGATATCAGAGATAGTAGAAGCATGTAAGACATCTTATTCTTCATTGATAAATCAAAATGCATAAGCTTAACAAAATACAGAGTGCAATGCATAACAACCTAATAAATGCAAGTTTTACAAACATCATTCATCTAAAACTCAAATTCTACATTCTACTCTTCTTCTTTGCCTTTCTCCCCCTTGTCATCTTCAAAAAGAGATGGAGAGGGTGCCCGAAGAAGATCGAGGAAGGAGTGGGGGGTGGAGAGTAAAGAACAATGGCGGTGGATGGGGTTGTGTGAGATGGAGAAACTAGAACCTCGGTGGGAGAGTGGAAGACTCGGGTGGAGAGGTATGAAAGGTAAATGGTGGGGATTCGGGTTTAAGAGGGGAAGATGTGGTGCCAAAGGTCGAGGTGGATCCGGGATGAAGGTTCTTCGCATCCTATCCACCGTATGACCGATCGGGCTAGTAGTGATAGATTGAGTGGACATCCCGGCATCAAGATCAATCAACCGATCGATAGCTCGGCATTTTGCTTTGGTGAGCTCATCTACCTTCTTCTCGCAACTCTTGATTCGACTCATGAGAATGTCAATTTTCCCTTTCATAGCATCCCGAGCATCGACCATACCATGATTTCCTTGTCGAACCTCATGAACCATCTTGCCTATCTCAAATTCCAATCGTATAGATAATGAGGCAAGTGGCAAAGCATCCACGCCTTTCTTGATCTCTCGCACCAATATTAGTAGGTAATGAGGAAGGTGGTGGTGGGGGCGACCGAGCTTCCCGAGCTCGGAATGAGATGCTCCGGGCTTGAGATCTTGATGGTGCTCTTGATTGCCCGAGCCTTCAGCCTCAAAAGATATCTTCATCAAATTGAGTTGAGCCTTGCCAAAGTATGGTGGATATTTCATAACTTCACCTTCATACCGATTTTATGATAGTAGAGGATGATGAGATAGGAGGAGGAAAAGGCATGTAGGAATTCTTAGGGATGAGAATTTGAACTTGATCATTTCCGGAAGATCCAATGACCAAGGTTGAGAGGATGCTTCTTCACAAAAGCAAGGAAAAACGTAATCTCTCCGGGGAAAAGTGAGAGAAACTTCCTCCTTTTCGAATGAAGTTCCTTGAGAAGATGTACGTGAGAACCCGATTGATGGGAGGCATTGATCCCTGGTTTAAAGGATAAAGTGTGGGCTTGGTCTTCAGGAAAGTCTTCATTGGGTCTCAATGTGAAGAACATTTCTCTATTGCCATAGACAGGAGTAGAAATTGGAGGTGGATTGGCAATTTTAAGGATTGTGTTTAAGATGGAGGCTGACAGGGTGAATGTAACACCTTTAACACTAGTGGTGACTCTCTCTTCAACAAGTTCACCATCAGAATCAAGGAGATTAGCAGATATCATATTGAAATAGAATAATCTCACAAGATTAGGATTATAAGGGGCTGCAATTGAAACAAAGGATTCATAAGGGGTGAGCCAAGGGGACAAGACGATATTGCAGTCTTGTTGCAATTGAACTAAATCAACTGCAACCACAGGACATAAATCTTTCTTCATGTAATCCTTCTTAAATTTAGCACTAAGCTCAGTTGAGAGAGTAGAAATACCAATGGCAAATCCAGTGGGCGGTTTAGAATTGTGATAGATGTCCTCAATAGCATTGGGCATCACTTTGAAGGCTCTCTTTCTTCCTCCATTTGGATAGGTGAAGAGGAAGCAGTTTTCAATGAAGATTGAGCCTTTGAAGATTGTTGTGGCGAAGTAGTTGCTCTCTTCTTCCGCATTTGGTTTGGATTTGGAGGATACAGGAAGCTTCTTTCTACCTTTTGCAGTAGATGGTTCAGGTGCCGATCTTTTTTTCTTTGGAGGGATTGGAATTGATTGATCGAAAGTCCCCCTTTTCTGCTTTAGGTTAGCCGTTGAGGATTCAGGGATGTTTTCGCTAACTCCTTTGATTGAACGATCAATCCCATGATGAAAACGATTTGGGATTGATTTCCTCCTCGGAGGTCGTTGAGGAGGAGAAGCAAGCGATGGAGAGGCTGATCGGGTCCTTTCCTGGGTGGAATCAGTGTCGACGATGGCTTTGGACGTGGATTTAGAAGCCATTTCAGAGAGTGGAGTGAGGATTTGGGTCGAAAATGGTGAAAATAAGCGAGAGAGAAAAAAAGAAGATTCTAGGGCAAACTTGAGTATTGGGTCGAGTAATGAAGAACATGAATAGTAAGTATATATATATGCGGTGCAATACTCGAGTAATGACTTCGATACTCGAGTAATGAAGTAACGTTTCACTTACTCTCGGACTTCAAAGGTGTGATGTGAACCTTTGATATTCTGGTTCAATACTCAAGTGACCAACTTACATACTTGAGTTATGAATACTTGACTCGATACTCGAGTAATGACCGAAGTATTGAGCTATTGGCCTTTAGGTGATCCTCGAAGTTCCGGACCTTCACTGAGCGTGATGTCACTTACATACTCGAGTGATCAATACTTTACCCCTTCACTCGAGTAATCCCTCAAGTAATGCTTCTCCCCAATTTTCAAGTTGCTCTCTTCTTCTGGAATACTCGAGTATTGTTTTCAATACTCCAGTATTGCTTCTCTCATCAGCAAATATTCAAAATCTCCTGCATAAAACATAGCTAGACACTCCGAAGCTTAAATCAGTTCCCAAAATTCAACAAAACCATAACTAACATTAAGATAGATAGATATACTCACAATTCATTGGGATTTACCATTCCCAATTCTCTTCTTATGAAATTAAATTGTTCTTTGGCTAGAGGTTTGGTGAAGATGTCGGCAAGTTGAAGATGTGTTGGGATGAACATGACCTTGACATCTCTTCGAACATGATCCCTTATGAAGTGATGTCTCACATCAATGTGCTTGGTTCGAGTATGTTGGACTGGATTTTTAGCCAAGCTTATTGTGCTTGTGTTGTCACATAATATTGGGATCTCCTTCAGGTTGATTCCCAAATCAGATAGTTGTTGTTTAAGCCATAGGACTTGAGCACAACAACTTGAGGCAAATTCACATATTCGGCTTCGAGAAGACACGGCCCACACCGGGTTGCTTCTTGTCGAACCATGACACAAGTGAGCCAGAAACTCACATTGGCCACTTGTGCTCTTTCTATCCGTTTTGTAGCCAGCATGGTCAGAGTCTGAATATGCCACCAAATGTTCAGGTGACCTTTGGGAAACCACAATCCAAGGGTCTTTGTGTCGACAAGATATCTGAATATCCTCTTCACATTTTCAGCATGAGACTCCTTGGGGCGATTGAAACCTTGCACACATGCCCACACTGAATTGGATGTCCGGGCGACTTGCCGTGAGATAGAGCAATGATCCAATCATCCCTCTATATCTTGTTATGTTGAAGTCTTTGCCCTTTTCATCAGCATCCAAAGAAGCAGTGGAGCTCATTGGAGTGTCAGCTCTATTGCATTGATCCATCCCAAACTTCTTCAAACAGATCATTAAGATACTTGTCCGAGATATGAAGATTCCATCTTTTCTTTGCTTGATTTGCAGACCAAGGAAATAGTTGAGTTCTCCCATCATGGACATCTCAAATTCTCCCCGCATGTTCTTAGCAAAATCTTCACACAAAGCATCATTAGAAGCACCAAATATAATGTCATCAACATATATTTGAACAATTAAAATTTCACTAAGCTTATTACTCTTTATGAAGAGAGTTGTGTCCGCTTTTCCTCTAACAAATCCTTGATCAAGAAGGAACTTGCTTAATGCTCATACCAAGCTCTAGGAGCTTGCTTAAGACCATATAATGCCTTTTTGAGACGATAAACATGATCTGGATGATGATCATCTTGAAAACCAGGAGGTTGTTCAACATAAACTTCCTCTTGTATAAAGCCATTTAGAAAAGCACTTTTTACATCCATTTGATAGAGCTTGAATCCTTTGACACAAGCAAAGGCTAGAAGAACTCTTATGGCTTCCAATCTTGCCCTTTGGAGCATAAGTTTCTTCATAATCAATTCCTTCTTCTTGATTATAGCCTTTAGCAACTAATCTTGCCTTGTTACGGACAATGATTGCTGATTCATCTCGTTTGTTCTTGAATACCCATTTAGTGCCAATGACCGGATGGTCTTTAGGCCTAGGTACCAAATCCCAAACTTGATTTCTATCAAATTGGTGTAACTCCTCTTGCATAGCTATCACCTTGGTCATTATCGAAAGGGCTTCATCTATCTTAGAGGGTTCAATATGTGATATAAAAGCAGAAAATATTACTTCATTCAAAGTGCTGTTTCTGGTTCTTACTCCTTGATTTACATCACCTATTACTTGGTCCAAAGGATGATTCCTTATGAACTTCCAAGCTCTAGGTTGAGACTGATCAGAATTTTCAATATTATTTTGAGGATCAGTCTCAAAAACATTTTCAGGGTTTTCAATAGATGCAAGAGTAGTTTTCGAAAAGAATTGATTTTTGAAAACATTTTCCTCATCATCATCCAAGGATTTAGTAGATTTGGATTCACAGAAAACAACATGCATAGATTCTTCAACAATTCGTGTACGAGTATTGAAAACTCTATAAGCCTTGCTTCTATTTGAATAACCCAAAAATATACCTTCATCCGCTTGGGATCAAACTTTCCCAAGTTATCCTTACCATTGTTGTGGATGAAACACTTGCATCCAAACACATGCAGATGAGCCAGATTAGGCTTTCTTCCCTTGTACAATTCATAGGAGGTTTTGTCAAACTTCTTCCGGAGATATGCCCGATTTGAGATGTAGCAAGCGGTGCTCATTGCATCACGCCCCGTAACACTTGAGAAGTGTTGTTTTCGTTCAAGCATAGCTCTTGCCATCTCGGTAAGAACTCGGTTCTTTCTCTCCACAACTCCATTTTGTTGAGGAATCCTCGGGGCTGAGAAGTTGTGATCAATTCCCATGTTATCGCGAGAACTCGGAAATGCATGGTTCTCGAATTCTCCTCCATGATCGTCGAATTCCGAAATAGAAAGACCTTTCTCGTTTTGGACCTTCTTGGCAAAAATAACAAACCGATCAAATGTTTCATCTTTTGAAGATAGAAATATGGTCCAAGCAAATCTAGAAAAATCATCAACTATGACCAAAGTATAAAGATTGCCACCAAGGCTTTTTACTCTATTTGGGTCCAACTAGATCCATATGAAGTAGTTGAAGAGGTCTATTAGTTGAAATTTCATTTTTAGATTTGAAGGAAGATTTGGTTTGTTTTCCTTTTTGACATGCATCACAAACCATGTCATTTTTAAATCGAAGTTTTGGAATACCAATGACCAAATCCTTTTTGAGTAATCTATCAAGTTGGATCATATTGACATGAGCTAATCGCTTGTGCCATAGCCAACTATCATCTAGATTACTAACAAAACATTTTTCAGAACCAGAGCCATTTCTAGAGAGATTAAGTGTATAACAATTTCCATCTCTAGGAGCTCTGAATAAAGCTTTTGATTTAATTTTTTCTAAAGAGAGAACATCCTTGCTTACTATCAAGCATTCCTCAGAATCAAAGATAACCAAGTTACCTTTATCAGTGCTTTGGCTTACACCGAGGAGATTGTGGCAAAGTCCTTCAACAAGGTAGACATCTTTGATTTGTGGTCCTTCATTGTTGCCAATTTCACCAATTCCAAAGAATCTTTCCAGATTGGTTGCCACCAAAGGTCACCTTGCCACCATCTTTGGGCTTGATTGAGGAAAACTTGGATTGGTCTCCGTCATATGTCTTGAGCATCCACTATCAATGTACCACTTGTTGGGATTTGATGCTCTTAGACAAACTCGCAAGACGTAACGGGTCAAGTCTTAGGTACCCATCTTCTCTTGGGTCCTTTGGGGTTAGTATGTGTCTTAGGAACCTTGTAGGATCCCTTAGGCATCCATTGATAGTTTCCATGGGCTTACTCTTTCTTTCCTTCTTATGAAAACGGGAAGAAGTGGTATGACCCTTTCGATTACAATAATTGCAATGTGCAAAAGGATTTGAAGAATGAACAGATTTTTCGAAGTATTTCAAATAACTCTTTTCTCCAAATTTCTTTTTCCTTTCCTTTTATCAAAACTTGGTTTGTAACCGATTCCCGATCTGTCATTTGTAAATCTTTGTTCTTTCAAGATGACATTGAGCATTTCACTACCTCTAGTGAATTTCTCAAGTGCCTTTGTAATATGTAAATTCTTTTCTTCAGATCGGGACAATCCTCACAAAAAAGCATTTTCAAGATGGGAAAACTTTTCAACTTGCGGTTCAAGAGTTACATTCTTCTTTTTCAAAACAAGATATTTTTACGCAAGTTTTTCAAATTTGTTTGAACAACAATGTATTCAACAAACAATTCATCGTAGGATGGTTTTGAATCGTATACCTCATCATTTTTGTCATGTTGCTCTTCTTCTTTCAACTAAGCAAATGTTTGCTTTGTCTTCCTCATCGACTTCATCTTCATCGATGAGCTATCTCCCCAAATAGCCGAGATATAGGCTTTCTTTTTGAATCGGTTGAACTTCTTCTTTTCTTTGTCCTTGTTGTTCAACTGGGGGCACTCAGACTTGATATGACCAGGCTTTTCACACTCGTAGCAGATAATTGGCTTCTTTGCTTCTGTGCTGGAGCCACCTTTGTGAAATTTCTTGTAGCCCTGATCCTTTCGATAGAATCGTTTGAATCTTCGAACGATCATGCCTAGCTCTTTTTCTTCGTCTTCTTCTTCATCATCATCATCGATCTCTTTAGCTTCTTTGATTGCCTTGAAAGCTATTCCTTTGCTCTTGCTTGTTGATTTCATCAAGTCCCTTTCTCGAACTTCATCTTTCCTTCATATTCAAAGCAAGGCTACCAAAAGAGAGTGCTACAGATTCCATGGATGCGCCATGGGCTTCTTCGATAGCGGTGACCTTGGCTTCCCATTCCTCTTTGAGAATGTTCAA
Organism: Acacia melanoxylon; assembly: GCA_019022615.1. NCBI lineage: Eukaryota > Viridiplantae > Streptophyta > Magnoliopsida > Fabales > Fabaceae > Acacia > Acacia melanoxylon. Next base: position 1,493,243 of record JAFJYJ010000107.1, read on the forward strand.
GATTTTTTCGACTTGAACAGGTTGTTCATAGACTTTTCCCAATGCGGCAAGTTGATTGATGAGATGAGTGAATCTAAGTCGGAACTCACCAATTGATTCCCCGACTTCATACGAAGAAGATCGTACTCGATCATGAGAGTGTTGACTCTATTTTCTTTAACTCCGGTGGTTCCTTCATGAGCTAGTTCCAAGGCGTCCCACATAGCCTTTGCGATGGAAGTTAAAGTGCATACTCGGGAAGTATTCACTTTGACTTAAGGCACTTTGAAGCATGAGAATAGCCTTCTTTGTTAAGAACGACACCTCACTTCTTGTCATTCTCATCGTATTCTTCTTCAAGCTTTGGAGTTCTTATTCCATCTTCGAGTAGTTGATGGCACATAGTCACCTCTTTCAAATACTCTCCAGAGACCAAACTCAGAGGCCATTATAAAAACTTTGAACTTGCCTTTCCGAATGAGTAGTGCTCTCCAGGTGAATCCGGTGGTCGGTTGATTGAAGCTCCATCGGGTAGAATACCTTCCATAGTGATCCTTCTCGAGATGTTAATCTCTTCAGAGAAGACCTTGCTCTGATACCAAATGAAAGTGGAGCTTAATCACCAAGAGGGGGGTGAATTGGGGATTAATAAAAATTCTTCCAGAAAAGCTATGTTTTTCGAAACTAAAACAGAATAGACTATGGAGTAGAGAAGAATGGTAAGACACAAGGAATTATACTGGTTCGGTCCAATCTCTTGACCTACGTCCGGTCCCGACTCTCGGGTTTTTCACTATCACAATTGATTACACACTCGCACTCAAGAGTAATTCTCTCACCGTAACTTACTCCCCCTTACAAGTTGTAATCAATGAACGCAATCTCCAAGTCCCCAGACTTGAGATTCTCACAATAAATGATTTGCAAACAATGAACTCTCTCTAAGAGTAGATAATGATAAACACTGAAGCTTAATGTATCAACAGATACTTTATACAAGAAAACTCAAGAGTAGTTGGAAACTTGAATGATTTTCGTTTTCTATGGTCTTGGTTGTTGAGAGGAATTGAATGCAGCTCTATTTATACTGAGAGTGCATTAAATGACCGTTGTAATCCTTCATATAACCGTTGGTAACATTAGCCAAGGTTGGTTCGTTTTGGTCTTCTTCTCTCTCATCTTCACTTAATCCAGTGGGCGAAGTTCGAGTTGACTTCTAGTAAATAAATCCGTTGAAGTAGCAGCTTTTGGATGTGGTAGGTAGGCATTAATCCTTTGTAAGCGTGTGCGAGAAGGATTTCCCAAAAGTATGCAACTTTCTCGGGTTTAGCATTTAATGTTCGACATGACTTTTTGCTTTTGGTATTAAACCTTCGTTAACCATTCTTTAATCCATCTGAAACTCACTAACAAAGTGGTTAAACATAGCCGGGAATATATAAGAATGATAATAGAAAGCATTAAGATCAAACACGAAGAAATCACAAATTCGTATGATTTGAATTTTGAATAGTTGCGCCCAATACTTGAGTGAGTTCTTCAATACTTGAGTATTGCCTTGTGCACTAATGTGAATACTTGAGTATTGAGATGAATACTTGAGTATTCGTCTTCCGTGAGAAGGCACAACATAATTTGAGCGTTTGGACAATTTCTCGAGTAGGACAATACTCGAGTATTGAAACCAATACTTGAGTATTGAACTTTTTATGTGAAAATAAGTTTAAGTCCAAAACTTCAATACTTGAGTATTCAAATCAATACTTGAGTTTTCAAAACAATTGAAAAAGAGCCAAGCTCTCTGTATGCCCAATACTCGAGTATTCAACTCAATACTTGAGTATTGCAATTTGTTTGAAAACTTTGTGAAATCTTTTCCAAGTCAATACTTGAGTATTCACCACAATACTTGAGTATTCAAATCACTTGGAAATAGCGAAACTTTCTGGTTCGGCCAATACTCGAGTATTCAAACCAATACTTGAGTATTGAACTATTTGAAAAACTTTTCCAAGTCAATACTTGAGTATTCGCCTCAATACTTGAGTATTCAAATCACTTGGAAATAAGCGAAACTTTCGCCTGGTCAATACTCGAGTATTCAACTCAATACTTGAGTATTGAACTGTTTTTCAATATTTGTGAAGTTTCTGTCATCTCAATACTTAAGTATTCATTTCAATACTTGAGTATTGATAAACATGTGAAAAACTTTGAAAACTTTTGTTTGCCCAATACTCGAGTATTCAAACCGATACTCGAGTATTCACATGTTGAATACTTTAATCATTTTTCGTATGACCAATACTTGAGTATTCATATGAATACTTGAGTATTGGCATTTTTGCCTTTTAGTGAAAGAGTTTCTGTAAGATCAATACTTGAGTATTGGAACCAATACTTGAGTATTGGCTTATTGTGAAAAACTTGAAATGCTCTCTGTATGTTCATTACTTGAGTATTGGAATCAATACTTGAGTAATGATCATTTTGCACGAAGGAGCCATTCACTCGTCAACTCAATACTTGAGTAATGAAACCATTACTCGAGTATTCAATACTTGAGTAATGAAACCAATACTTGAGTATTCACTTGACAGAATATTTCAACTTTCCAAAACACATTTTAATTTGCGTTTACAATTGTCAGTTATCATCAAAACACATAGGGAACTAACACACGCAAGGTGAGAAAGGGACCTGTTAATGTTGTACAAGGACTTCTATTGAAGTGCCACTACGCTCTGGGAGAAAAGCAGGATGATGCTTTTTGGAGTGCTTAAGTGCTTGGGTTGTTGATAACTCTGATGGTGGTGCATTTGAATTGAGTAGTACCCACCCTGAGAACTTAGAATCTAAGATACAAAGGTTGCGACGCTGCTAATGTGAGTGAGAAAAGGCACCACATATTCGAAACTCCCGTTCATACTTGAATTGGACCCATTCATACCTAGGCGCACTGTCAAACGGACATAGCAACCAATGATACAAGGCAAAGCAGGGTTTATAGTTGTATGAACTTAGAGAATTTAAGGACGTTTGCCAACTCATCATTCCCCTTCTTAAAATCCAAACCGAATCCTTTGGCAGAGATTCACTTTCGAATACAACACTGTTTCTATATCCAGAATAATAAAAACTGAATTTCGCTGAGGCCAAGGCCCCATTTGAATTAACAACGTCATATCCTCATAGTTCTAAAATTGAAGGAGGAATCCACTTTTACTTCTTCCTCGAATAGAAGCCCAGACCTGTAATAGCCACGTATGGTTCCATTCATCCTGTAGCTCTCGCGTAGACCAGCTTTTTCCCTATCCGGCTGCATCTCGGCATCAAACCTTTCTCCTATGGAATCTCAACATATCAATCATGTTGGACATCTCTTGTATTCTCTTTCGGCATTCCGATATTGAATAGATGAAGGTGTCCCGACTTTGAATCCTGAAGCACCTCGTCGAAGAATAGGCTCTCACGCTTATTGGAGGGAAAACGCCATAGGCTGAACTCCATGGTTGGCCGACTTGATCTCACCCCTGCCCACTCAAATCCTGCAATGGAAGTATCACAGACTCTCTTTTCTGTGTCTCGGCATCACAGAAATATCAGGCACCTCGAACATCGCAGGCATCTCGTCATTCATCTACTAACCAGACTTCGGCTAGAACCTCGGCCAAAGCTATCGATAAACACATACACAGGGAACCTCGGCATTGGGTCCTGGATATCCTAGCTTCTTATGCAACCCGGACATGTGGCACTCCGGCACTGAATCTCGGCACTGTACCTACGTTAATACTCGGAAGCTATCACCTGCAGAAACTTACCAACCAACCAATGGCTATCTCGGCACTGTATCTCAGCTCAAGCATCCCGCCATAATTCCAACTCGGGCCCATATACTCGGCATTCTCATGAAGTGGTTCATACTCAGCATGCTCATGAACATCCAGCTTCTCTACCTTCAGGTTCCTAAGGAAGTCGGTATTCAACCTTCTCTGAAGTCCATATCTCAGTATCTCGTCCGTATCGGCATCGCAAGATACTATCGGATGTGTACCCCGGCCTTCAATCTCAACCACTTCATGGAGAGCATCCCAGTCATCAGACCTCTCTTTCCTAAAGTGGATGAACCCTGTCTGATAGGGTCAGGACCAACCACCGACCAGCAACGGAGATGGGATAAGAACATAAATGATGAAGATTTGAGTCCAACACCACAAAGCAAGATGATTATGGAGGGACTCAGGGTTGGGTTCACCGGCATTCATCCTTCTCAGAAATTTGCATCTCAGGTTCAAAAGTATCCCAGATAGAAAACAAGTCTTGTCTCAATGCTACGGCACAAAAGTTGGCCCCCAAGCCCCGGCATTCACGTTTTTAAAGGCAAATAGACTCGGCCTTTAACCCCGGCTTGCATTCGTTGGGTAATCAACTCCTTTGGGACCATTTTTTCATAAAACATAATATTGAACATTGCCTCAACCGTTGACAGAATCAGAACCGAGGAGTATTTCTCTCACCTCGACATGAACGACACTTTGGTTAGCATCTTGGCCTTGATGGTGCCTAATGGATCTGAGTGTCCTGGACTGAGGACTCTAAAGCGAACGTGATATTGAGGATGGGAGTATCACAAAGTCTGAATTTGTGAGCATCATTGGAAGTGCGAGTGATTGCGTTTAAGTGGTTTTAAAGACCGGTGAGGTCAGGGCTTGAAGAGTCGCAGAGATTTTGGGATGGCGAGGCCTCTATTACTCGGCCGCTTACCGTTTCGCCACACATCCGCGAATCAGAGGAGAAAATTAACCTCACAAACCCTAACTGTAAATCTCGATGATTGCTCATTTGGCAGTTAGTGAAGGTGGAATATCACCTAGAGGGGGGTGAATAGGTGATTTTTTAAAAAAAAATCTTCTTGAAACACACGCGATGATACGAATACACGAATGAGACGAGAGAAAGAAGATGAACACAAAACAATTTATCTTGGTTCGGTCTCAAATCACCGACCTACGTCCGGTCCCAGAACACCGGGATTCCACTACTCTTTCAAATAATTACACACTCGTAAACGAAGGATGGTCGCTCTACTCCCCCTTACAAGTTGTAATTAGTACACCCTCACTTAAGGTTCCTCAACCTTAAGTATAACTCACTGAATGAAATAAATAAGTGTTTAAAAGACTCCTCTCGAGCAGATAATGATGAACACTGAAGAACACTCGAATTTAATGAGACAGATGAAACAATGAATGAATCGGAATCAAATTAATTGCTCAGCGTTTCGGTAGATATCCAAATTCAATGCTCCTCCTATTTATAGTTGATGTCATTAATGACCGTTGGAGAAGATTTGATAATCTGCCGTTGTGACTCATTAAGGTATCCGTTAGAGAGATGAATCACTCCGCCTTAGTTTCGTCTGTTTGAAAGTCACAGCTGGAATATGTTGGGGAAACATTCTCTTACATTCCTTTTGCATATCCGTTGTCTAATAGCATTTAATGTGCAATGAGAATGTCGGTGAGGCTTTACTTCGGTCAGAACAATTTCACTCTGGTTTAGGTAGCTTCATTTAATGCTTCTGTCAGACCACAATGCTTTATTCTAATCAGCCGGTAATTTGTGTCTAATTAATCTGAAACTCATCAACACACTGGTTAAAAGCATTTGGTAAACTCAATTAGTAATAATCAGATGTGATTGACGAGAGGTTTGCCGTGATCTCCCAAAATACCATATTAGAAAAAGATTTGCAGTATAATGTAACTTGGGTCATTTCTCTCAAGGAATTTGCAGTGGGTTTAAATCAGCAACAGCGAAACAGAACAATAACAAATTGGGGGTTTTTGTTTTAAACAGATTAAAAATGAAATTAAACTAAAACAAAACGAAATATAAACTGAACAGAACGAAATATGCCGAACAGATTGAAAACGATTAATCGGATTAAACACGATTAACCCGGTGGGATTCCATAACCTTCATCGGACAAAAAGATAATAACCAAACTCGTGATTGATTGGATGAACCGAGATCTCTGCGTTCGTCGAGATATTCCCTTGACTAGACGATCGTCTAGCATTTAATCGAACACGTGGCGAGCTATTGTGCGAATCGGATCCGATTAAAATAAACAGAAACGAATTACGTTACCGAATGAAGAGCATGTCCTCTGGATTCTTGGAACCCTCAATCCATGGGTTAACCACAGAAACTTAGCCAAGCATGGCTAAGCAAAACGCAGAAGAAAAGATTAAGAACGCGAAGAACATGAAGAACACTTGAGAGAATTTGAAAACTCCTATTTTGATCCACCAAAAGCTAAAAAACGTGAATAATAATATGTTTGATTTCTGCCGCACTTAACCTAAAAATGGAAAAACGAAAATGGGGCTCGAAATCCACAATTCGGGCCCAAAAAGCGAGAAAATAATAAAAAATGGGCTTTAATTACAAATTCGAGCCCAATTAAAAATCCGACTTCGGCTCCAAAATCGACAGCCCTCTTGTCCGAATTTGCCCTTCATGTCTTCATAAGAATTGTAGCTCTCACGAATAATCTGAAATATGAAAACAAAAATGAGGCAAATCCGATGTCACGGTTCAAGAGTTATGGTAGGAATAGTGAAGCAATGTAAACTGGAATTTTATTATTAAAAATGACTAAAATATAATAAAAGGCCCAAAGCCCAAATAAGTATAAAAGCCATTATTTATTAACTAAAGAGTCCTAAATTATTAATCAAGAGATAAAAAGAAGTGTATGAAATATTCAATTATCAAATTCCCCCACTTATCTTTTTGCACTCCCGAGCAAAATTCAAAGAAAAAGACCTAAAGAAGAAACTCTTCTTTTCTAACAATTGCTAACAATACAAAAATTGAACAAGGGACACAAAGCTCAAAAGACCAATCAATCAAGACCAAAATCCCCTCATCTCAAATTACAATTCATGGTAATCTCAATCAATGATGCTAATCACAAAAGATGGTCTCTCAAATGATGCGCTCAATCAATCAATCTCTCAAGTGTTTAAGGTAAATAAGTGTATCGCTCAAATTCTACTCAAGAAAATTGTTCTACCATAAGCTTGCTCAATTTCTACGTCTCCACTACTCATAACACATGCATGCACAAATCAAGAGAGCTTATTATTAAAGGTTGTAATGGGGTTAGGGTGAAGGTAGGTAATATAGTATGGAATGAGAGGCTAAGCACCAAAGAAATTAAAAAGAGCATTGATCATTCTCTATATATGAAAACTTTTATTTAACTCATATATCTCCTTTCTTTCTATGTATTTTCTTTCTTTCTTTCTTTTTCTTTCTATGTATTTGTTAGTTCTCTAAAGGTTTTGATGATCTTCAATGAATGTAAACAAAGCATGGAGTCTTGCTCTCGAAATTAAAGAAACTCATTTTGTAAGAGCAAAACTCGAGGTTTTGGAAAAAACCTCGAGGTTTGGACTTACGAGAAAGCCTCCGGGCTTTGTCAAAGCAAAACTCGAGGTTTCCCATGAAACCTCTAGGTTTCCAGTGAAACCTCCAGGTTTCCGGAGAAACCTCTGGTTTCACGTCAAATAGAGACTTCTCACTAATTTTTACGGAAAATGGCAAAACTCGAGGTTTCGATAAAACCTCGAGGTTTTGACTTCTGAGAGTCTCTACGTTGGGATCTTTTTAAAAGCTCCAGTTTTGCAAGGAAACCTCCAGGTTTGAACTAAATGAAGTTTTCTCCAAGTTTTCCATATTTAGAGAAAACTCGAGGTTTGTCCAGACAGAAAGTTTCTATGATTTCGCAACATGCAAAAACCTCCGGGTTTGCTCTTGGCGCGTTTTTGCAAAGTTTGAAGTTCAAAGTGAAAACCTCGAGGTTTCTTCCAAAACCGAGTATTTGTCATACGAGAAAGTATGACACTTTTCGCGATTTGGAAAACCTCCGGGTTTCTTCGAAACCTCCGGGTTTGTAGTTTTGGACATAAATCTCTTTCACTTGCTACAAGTCCAAAACTCGAGGTTTGAAGAACAAACCTCGAGGTTTCACAAACGTCGTCAAGATTTCAAACCCGACGAATCTCCAAATCCTTTTCTTTTGAACTTAATACCTCCTATGATTAATCCTTCATATTCCCTGCTATGTTTAACCACTTTGTTAGTGAATTTCAAACGAATTAAAGAACGCAAATTGAAGGTTTAAAGCAAAAAGCAAAAAGCATGTCAGAACATTAAATGCTTCAACCAGAAAAGTTGCATACTTCTGGTAATCCATCTGTACACGATTACAAAGCATTAAAGAATGTTCTCACTTCCAAAGAATCGCTTCTCCAACGGATTTATTTACAAGAAGTCAACTCGAACTTACGCTTTTGGATTAAGTGAAGATTAGAGAGAAGAAGACCAAAAGCGAACGTAACCTTGGTTAATGTGACCAACGGTTATATGATGAATTACAACGGTCATTTAATGCCTTCTCAGTTAAATAGAAGAGCATTCAATTCCTCTTAACAACTAAGACCTCAGAAAGCGAAAATCATTAAAGCCTTCATCTATTCTTGAGCCTTTCTGTACTAAGTATCTGTTGATACATTCAATCTTCAGTGTTTATCATTATCCACTCTTAGAGAGAGATTTTCATCTTGAATATCATTTATTGAAAAGAATCACAAGTCTGGGGACTTGGTGATTGGGTTCATTGATTACAACTTGTAAGGGGGAGTAAGTTCTAGTGAGAGAATTACTCTTGAGTGGAGAGTGTGTAATCAATTGTGATAGTGAAAATCCCAGAGAGTCTGGGGACTGGACGTAGGTCAAGAGATTGGACCGAACCAGTATAATTCTTTGTGTCTTGCTATTCTTCTCTACTCCATAGCCTACTCTGTTTTAGTCTTTGAAAAACAGAGCTTTTCTGAAGAATTTTTAAAAATCCCCAATTCACCCCCTCTTGGTGATTAAGCTCCACTTTCAGTATTTTCTTTCTTTCTTTCTTTCTTTTTCCTTTCTTTCTTTTTTCTGCTTTTCTTTCTTTTCTTTTCTCTTTTTTTTTTGAGAACTATATGCATATACACAATGACAAAATCTACACAATGACAAAATCAAATATCTCCCCCCACACTTAAACTGTTGCACTCCTGAGCAACCCCCACACTTAAACACAAAACCAAGGTGAAACCAATGCTCAATAAATTTCCAAGGTGCGGAATAAAATGGTTTTACGCTTAGGCTTGTAATGTGGCTTAGAAAAGAATGAGTCGAAAAGGCACAAATGGGCTAGCAAAGGAAACATAATGCAAGGGAAAGCTATTTGGCCAAAGTGGGGAAAATAAAAGAAAGAAAACAAGCTTCTATCATATTTATGCATGTAAGTGAAAAATGTAGTTTCAAAAAGAAAAGGAGCAAGTTCTAGAGAACACAAATCGAGAGATGCACACATGAAAGGAAGAATGGTAAAAGATGAATTCCATTCAACGGGCCCAAAACCTCACAAGGTCAATACCAACTTAGGCAATCAACAACATCAAATCAACTACCAAGACATGCAATCGAAGAGTCAAGAATTGAGACCAAACGGAATGATCCATTAAAACCAAAATGTCCAAGTTCATAATATGTAGCAATCATAGAAAGAGAGACCTGTATTTATTTTCAAAAAAAAAAGTAGAAAAAGGAAAACAAATAAAAGAGATAGAGGGAGAAGAAAGAAGAATACTCCCCCAAGGGTTTAAGGAGGATAAGTGGCATCAATGAGGAGAATCTCGCTTCCTCAGAGTCATTCTTTGGGATCCTCATATGAAATTGCTTGAGGCGATGCCCATTTACCTTAAAGATTCTTCCTGTGGGTGGATCACATAGCTCAACGGCACCAAATGGAAAAATGTTAGTGATCTCAAAAGGGCCATCCCATTTAGATCGAAGCTTACCAGGCATAAACTTCAAAGCGGGAGTTAAACGGAAGAACTTTCTGGCCCACAGAAAATTCTTTCCTCAGAATATGCTTATCATGGAATGCCTTAGTCCTTTCCTTGTACAACCTTGAATTCTCATAAGCATCCAATCTAAGCTCCTCCAACTCTTGCAAGCGGCAGACTTAGTTCCATCCCGGACTTAGCCAAATCCATGTTACCTTCGCTTAATGGCCCAATAGGCTTGATGTTCCAACTCAACCGGAAGATGACATGCCTTTCCAAAGATAAGCCGATAAGGAGACATCCCAATCGGAGTCTTGTAGGCGGTGCGATATGCCCACAAAGCATTCTCTAATCGCTTACTCCAATCTTTCCGGGTATAGTTACGGTCTTGAAGGATTTGCTTAATCTCTCTATTTGAGACTTCGGCTTGACCGTTGGTACGAGGATGGTATCTTGTGGAGACCTTGTGAAGCACTCCATACTTGCGTAACAAGGCACCCATGCTTCGGTTGCAAAAATGGGAGCCCGGTCGCGATAATAGCTCTAGGAATGCCAAACTCCGCGAGAAAATGTTAGACCTAACAAAATCCACCACCATGGAAGAATCATTAGTCCGAGTGGCTTTCGCCTCAACCCATTTCGAGACATAATCAATGCTAGCGGTATGTAAGTATAACCATATGAAGCGGGGAAATGGACCCATAAAATCAATACCCCAAACATCAAAGATCTCACAAAACAATATAGGGTTAGGGCATCTCATGCCTACGGGAAATACTCCTCGCTCTATGACGGTTGTCACATGACTTACAAAAGCAGAGATGGGAATCATGAAACAAGGAAGGCCAAAACAATCCACTATCTAACACTTTCCTAGCGGTTCTTTGGGGTCCAAAGTGACCACCACAGCGGCGCATGAGCAAAATGCAATATAGAGTGAAACTCATGATCGTGCACACATCTCCTAACTACTTGATCACTACAAAATTTCCACGAGATAAGGTCATCCCAAACATAATATTTAGACTCACTCTTCAATTTAAGAGTTTGGGCCCTAGTGGAATCTACATGCAAAACACCGCCTACCAAGTAGTTAACCAGATCAAAGATACCATGGAAGCTTACCTTGCGATTTGTAGAAGGCATTCATCGGAAATCATCCGAATAGAAGAGGGGTGAGAGAGAGAGAATGGGTGATGCGACTCAAGTGGTCGGCTACCCAATTTTGTGCTCCGCCACGTCCCGAATCTCAACATCAAACTCTTGGAGCAATAACATCACCGGATGAGTCGTGGCTTAGCATCTGTCTTTTTCAAAAGGAACTTTTTAAAGATGGTCGAGAAAACAATTACTCTACTAGCTAGCGGATATGACCTAAACTTATCAAAAGCAAATACAATAGCCAACAACTCCTTTTCGGTAGTGGTGTAATTAGATCAAGCGGGATCCAAAGTCTTGGAGGCATAGGCAATCACATGAGATGCTCGTCGACCCGTCGTGCCAAGATAGCACCAACCACATAGTTGGAAGCATCACACATCAACTCGAAGGAATGCGCCAATCGTGGGGAATTTGGATCATTTTGGGGTTGTAGTCAGCAACGCTTCAAATGATCGAAGGCCCTTGCAAGCATCATCAAATACAAAGTCAGTGTCCTTATGCAGAAGGTTGGACAAGGGTCGGGCGGTCTTGCTGAAATCTCTAATGAAACGCTGATAGAAACCTGCATGACCAAGAAAAGAGCGAACCTCCCGCACAGATGCGGGGTAAGGCAAAGCAGTAATCACATCTATCTTAGCAGGGTCTAACTCAATCCCTTTCCTAGACACTATGTGTCCCAAGACTATACCTGACTCAACCATAAAGTGACACTTCTCATAATTCAGCACAAGATTAGACTCAATGCACCTATGCAAAACTCTAGATAGATTAGCTAAGCATGCATCAAAATCAGACCCATATACAGTGAAATCATCCATAAAGACCTCCATGCAATCCTTTAAAAACTCAGAGAAAATACTCACCATACAACGCTGAAAAGTACCAGGTGCGTTGCAGAGGCCAAAAGGCATCCTTCGGTGAGGCATATGTTCCAAAGGGGCATGTGAAGGTCTTCTTCTCCTGATCCTCAGGAGCTATATGGATCTGGAAGTATCTGGAGTAGCCATCCAGGAAGCAGTAATGAGACTTGCTAGCCAATCGCTCTAACATCTGATCAATGAAAGGTAAAGGGTAATGATCCTTGCGAGTGGCTTGGTTGAGTCTCCTATAGTCAATGCAAACTCTCCAACTATTTTGAACTCGAGTAGGAATGAGTTCATTCTTCTGATTGGCTACCACAGTGACTCCGCATTTCTTAGGAACCACTTGAACAAGGCTAACCCACCGGCTATCGAAATGGGATAGATGATACCACTTGCGAAGCTTAGTGACCTCCTTCTTCACCACATCAAGGATTAGGGGATTAAGGCGTCTGGGTTGCCTCACCGGCTTAGCTTCCTCTTCCAACGGAAATTCGATGCATCACATGGAAGGTGATGCCAACTATGTCGGTAATGTCCACCCAATGGCTTTCTTGTTCGCCCTCAATAAGCTTAATTGACTTTTCTTCTTGATCGGCATAAGGTTATTTGCCACAATGATCTGGTAACTGTTCATCCACCTCCAGAAATGCATATTTTAAGTGATCTGGAAGGGATTTCAACTAAGTTTGGGTGGTTGCTCAGTAGATGGGAGAAGCTTGGGTGGTTGTTGCAACAATTCGGATGTCATCACCTTTGGAAATGTCTCGAAAACCACATTCAAAAAGCGGAAGAACTATGTCTACACGGCCTCAATGTTAACATGAGAATTCAGCTCATCAAAATCGAGTTAAGTTCATCAAAATCAAAATCGGGATGCACATCAGGATCGGGATGAAGCTCAAACTGGAATCAATATCGAATCCACAAGTAATGCAGAATCACCAAGCAAGTCAATCACCAAATAATGCGGCATTAACCAAATGAGTGCAAACAGCACCATTCATTATCAAAGACACGGACAAATGGCGGAGAATCGCTCTCGAGATGAAAAATCGGGATAATCAAGACACCTGATCAAGAAGAACATCATCCACAAGATCATCAATCACATCAATACAAAAACAGAGAATGCTCTTCCCTAGGATGTTTCATGGCATCAAAGATATTCAAATTCACAGAAATATCACCAAACTCTATGGAAAGAGTACCAGAATACACATCTATCTTAGTCCTAGCTGTTTTCATGAAAGGCCTCCCTAGAATGATTGGTGATCTACTGATAGAAGACTCATCCTCCATATCTAAGATGTAAAAATCAGCAGGGAATATCAATTCATTAACTTTGACTAATACATCTTCAACTAAACCAGAAGGATGGGCATTGCTCCTATTAGCTAATTGAACAATAACACCACCAGTTGACAAAGGGACCAAGACCAAGAGATCTATAGATAGATGCAGGCATGACATTTATAGAAGCACCTAAATCTAGCATGCAATCATCAAATTTGTAATTACCAATGAGTCAATGGATAGAAAACGTCCCTGGATCCTTGCACTTGCGAGGCCTGGTAGGCTGGATGAGGGCCGATACATTCTGGTTCAAACTCACTCGTTCATTCCCCTTGCCGCCTCTTGTTGGTGCATAACTCCTTCGGGGAACTTGGCATATTTAGGAATTTGTTTGATCGCATCTAAGAGAGGAATGTTGATCTCTACTCTTCGAATGTCTCAAGTATATCCTTCTCTTGTGCTTTTTCGCCAACTTCTTGGATCGAGGGGCTCTGCGAGGGAAAGGAAGTGGAATGGGAATGTCTTCCTCTTCACCTTGCTTTCGCATTGCCTTTTTGTTTTTAGAGCCAATCTTCACATTTTCTGACTCTCTTTTTGATGTGGAAGTCACATCTATAGCTAGTTTAGGTTCCTCCAATTGCTTGCCAGATCGAAGGGAGATAGCACTCACATTCCCTTTAGGATTAGAAATTGTTTGTGAAGGGAGAGTGTTGGATCCCTAGGGTTGAAGCTGATTCGGTGATGTTGCCAATTGGCCAATCCTGTGTTTGCAAACTCGAATGGAAGTTTCGGTTCTTTGTTAACCTGTATAGAGTTTGTGGCAAATTGCTTCATCATATCTTCAAGTGAGGAACCACCACTACTACCGGTACTAGCTCGCCGTTGTGCCGCCCGTGGAGGTGCACATATGGCCGGTCGAGGAGGTGGTGCCGGGCAAAGGAGGTGCATTCTTGTTGGAAATTACGTAGTCTCGTCTTGTCTCTGTTTGTAATTCCTAGAATTGTTGATATTGGTTACTCGGTTCGATTCGGTTCCAACGAAAATTGGGGTGATTTCTCCATCCAGATTGTAAGTATTAGAATAAGCATTATTCGTATGGTATTGTGGCTTTCGGAAAAACACCCACTGCTAGCCTACCGACGGGTCTTGATAAGCAGGATCATGCAAAGTAGGGAAAGAATCGGTAGAATGACAAGGGTCGTAACAGTAACCCACATGAGTACCCAATCGAGGGGGGAAGATTGTATTTCGGTCACCGCTAACCGCCTCACAAGGAAGTCGATCATCAAGTCTATTCTCCAATCTCGAGAATCGTCACGGACCGAAGGTGTTTGAATCACCGGTAAACAGGAGTACCATTGGCCCCGGTGTCAAATTGTTGAGAATTAGACCATGGTAGATATCAACTCTCGGGCCTCTTCAGGTGTCTTGCCATCTAAGGCCCCACCACTGGATGCATCCACGAAAATTTTATCCATCGGTAACAAACTGGAATAGAAATATGTAATTAGGAGTTGGTCTGAAATTTGGTGGTGTGGACAGCTTGCACACAATCGCTTGAACCTCTCCCAATACTCATACATGGTCTCCACATTGATTTGTTTAACACTAGTGATCTCCTTCTGGATAGCAATGGCCTTTGAGGAAGGAAAGAACCTCACTAGGAATAACTTCGCATATCATCCCAACTCCCTGACGGATGTTGATTGCAAATTGTATAGCCAATCCTTAGCCGCGCCGTCTAGGGAAAATGGGAAAGCTCTCTTAATGTGGTCCTCATCAATTGCTTGAGGTTTCATTGTGCGCATACCACATGGAACTCCTTTAGATGCCCGTGAGGACATTCACCTCGCAAGACCATGAAACTTGGGCAACAAATGGATAAAACCAGATTTTAATTCAAAGTTAGCGAGAAGTTGGGATATCGAATACACAAATTTTGATTGCCCACATCGTGGGTAGCTAATTCTTTCAAGGTGGGACGAGCGCTTGCTCTTCCGCATAATCTACGAGTTAGCAAAATTGCTACTAGAATCGTTGAAAACAACAAGACTATCGAAGTACTATCGAGTCAAGATCAACAGAATGGACACAATCAGACTCAAGTTCAATTTTAAATTCAGTATCAAGCCCACGACTTAGCCTAACAATTCTTCTAGCAGTAAGAATTATTCTTTATATTTCAGGATCAAGTGGCAACAAGTCTTCTGGATTAATAGTACTCCTTGTACTCATGCAACAAGCGGGAATTTGCGAAAAATCAGAATTACGAAAATGCCACGGAAAATCGAATTACAAAAATGCCAAAGTACAAGTGGTAAAAAGTAGGAAACACTAAGATGACACACAAAACAAAAACACAAAAAGCTAAAACCTATGTTGGAATTTGACCAAAACAAGTCCAAAACAGTATCAAATGATTTTTAAAATTTATGGGACTTGGACAGGGCAACTCCTACACCATTGGGGAACCCAAAAATGAAATAAAAAAACTTCAAAAAAAAAATGAAAAAGTGATCTAAACGATGGAATTTGGCAAAACGGAGCATACCACACGGAACATCAAAGATTTTTGGTGTGCCCAAGTGAGATAGGCCATTTTCTATCGCCTGGAAAAATTTCAGCTCATTCGGAGATACTCCAAAAAAATTGACCTAATAGAAATCCCAAAATAGAAACTTAAAACAGCGAAAAAGTGGTCTAAACGTTGGAATTTGGGGAAAATAGGGCAGACCTCACTCCCAAGGTGAGTGACTCTTGTTTAAAATGCCCAATTCCTTGTGAATAAGACCTGGTTTCCGAGTGAGCGGGATCTGGGTCGAAAATTTTCGTCCAGTCCCAGAACCACCGAAAACTACCGTTGCTTAATGAAACCGATGCGAATTCCCAGCGGCGCCAATTTTTGAAGAGGTTTGCCGAGAACTCCAAAAATACAGATTAGAAAAAGATTTGTAGTATAATGTAACTCGGGTCGTTTCTCTCAAGGAATTTGCATTGGGTTTAAATCGAATAAAATAAAAACAATAACAAATTGGGGGTTTTGTTTTAAACCGATTAAAAACGAAATTAAACTAAAACAGAACTAAAATATAAATCGAACGTAACGAAATATTCGAACAGATTGAAAACGATTAATCGAGATTAAACACGATTAACCCGTAATTGGGATTCCATAACCTTCATGGACAAAAAGATAATAACCAAACTCGTGATTGATTAAGACGAACCGAGATCTCTGCGTTCGTCCGGATATTCCCTCGACTAGACGATCGTCTAGCATTTAATCGAACACGTGGTGAGCTCGTTGTGCGATCGCATAACGATCTCTCAGAACCCGGTCCGACCTATGTCCTTGGGATATCAATCTAGGTATTAAATCTAATACCTAATCCACAATTATAATAGGATCCAATTAAAATAAACATGAAACAAATTACGTTACCGAATGAAGAGCATGTCCTCGGATTCTTAGAACCTCAATCCATGGGTTAACCACAGAAACTTAGCCAAGCATGGCTAAGCAAAACGCAGAAGAAAAGATGAAGAACGCGAAGAACATGAAGAACACTTGAGAGAATTTGAAAACTCCTATTTTGATCCACCAAAAGCTAAAAACGTGAATAATAATATGTTTGAGGCTGCTGCCCACTTAACCTAAAAATGGAAAAACGAAAATGGGGCTCCAATCCACAATTCAGGCCCAAAACAGAACATAATAAAAAATGGGCTTTAATTACAAATTCGAGCCCAATTAAAAATCCGACTTCGGCCTCAAAATCGACCGCCTTCTTGTCCGAATTTGCCCTTCATGTCTTCATAAGAATTGTATCTCTTTGATTCATCTGAAATATGAAACAAAAATGAGGCAAATCCGATGTCTGGTTCAAGAGTTATGTTAGGAATAGTGAAGCAATGTAAAACTGGAATTTTATTATTAAAAATGGCTAAAATATAATAAAAGGCCCAAAGCCCAAATAAGTGTAAAAGCCATTATTTATTAACTAAAGAGTCCTAAATTATTAATCAAGAGATAAAAAGAAGTGTATGAAATATTCAATTATCAGTGATAAGCAAGAAGTAAAGATTTGAAGAATTACGCAGACGGAGTTTTCAAAAACAGTCGCCTTTGCTTGAGCAACACTTCAGTTTGCTCGAGTGCAAGCTTCTTTATGTAGTGGAAATATCTTCTTCTCGTTGATGCTCGAGCAAGGATTTTTCCTTGCTTGGGCATAGTGCTCGAGCATGATGTTTTATGTACTCGGGCAGGCTCTTTGATATGCGACAAAATTACTTCCTTTCGATGATGCTCGAGCAAGCTTAAAATGTTGCTCGGGCAATCTCCAGGCAGAAGCGACATAAGGAAGAAGACACATATTTGCTCGGGCAGGCTTTTTCCTTTGCTCGAGCATGATGCTCGGGCAAGCATTTCTTCATGCTCAGCAAGCTCTTCTTCGTGAAGGGATTAAGTGCTTCTTCATGATGATGCTCGAGCAAACTAACTTTCTTGCTCGGGCAAAACTCGACGAGTTGAAAGCTTGATGATGCTCTGGCAGCCTTTTGTCTTTGCTCGGGAAATATGCTCGGGCAAGCTTTCTTCTTTGCTTGGGCAAGGCTTCTTTAACTTGACTAAATTCTCCTTTGTCTCTAAGTTGCTCAAGCAGACACGTGACCATGCTCGGAGCAGGTCGTGCTTCCTGACGTTTTCGGAGGTTCCTTGAGCGGGTTTATTCCTTTCTTGCCATGATGTTGTTTCTGGCAAGATTATGACCTTGCTCGGGCAAGGTCATGCTTTCTTATGCTTTCGTACGTTGCTTGGGGATGATCACTTTGAACTTTATTTTTCCTTCGTAGACCGACGTTGCTCGGGCAAGACTATGACCTTGCTCGGGCAAGGTCATGCTTTCGGATGCTTTTGAAGGTTGCTTCGGGCATGATTGTTTTACCTTGCTTCTTCCTTCACTAAAGTCCGATGTTGCTCGGGCAAGGTTCTATCTTTGCTCGGGCATGATTACTAGAAATCTAATCATGCTTAATTCAATCCACTAGGAATTGTTATCATCAAAATATAGGAATTAACATTCTCCCCCTTTTTGATGATGACAATTCTTAGGATTAGATTCGAACATTATTGAATTAAGTATTATAAAAGTCAGTTATGCATAATCTGGATTCTTGTAATGAAATCGAAGAATCGATATATATATTGATTGCAAGCAACATCATAAATAGCAATAAGAAAATCCTAAATAGCAACAATATATCCTAACACAAGAAAATCCTAATCATGTATCCTAACACAAGAAAATCCTAATCACTACTCTCCCCTTGTCATCGTCAAAATGGGATCCTAATCCGGGAGGAGTAGGAGGAACAATGGAAGAATCAACAGGGAACCTAGAGAATGATGATCAACTGTGGTAGAGGGTGCGAAGGAAGGACCGCCGAACCAAATGGATCAGTAGCG